>SSNR01000141.1:1053132-1159474 GCA_006937965.1 Callopanchax toddi | reverse complement strand
ATAACAGGGTTCCCCCCTTTCCCTCCTCCCTGCCGTGTATTTTTCTTTTCCTCTACTCATTGTGACTGTACGTGGTAGGTGTTTTGACTGCTATCAGCTCGTCCCTCTCCCTCCCTCTTTGATCATATTTCCTCACACTGTTTTCATATTCCAGCTGCAGGCAGGCGCCTCCCAGAGGCTGCCCGGGTTCTGTAACCAAGTCAAAGTCCTCGAATGTGAGACGTCACGTTCCTGGTCAATAAAGCTTATTCTGAATCTGAATATTGCTGAATCATGACCTCTGACCCTAACCATAACCAAGTCAGGTCTGAAGAGGTTCATGTTGTTCTGGGTTCTTTTGTTCTTTACTGTAATGTCTTTAAACAGGGCATGATGCTTTTTGAGATCTTTTAGCCTACTTCTTGTTGTCAGGCAGGTTCTATTAAAGTGATCTCTTTATTCTACAGCTCTGGTGGTGATCAGGTCTGGGTTTGGCTGGTGGAACTGAACTCAGCTTGACAAATCATGTGATTAATCACAGTTAAGTCATGATTTAACAAAAGGGGAAATCACTGTTTTACACAGGGCCAGGTTCGTTTGGATAGCTTAATTCTATAAATGAATGAAAACTGTATTTTATATGATCTTTGTCTGATATTTAAGTTTGTTTGTTGATCTGAAACATTTCAGTTTGACAAACATAAAAAACATTAGGAAATCAGGAAGGGGGTAAACACGTTTTCACACCACTGTAGCCTAAAAAGCCTCGTCTCGTCTCGTCTCGTCTTCTTCCGCTTATCCGGATCCGGGTCGCGGGGGCAGCATCCCAATTAGGGAGTTCCAGACAGTCTTCTCCCCAGCCACTTCTACCAGCTCCTCCGGCAGGATCCCAAGGCGCTCCAGAGCCAAACCAGAGATATATTTTCTCCAGCGTGTCCTGGGTCGACCCGGGGGCCTCCTGCCGGCAGGACATGCCTGAAACACCTCCCTGGGGAGGCGTCCAGGGGGCATCCTAACAAGATGCCCGAACCATCTCAACTGGCTCCTTTCGACATGGAGGAGCAGCGGTTCTACTCCGAGTCTCTCCCGAATGTCCGAGCTCCTCACCCTATCCCTAAGGCTGAGCCCGGCCACCCTGCGGAGAAAACTCATTTCGGCCACTTGTATCCACGATCTCGTTCTTTCGGTCATTACCCAAAGCTCATGACCATAGGTGAGGATTGGGAGGTAGATCGACCGGTAAATCGAGAGCCTTGCTTTTCGGCTCAGCTCCCTCTTCACCACAACAGACCGGTTCAGCGTCCGCATCACTGCAGACGCTGCCCCAATCCGCCTGTCGATCTCCCGCTCCCTCCTTCCCTCACTCGTGAACATGACCCCGAGATACTTGAACTCCTCCACTTGAGGCATCTTCTATCTGAGGTTCAACTATCGACCGGACCCTCCTCTCCAGTACCCTGGAGTAGACCTTCCCAGGGAGGCTGAGGAGTGTGATCCCCCTATAGTTGGAACACACCCTCTGGTCCCCCTTCTTAAAAATGGGAACCACCACCCCAGTCTGCCACTCAACAGGGACTGCCCCCGATGACCACGCAATGTTGCAGAGACGTGTCAACCACGACAGTTCTACAACATCCATAGCTTTCAGATACCCAGGTTGGATCTCATCCACCCCTGGGGCTCCGCCACTGCGTAGTTTTTTGACTACCTCAGCGACTTCTGCCCCAGAGATTGGACAGTCCGTCCCCAGGTCTCCCCGCTCTGGTTCCTCATAGGAATGCGCGTCGGTGGGATTGAGGAGCTCCTCAAAGTATTCCTTCCACCGTCCGACTATAGCCCCAGTTGACATCAGCAGCTCCCCGTCCCCACTGTAAACAGTGTGAGCGAGTTGCCGCCTTCCTCCCCTGAGGCGCCGGATGGTTTGCCAGAACCTCTTTGGAGCCGACCGATAGTCTTTTTCCATGGCCTCGCCAAACTCCTCCCACGCCCGAGATTTTGCCTCGGCAACTGCCACTGCTGCACCCCGCTTGGCCCTCCGATACCCATCAGCTGCCTCTGGAGACCCACAGACTAGCCATGCCTTGTAGGCCTCCTTCTTCAGCCTGACGGCTCCCCTAACCTCTGGTGTCCACCAGCGGGTACGGGGGTTACCGCCACGATTGGCACCGGCTACCTTGCGACCACAGCTAGCAACAGCCGCCTCAACAATCGCAGAGCGGAACAAGGCCCATTCGGACTCAATGTCCCCCACTGCTCTCGGGACGCGGGTGAAGCTCTGCCGGAGGTGGGAGTTGAAGACCATCTTGACAGGCTCTTCTGCCAGGCGTTCCCAGCAGACCCTCACTATACGTTTGGGTCTACCAGGTCTGCGTAGCATCTTCCCCTGCCACCTGATCCAACTCACCACCAGGTGGTGATCAGTTGACAGCTCCGCTCCTCTCTTTACTCGAGTGTCCAAAACATACGGTCTCAGGTCAGATGATACAACTATAAAGTCAATCATCGACCTGTAACCTAGGCTGCCCTGGTACCAGGTGTACCGGTGGGCATCCTTATGTTCGAACATGGTGTTCGTTATGGCCAAACTGCGACTTGCACAGAAGTCCAAAAACAGAACACCACTCGAGTTCAGATTGGGTGGGCCGTTCCTCCCAATCACGCCCCTCCAGGTCACGCTGTCATTGCCCACGTGAGCGTTGAAGTCTCCCAGCAGGACTATGGAGTCCCCAGTAGGAGCGCTATCCAGCACTCGTCCCAGGAACTCCAAAAAGGGTGGGTACTCTGAGCTGCTATTTGGTGCATAAGCACAAACAACAGTCAGGACCCGTTCCCCAACCCGAAGGCGTAGGGAAGCTGCCCTTTCGTCCCCCGGAGAAAACCCCAACATACAGGCAGAGAGTCTTGGGGCTAACAGAAAGCCCACCCCAGCCCTCCGCCTCTCACCCGGAGCAACTCCAGCATACAAGAGAGTCCAACCCCTCTCAAGGACTCGGGTTCCAGAGCCAACGCTATGTGTCGAGGTGAGCCCGACTATATCTAGCCGGTATCGCTCAGCCTCTTCCACAAGCTCCAGCTCCTTCCCCGCCAGAGAGGTGACCTTCCATGTCCCGATAGCCAGTTTTTGTGTCCGGGGATCGGACCGCCAAAGCTCCCGCCTTGGTCTGCCATCCGATCCACAATGCACCAGACCCTTCATGTTCCTCCTGCAGGTGGTGGGCCCACAGGTGGATGAGCCCATGTATCCAGTTCGGGCTGGGCCCGGCCGGGCCCCATGGGCGAAAGCCCGGCCACCAGGCGCTCGCTCACGGGCCCCAACCCCAGGCCTGGCTCCAGGGTGGGACCCCGGTAACCCTCCGGGCCGGGTACACTGGCTCGATGATTGTACTTGCATGAAGAGTCTTTTGAACCGCACTTTGTCTCACCCCTCACCTAGGACCAATTTGCCATGGGTGACCCTACCAGGGGCACAAGTGCCCCAGACAACATGGCTCCTAGGATCATTAGGGCACTCAAACTCCTCCACCACGATAAGGTGGCGGTTCACGGAGGAGAGCCTAAAAAGCCACAAAAGATATGATCTGCAACATCAGGTATTTTTAACTGTAGGCACGTTATACCAAGTCTGTTAAAAATAACCTCATTGGTTCAAAGGAGAAACAAATATAAAATGTTCTACTTCCATTCAGGTAGTGTGAACTTTACCAGAATTGTAAAGCGTTAACGTTTAGTGTTAATCGTCACAAGACGTTCACATTTTTAACCTATATTTCAATATAATACTCAAAACTTGTTTCTTTTGCAGTGGTGTTAAGCAGAGCTTTGAGAAACACAGCTTTCTGCTCCACATCAGTGTTCAGACCTCCCTGGAAACTCCTGTAAAAGAGGGTATGGAGGTGTAGGAGGTTTAGCTAGTGGAGACACTGTCAAGTTATTATTTGAGTCAAAATCATGTTTTGTTTCAAATTTACAGACTTTGAAAAAATGTTAGATTCCCCCCCCCCCCCCTCAAACTCATATGATCTCCTTATTATAATATGGAGTGTAAAAGCCCCAAGCTATGGTTTGTTTGTTTTTGTTGTTGTTATTTTATTCTACTCCTGTTCTTTGTAGTTTGTCTTGTTTGTTAGTAAAATGAAAATGTTAAATAAAAAGTAAAAAAACAGATATGACCTCCTGACCTTAACATTACCGTAAATACCAGTACTTATGAACCTTTTACTACTTGGGAATATAATCATACTTTTCAGGACCTCAAACATGTTCACATCCTTACCTTGAGGTCCATCATTCAGAGGGAACATAAGTCCATCCTGGGGACCAAACATTTACTTTTCTGTACTTTGTTTTTGACCTTAGTACAAACTGACAGTAATGAAAATAAAATCTGAAATACTGCAGCTTCACTCTTCAGTTGTGAGGCGGCCATATTGGATTTTGGTGTTGGGGTTGACCAGGTTCCCATTCTGACTTTGGGGGTATTCCAGGTGATTTTTCCACATTGGCCTCTGAGTGCAAACAGAACACACCATCTGTACAGGGCACATCAAGATGCAACTCTTTTCTGAGTAAGTATACAGACCTATGTTTTATTGGTGATCACCATTTTGCAGATCTGAGCAGCTGGAAACAAGAAAACAGTTTGTCCAACACCTGGTTCACCAGTTGTTAAACCTGGAGTGTTTGAATCTTCTAACTCAAGCTTTCCCTCATGAGAACATACAAAATGAGTATTTAGTTGGACAGTTTGTTGTCTTTGATTTTAAAAACTTTACTTTCTCTAAGACATTGTGCTTGTAGAGTGTCATTTGGTGAAGTTAATCTTGTGCTTTAAAGACACCAGAATCAGAACTGAGAAGTAGAGATATCCTGTGTGAAAACAGGAAGGAATCACTCACAAATGAGCCCTCCAAGGACAGCAACATCACTTCCTGATTCCCAATTCCCTATTTTTGCACTCGTTACTTTACAAGTGAAGTGTGTGCAAATCAGTCTTAAGCTGAAAACAAGAGTTTAATGAAAGACAAAGAGAGGTTTTGCAGATTTGGGGAAAATGTACTGTTGTATTTTTTTAAATGCAAAATCTAAGTGATTATCACCGCAGTGATATCCTGTAACTCATTAGTTTTGAATCTCCTGATCCTGTAAACGCTGTGGCCCTTCAGGATATTATGTTTTACAGCATTGTGTGAATATATTTGTATTGATACGTATGTCTGCTGCTGTGACAGGCTGAAAATCAGGCAGGAAGGGCGTGTGTGCTGAGTGGTTTCCTTTCTAGTAGCTTGAGTGATCAGAATAAGCACAGGGTGTGAAGGGTGTGTTCTCGTTAGGGTTTTGTGGTGACAGTTGCACTGACAGCCTTCGTTTGTGCTTATCAGAACCCACTGGTGTGATGCTGGAGTGAAGAAAGAAACAAAAAACCTCATGTGCACACTACAGTGGTGTGCTGTTGAGCCTGCACTCGCCTTCCTGTGGCTCGGGGCTTGAGAACCTCAGTGTGATGGTCCATGTGACTTGGTTTCCGTTGCCTGGCTGCTTCCGTGAAGAGTAAAAAAAAAAAAGGGGTGTGAGTGTTTTAGTCAGAGTGGAGCGATGCGGCTGAATGTCACACACACGAGAAGAGGTTCTGCAACAGCAGGTCACCCAGCGATATGGTCAGAGGAGCAACCGTCGGTGGCTTGGGAAATCCACATCTAACCACCAGTGTAAGTACATGAAGTGATGCACTGCTGAGCGTTCACTGATACTCAGCTACCAGTCAACATGCTGAGTTAAACTTGGAGGGACTTTAGTGAGTGATATGCTGCTGAGCACTCTAACATTTCTTTATGTAAACATGTTAACATTTAACACAGTTTTCATGCCATCTGAAAATCAAGAAGGTGTGTGTGTGTGTGTGTGTGTGTATATATATATATAAACCCATATGCTTTAATATTTTATCCTATATATGAAAGTTATAGAAGTCTACAGGTTATCAGAGACCAGCTGCTTCATGTTGTGCAAGTGTTTGACAGAGAAGCTTTTTTTAATCATCAAATCCTTTTCTGGAGAATATCAACCATTTAGGACTATTTCTGTTTTTATTTGCACATTTTAGTGAAATAATTAAGCTCTGAGAACCAAATTGCGTGCAGGCAAAAAAAAAGAAAAAGAAAAAAGGAACACAAAACCTCCACATTCTGTTTGCATGACATTGGTTTTGTAAAGAAATGTGGGAATTTTTTTAGCAAATTTGCTGTTCTCATGAGAAAATTTGAAACCATTCATGTTGGCGCGAGGCAGCATTTAAATCTGAAAGATCTGTAAACATTAAGTGGAGTCGTCGGCTTACGAGAGTGAAGAGAACTGAAGAAGAATTATTTCTTTTAAAAAAAGTTTAAAAAACAACCTTAGAATTAGAATGAAGAAATTAATTTAACCAATTTTAAAGGCAAAACACATTTTTCAGAATCAGAATTGTTTTAATTGCCAAGTAATTGAGGTTTCACATTGGAATTTGCTACATACCATGGCACTGAAGCAAATTCCAGGTAATGTGAAACCTCACTTACTTGGCAATAAAAACAATCCGTGTCAGCCTCATTGAATGCATGATAATGTGATTATAGCAGGTTGGTCATTCAGTCAACAGTTCAGAAATTCATCAGCGGCTGATGGTGTGTTTTCCTCTTTTGAACAGTGAGGATGAAAACATGCCAGTCCACAGGCTCACTCCCTTCCTGCTCTGCTTGTTGTCCCTGTGGAGCGTCCTGACACCAGCTTCATGTTATCCTCCACACAGCCAGTGTCAGCAGGTAAGAAGTCTGTCTGTTAATCGGATCTACTTAATAAAAGTAAAAACTCTCACCTGGACTTTCGCTGTCAAACAAGGAGTTAAAAACACACACACAACCAAAAAGAAAATCAAACAAGTAAAACAACAAGAATGGCTTCGTTACCATAATAAAGTTAAAATAACAGAAATATAGCAGACAGATGTAATAAACTGACTTTAGTGAAATGTTTAACTAGAATTAGATCAATCATAATTGCAATAAATCTGATCAAACTAATTCAAACACAAGGTAATAAAATAGGAAGAAAGATGAAAATTAGTGTCTATGGAAGGAGAGAATCTGTAGATTTTCAGTTAACATCTACAAAGATCAGCTCATGTTGTTACATGATGGCAACGAAACATCATGTTTAGGAAAAAATGGTTTCTAACACTGATTATAAATTTTGCAGGAACAAACTGCCGTTCACATAGATCAAACACTAATAATGAAACAGTCCAAGTTAGAGCGATAAACAGGATCAGGTCCTATCAGATCCAGACTCTCCTTCAACCAAAACAAACCTCTAACAGCGTCTCCTAATCCAGGTAGTAATGTTACAGCCGAGAACCACTGATGGCTACAGATTTCTCCCCACTATTTAATGACCATTCCCACTTTTTAAAACCTTTAAGGGAGGAGTTTAAATTATAAGTCCACAAACCCAGATGACTTACAGTTTATAAAATAAAAAATGTTTTTATTCTAAATGTTTTACCTGGAGAGTCTGACAGCGTTATAAATGTAGTATAAAGTCATGAGTCCTTTATGAATCCGGTTACTACATCTTTTATTCTTTCTATTGGACCTGATATCTGCTGTAACCACACCATCTGCTATCTGCAGCCCCTGACTTATAAACATCCACCATAACTTCACTGTATGATTAGCCAGGGGTTAGATTCACTCTTTAAATGTAGAATTTTAATGAAAAGCTTCACCTGTCATAAAAGAACCAAAAAAATCTGTGAGTTAATGCTAGCACAACTGTTGAGGCCAGCGTCAGTTTATACTCGTCATCTTCCTCTCTGGTCACGGGGGCAGCAGGAAACCTCCTCCTCCATGCAGCCAGAACCCCAAGGTGTCCTGGGTCAGCCCAGAGGCCTCCTGCTGGCAGGCCAGGCCCGAAACACCTCAACGGACTCGTCATGACGTGGAGGAGCAGTGGCTCAACTCTAAGTCCATCCTGAACTCCTCTTAAGGCTGAACCCAGACAGACACCCTAATTCAATTCAATTCAGTTTATTTCTAAAGATCCAGTTCACAACACAAGTCATCTAAGGAAGGAAAACTCATTTTGAACAGGAAGAATCCTCCAGCAGAACTGGGATCGGGATTGGAGATCCCTGGGATCTGGGATTGGAGACTTTAAATATATGTACTAAGTTTTGCATTAGTATAAGAAATACGGTAGTTGCAGAATAAAGTGAAGCATGAGCCACTGGAGAGCTTCTGGTCAAATCCTGATGTCACTAAGGCCCTTAAATATTCCCATAATTCAGTTGTCATGTCAAATAAAAGTTCTGTTTTTGTGGTTATTGCTTCTAACAGCCATTTTTCTGCTACT
The DNA here is from genome assembly GCA_006937965.1 of Callopanchax toddi. NCBI lineage: Eukaryota > Metazoa > Chordata > Actinopteri > Cyprinodontiformes > Nothobranchiidae > Callopanchax > Callopanchax toddi. Next base: position 1,151,110 of record SSNR01000141.1, on the reverse strand, counting down.
AACACCAAAATCTAAACTCCTGTTCTCTCATTTTCTCTGCAGATACAAAGAACGGCACTCTGCAATAACCTCAGGCTCCCGTCTGTGCCTCCAGGACTGTCCGACAACTTAGAGGAGCTTCAGCTAAACTACAATAATATAAAAACACTACAAAACACCTCTTTGCTACGTTACCCATCACTAAACACTCTGAGCTTAGCTTGTAATACTTTGGAGAAATTAGAATCAAATGTTTTTCAAGAATCAAACTTGTTAGAGAGCCTAAATTTAGCTAATAACAACCTGGACATCGGCTACCAAGAAACCAGCCTCGCATTAAGAAGCTTATCTGGGCTAAGAATTCTAGATCTCTCTGAGAACATGCTGGATGATGAAATGGCTTCAACTCTTCTCCAAAATCTGACGTCCCTTGAGTACCTCAACCTTTCTGGAAACCTCTTGAGGAGACTGGACGAGACCTCCTTTAGGGATCTCCACCAGCTGAAAGACCTTGACATTCAGCGAAACATCATGTTTGAAATCGATGAAGCCTTCAGCAACAACCCAAAGCTCCAGAGGCTCAACATGGCCTTCAACTATCTGCCTTGCCTAACAAACTTTGATATGACTCAGCTGGTCGTCCTCAACGCCAGCCACAACTTCATCGAGTGGTTCATCTCCAGGCAGGACTACAACGACACCTTCCAGCTGGAGACGCTCGATCTGTCAAACAACAAACTCCTCTTCTTCCCTTTCCTGCCCAGCCACAGCAACTTGCAGAACCTTTATCTGTCCCACAATGCCGTGAGATTTTATGAACACTTTGCGGACAATGGTACGTTCCCCAACTCATCTACAAAGGTTGAGTTCTACAATCTGAAGAAGCATGTGAGCAACGTGACTGCTGAGCTGTGGGATGACAGTCTTCATGGTGATATTTCCACTCTGGACATTTTAGACCTGAGAGGGAATCAGGTGGCGTATTTCCCTCGTGGATTCATCGAGAAGATGTCTGCCCTGTCTAGACTTCGAGTAAGCATGAACTGTCTGGAAACCTTAAATCTTACGTCTGAACGGTTCGCCAGCAGCTTGTATGAGCTGGATATCAGCAACAACAGACTGAAGCAGATGGTGGCAGATGATGCTGCCCTCACCACCCTGGGCAATCTGACGTACTTTAACCTGAGCCGGAATGACCTGAAGGAGTTACCCTTTGGATTATTTTCCTCGTTGCCGAGAATTCGGTCTGTGGATCTCAGCTATAACAGCATTAACATTTGTCTTTCAGATGAACCTACAATGAGCTCCCACAACATCTCAGTTTGTGTGGACTGGAACAACATAATCTCCCTCAGACACCTTCACCTTCAAGGATGCAGCCTTAAAAAAATTCCAGATTCTGCATTTGCAGGGTTGTTGCTAACACACCTAGAACTGTCCGATAACCCTGGGCTCGATGTTGAAGATTCGTTACAAAGCTTAAGCAGGACGTTGCAACATCTAGGCCTGGGGAACACCCAAATACAGGACCTGGACCTCTCCCACTTTCAACGGCTGAAGTCGTTGAATCTTTCAAGAAACTTTCTTCCTCACATTCCCCCTTCCCTCGTTCATATTGACCTTAAAGTGCTGGACATGAGAGACAACGAACTGTCCACCATTCCCCCCAGTCAGGCTCATGCACTATCCTCAAAACTTCTGAGTATTTTTCTCACAGGAAATCCGTTCAACTGCTGCCAAACGGAGTGGTTCAGGACATTTGAAACAACAAAGACAGTGATGGTTGGGCGGTCAGACCTCACGTGTGAGGATCTGCAGCTGAGAACACACAAAGTGAAGGACTCCCATTTATTTTTCTGTTTCAGTGCAGAGGAATCCATCCTGTGGTACATTCTACTCTTTGTACCCATCTGTCTGTTTTTCATTGGAATCTCAATAGTCATTTTCCTCACCTTCAAGCCCAAAATGATGCAAAAATCAATCAAAAAGAATTATTTAAAGCCCACATCGTACTGATGCCTCATGAACCCGGAACAAATCTACGTTTTAAAGCTGAGTGTTGAAAATAAACCTGACTGACTGTTAAACCATAGCATGTATAACGTGGTGCGTTGGTCCTTTCTGTGTGCCGTTTAGTGAATTGCGGTTCAAACCAGGCTCCAATCCTAACATCGTCACGTAAAACTGTGGCTGGGTTCTTGTGGGACTTGGTTTGTAAGTGTGTGTGTGTGTGTGTGTGCGTGCGTGTGTGTGTGTGTGTGCGTGTGTGTGCATGTGTGTGTGTGTGTGTGAAGACATGCAGAAGTAGTGTGATGCAAGTTGTTGCTATAAGCGGCAGAGGAAACATGAAATTTCCTGTTTTGCTAAGATGTGCAGCAACTGCCCAGTTCTGTATCTCAGAGAGGAGGGGTTTGCGGTTTCCTTCCCATCAGTGAGACAAAGATGCATCGTCGACTTAAGATTCCAACCTACCAGAACATGTAGAGGTCGGTTCGGACCTCTGTATCCACTGAACGAAAACTTTCTGTGGATCAATAAAGACATAATCAGTTAGATTGATTTGTCATGCAATAGAGCAACATGAACGGCAGTGCATTGTTCTTCCTGTCAGCGTGTTGTTGCTCAGGCTGCTAGATAAGCGTGTAGCTCTATAAAGTGCCGGAAACAAACCAGAAAGTAACCAAAATACCGCTGTGGTGATGTGCAGGGTCATGGTGGTTGGAACCTAAAAAGAGAAACCAGAGTGAAGCCTCGTCAAAGCCTCAAAACTTCACTGGAACCACCTGTGCACGTTGTTCACGTCATTATTTAACATTTTGCCAGAACCAGGACGTTATTCCTGAACATATGTTGGAGTGAGTCAGACGAAACAGACAAAAACCCCAAAAAATGTAGGAGTTTTCAGTTTCTGTTAGAAGTGAGCAGTGAGAGGATTAGTACTGTCTGGTGAAGTTAGTGAGTAGATTTGTAATTAAGCTGAATTAGTAAATGTTCCAACAAAACGGCCGAAGAAGGGAACTGGTTAGAGGAAGTTACCCCGCTGCTGGTCAGATCGTAGGCCAAGAGGAATTTAATTTGATTACTCAGCTATTTTAAGGAAGAAGTCAGCTTTATAAAATGGGTGAGAGAGCTTTGATAAAAATGGCTGCCATAACACGTTGACTTTTTTAAGCTGAGTTAGTGTTTCGTGTAAATATGCAGACTTATTCCAGAGCCTATGACTGATTTTTCTCTAATAATCAGCTGAGCTATGGTTACGTGGCGCAAACTTGAAGGTGGTTATCAAATTCACAAGACAAATGCTGGATAAGGATGGTGTTTTTTTATTTCCTCCTGCAGTAATACTCAGTTTCTCACAGATGAACGCAAATAAGTTTGGGGAAGTGAAAATGAACGGGCAATGATCAAATAAGATTCGATCTGAAAGCAGCTGTGCATTGTGGGACATGAAAGCTACAATTTAGACAAACTCCGCAACACATTACATCAGAACAGTCACACACCTACGCAGCGTGCTCCATCAGCCGTAGCATCATGATCACCTTATCAAGGGATTTTTGGGGCTATTGTGAAATGTTTTCTGTGTGAAATGAATAAAAAAACTAATTTTCTCCGGAGAAATCAATTTAATGTCCCACAGGGCTGATGAGGTGACTGATCATCTGGACCAAAGTGTGTTGATTCAATTTAAAACAGCACAGATCTCCGACCCTAAAATCACTTTATGTTGTCACTGAATCTACAGAGTATGACCTTTCTGGTCCATTGTTTGGTGATTGGAGCTGTTTTAAGATTGCAGCAGTATTTTTAGATGCGGGTTCATTCAGACAAGTCATTTCAAGCTCATCCAAAAAGCAACGACGACTGAGGTAGTATTTATAACCTTTGATTTGAGTTGGTCACATGGAGAAAAAAAAAAAGCTACAGCTTCTGCTCCAACAGGACGGCTGCATGCAGGTTTAATTTGTTGACAGGGAAACTTCTGAATTTGCTTTTAGGAAACAACAGAGGGTTCTGAGCAGAGGATAGGTGATTAGTGAGCCCCTAAAAAATATTCAGTGTCATTTCTCAAACTGGTAACCCTGAAACTCAGACGGTTGTTAACATTTGCTACCAATGAATGTTGTTAAAACTCTGTGGAATAACAGTTAATAATAAAGTCCTTAAATCTAAACAAGGTACAGAAAAATTAAAGGGATGTTTGAGTCATTAGAGTGGTGCTCTATCATTTATTTATCTGGACCACACCCAGCGGTGACATCACTCAAAGAGGGCAGAGTATCTAGAAACAGGAGGTAGTCCTCTGACCAGGTCAATACTCATGGGAGAGACACTGCTGCAGATTAGTGACAAATAAGTGGCTAATTTTTGAGTATTTGGATCAACTTTTACTAAAAAAAACACACACAGATGTGTTAGAGCATTATTTTACCTGTATACAGTTTTCATGAGACTGTTTAACGTATAGCTGCTGCAGTGACACGTACATTAGCTTAGTAAATCACACTCAGTTGAAACAAGCTAAACAAAAGATCACTTTTGACCAAGAGTTGTTTTAAACCCCTTAAATTAGCTGCCATTTTCTCAGCGATCTGCAGCAGTATCTCTCCTGATCAGAATAGTCATGAGTACTACTCCTGTCAGAGGACTACTTCCTGTTTTTAGAGGAGGATCAGGTTGGGCTTGCTTTGAGTGATGTCACCTGTAGGTGTTGTCCAGCCCTGTATATGAGTAGTGAAGGAACTCAGGACACGTCCTTGTGGAGCGCCAGTGTTGAGTACATCAATAAACTCCTGGTGGATACGGTGTGTCCCACTGTGGCAAAATGTTTTGCTAAAGCGAATGTCAACCTTAACATGGAGGTAAAACAGGAATCAGATAACTAAAGCCTTGTTTAAATGGCGAGGCCCGGTACAGGTCATGGCGGGTCATCAACCAGGTCGGTTGTATGGACCGGTTTTATAATGCGGACAGACAAAATAGCAGCCCGCTCCACTCCCCCCCATACTGGACCCCACAATGGAAATCCATCCTATAAATTCTTAATCTCTTTTTGCTCATCTGTATAGCCTAAATATTGTTAACATTTGACCTGTTAGTGATGCTAGTGGGGCTGGTTTACTGATTGTCAGAGAAACAAGATATGCCGATATTAAAATACATTTCCCCCTTTATTCAGTCATTTGAAGCTTCTGGGGGAAGCAGTTTTGACAAAGTGTCAAACATTTGCATACAGTTACAACTCCAGTTGACCAGCTAGTCATTTTACATGTTCTCACTTTATAGGGCTCACACATCAGATTGTAACAGCCTTCTGTTTTGCTCCTTTTATCAGCGTTTCTCATTCTGACTTTCCTGCTGAGGATAGAGGAAAACATGTTACACTGATTTAATCTAAACAACAGGTCTCCAGATTCACTCAAAACCTCAGGCAGCAGAGAGCATATCACCAGATATCATACAGATAATACGCATATATCGAGCGTGTGTGTGAGTGTGTGTGTGTGTGTGTGTGTGTGTGTGTGTGTGTGTGTGTGTGTGTGTGTGTGTGTGTGTGTGTAATAATACCTCTGTTGCTGGGGACTGATGAGGAAACGCTGCTGAAATAGCAGATCTTAACTAGAGTTCTGACAGCTGTCAAAACCTGAATGAGGACTGCTAAAAGAAGACGTGCCTTTTCTCTGGCATGTTATCACTAATCTGATCACCTTGTGAACTGGTAAAAGCTGCGTTCACATCACTGGCACCAGTTCTAGACAAGCAAAAACTGAAGAGCCAGCTGTGAGAACAGAGGGCTGTAGAAGTGAGAGGGCAGTGGTTGACGGGTCTAACACCTTTAGGTGTGTAGGGCCAGTTGTCTCTTATTAAAGGCTGTCATTTTTTAAGTCTAATGAGTTGATCTTTCAGAAGTTTCACTAATAAAGTAAAGGCAGCTTATTAGTCAACAGGCAGTTTGCAAAACTCACTTCCTCTTAACCCTTCCTGCCCTGATAACGAGCAGGATGACAACTTTTACACTGGACTTACTGTTTAGTCAGGAAACACTCAGTCAAACAATGTCGGACTAAAACCGTAGGAACAGAGACATCCAGAAAACAGGCTGTTGTAGGAAGCTGCAATAAATATCTCTCAAATTTTTAACCAGGGATGAGACTTGAAAGCTTGTTGAAAGGTATTTTTAGTTCTGAAGTGTTTCTGTGTAAAAGTTTTAAACAATTAGAAAATATGGACCAGGCAGGACCAAACAGCTAGTCTGAACACAGCCAATACCAAAGCAGGGGTTTTAGTCATTATTTATAAACCTTTACATGGCCGTCTGTTATGCTGATTGAAATATTAAGAAAACACTGCTGGATTTTAACCCTGGAGCACAGAAACTTATGGCTCCGCTCCATCTTATGTTGAACCTCTCATCTTCATCGTCTTTGTTGGTTCTAAATTTACATTTTTTAAACTCCAAATGAAAATGTAATTTTACAAAAAACTAAATTTATGTTGACTCTTAGCTGCTGAGCCAGCATTCAACTGTGAAGACGAGATGTGAAGACAACAGTTTGTTCTTTAGTGTCAAACCTAAAAGCTTTGTGCTATATCCTGTTGTTGAAGAGATACACACTAGTTAATCAGCATTAGAATTCAAGTCCCCCGATCACCTGGTGTGACCCCCAGCGGACGCTCCTCACTATGAACAAACATTTTGCTTAAATCAGACTAAATTCAGTCAAATGTAAACTATTTCTTTAAAAACTGAGGCTGTTCAGCATTGAGTAAGATAATAAACTTCCTTAAAGAATTTCTGTCAAAATTAGTCTTTTTTTAATTGACAGTCAGTGCTGCACTGTGATCTGCTAGAAGCTACAGAAGACTCTTAAAAGGAGTCAAAACTGGGATTTTAGCTTTACATTTGGGTCAGTTGGACACAATAAATATATATGTTTAAGTGGACAAAATGTTCAAAGTTATTTGTATTTCTCCATAACAAGTGATTCTCTATGATTGTCCTGTTATTAGTGTAGAAACGGCTTTGGTGTGATAAAATAAGACTGAGATCAGTCTTCTTTTAGGATGTTCTGAACCTTCCTGAACATTTTAGATCAATATGTTTCTTTGAGGGCTCATCGGATTAAAAACCTCTTTAGAAAGAAATCTGTAGAAGAACAACTTGATGCTTAGATCCATTTTCTCACCCTTTTGCGTTTGTTGGATATGTATTTTATCCTTTCTCTTGATGTTATACATTGATTTCTATACATTTCTTTAGCCAGTCATTGAGCAAATAAAGAAAAACTATTGTATTTTTTAATCCAAATTGCAGTTAGACTTTAAATCATGAAGCGACCATGTTGTCTGTCCTGCCCTCTAGTGGTCACCTCAGTGAATGTTCATTTCATCTGACAGATATTTCATTGAATGCCCTGAATGTACCCTACTTATTTTATGACAGTCTTATACACATGTGTTATGATGAGTGATGTATATTTTTTCTGTGGACTTTGAACTTAATGAGGCTGTTATAACTGGATGGACTAAAATTAATTTTAGCTCAATAAAAACAGTAATGAAAAACAAAAACAAGTCAGTCATTATTGTTATTTTAAAATACAATTTTTAAATTGAAAGTACAAACAGTAGTTAATTTTTTATTTAAAAAAATATTCTTTTTTTTAATGTTTTCTTTGTTTGGAGACAGTCTGCCTGGTCTAACTCTCCGCTGACTGAGTGCTCCTACTTGTTGCTTTAAGAGTCATGATGACATGTAATCCTGATGTCTGGGACCCATGTTTTAATTGTGTGTCAGCTTTATTATTATTATTATTAACCTTTATTTATCTATATAAAGATTAATGCATGTTCTGAACCCTCAGCTTTTGATACAAACTTGTAAAACTCCTTCACAGGTGAAATGTCTTTGACCGGCCCATTACAACAGAGGACGTTAAAATACTGTCATTTGAAAATAAGATTAGATTAAATCAAAGTGGAGAAGTTAAGGTTTGGACAATTAGCTAAGGCTGTTAGCAAAGAGCTTGTAAGGCAGGAAGTATAAAGTATCTTGTGATCTTTGGCGACTGCTTTAGCAGGACATCTGTCGCCATCTTGTGGCCATTTAGTAACATTACAATAAGCACGTGTTACTGTACTAATGTACTTTTCTAATGATGAAAGAGAAATCAATTAAAAACAAAAAGTATTTAAAACAGTGATGTAATAAGCCTAATTAAAGTAAATTAATTTTGGAGATCAAGTTCTCGCAATTTTACCTTCAATTACTACAGGTCGCTTCAGTAACATTTAAAGCAACAATAAGTAGTTTTTTACACTTTAAGCTAGAGCATTAAAATTGATCAAATTGATTTTCGAGTTAGAAACTTGACCATTTTCATATTTGCCACCACTCTACACCCCTCTACTGGCCAGATACCGCACTAACCAGTTTTACGGCCATAGGTCTACCTAGTGAGGGTTTCAGTGAGGGTTTCACGGTTTAACCAGTCTGATTATTAACCATGTGGTGAAATATTGTAGAAAAGTATGTCCTGAAAAATAAGACTTCCCCAACACCACCTCACAGGTAAATAAATAAATAAATCCGCCGGAACCGGTGACACGCGTTACCTCCATGGGGCTCTTCCCCGCTAGTCGGATCTGAACCAAAGCCCAACAGGTCCAGTGGGTTTTGGGTTAATTAATTATTTGGACGTACTGAGTCATGCTCGAACAGCGGAGAGAGAGAGATTGATTTCTGAATTGAAAATAATCATACATTAAAAAAATGTTTAAATTCAACACCTTTTCTGACGACATCATTAGCTGACAAGCAGCAGGAGTAATGGGATACAAAGCATTACATGTAATTCTGAAGCATATCTTGCAAAATAAACATCTTTTCCCCCCAAAGTCAGGGCACACAAAAATTCTCTGACTTTTCAAGTGGGAAGTCCAACGTCGGGGTGGCGTTCAAGTAGATTTTTCTCCACTTGAACGCGCCACAAGAAAAGCCTGCCTCAAACAACCTCTGCTCATCTTGGGCCCTCTTGTGGTTAGTTAGTGTCAAAATGAAGACACTACTGTAATACCATGACTTTGTAAATCATAAATGTATCACGTGTGATTAAATTATGGTATGTTAAAATGCTTTTATAAATGTTTTCTTCCATTACATTTCACCTATGTAATGACTTTTAATAGAAAAATTCTATTACGTATTATACAGAGCCCCCTAGTGGACACAGGATTTATAATTGCATTCCCTCGCAATACGCTGTGCAGCACCATTATTTCAGTTTGAGTTATTGACAGACGATGGAAGGTTTCAGGTAAATTTGTTAATATAACTAAAGTATTTGAAGTCTTCCAGCTAAAATATTTGGTTGTACGTCATAAAGCAAATGTAATATTTCTATGAAAATAGATCAGTCACTCGGGGGCTGTGACTTTAGTTCAGAATGTTTACATGATGAACTGTGAACATGTTCAGTTTGATTCTGTGAGAACTGAACTCTGAGCCACTTCCTATAAAGTCTGAAGTGGAACAACACAGGTTCATATTCAATGTTTATTTTACAATTTCTTGCCATCGTTTTCAGGTACACACAAAACAAACAGCACATATACTTAAATCTTCTATAATGCAACAAAAACATTTGAAAAAAGTCAAGGTTGAAATTAAATCTGAGATCAAACAGGACATATTAGTACAGTCGTAAAAATGTTAATGTCTTTACTTTCAAACATTTTAGAAGGCAAACAGAAAACTGATGAAAACCAGAAAATAAATATTCTTTTTGTTCTTTTTTAAACAATGCACAACGAATTAATTTAAATCACAAACTAAATTTGTTTTCTGGGTGGTAAATCTTCAGCTGATGTGTTAAATAGGATTTCCAATTGTAAACTGACTAGGAATATTTGGCTTCAACACTCAGAGAGGCTGAGTGAACATCTCAATACTGATGGGTAGCTGCAAATCATAAAGGGCGACGTTTCAACCATTAGACCAACAGGAACAGTGCTCGTTTTCCAGAAAGTTTCATGCAAATACATCTGACAAACAACCAAATAAAACTGATGTTTTGGATAATCATAATAGCCACTACTCCAAATTATTGTCACTTACAAAATAAGATTTAAATAATCAAAACTCAAAATGAAGTGCCTGTAATCTTTAAATTTCACAACATGAGTGCATTTTATTAAAATAACTGGTGTCGTCAGCAAGGAGAGACTATTCTGTCACTGTCTGAGATACGTCATCGGCTTGTAAACATTTTAAAAACTTACTGGGAGATGTTCTGGCACATTTCATGTTGCATGGCATCAAACAAAAAAACAAAAAGCGACAAAGTAGATTTTAGAAATGTACTGCAAACAAATGAGGGAATAGGTCCATGTCTTCTCCCTTCACTCATACTTATTCCTTTCTGCTCCAGTCTGCTGCATGTATGTCTCAAATAAAAGACCTGAACGAAGTGAAAGTGAAGCCTGCTGTCCCTGAAACACTATAAATATGAGATCACAGCTGTTACAGAGGCTGTGTGCTTCAGTTGAGCAGCTCCAGGTAGGTGATTGGAACTTTGCCCTTCTGGTTTCCTCGCTCCCCCATCAGCCAGTCTGAGTCCATACCTGGAACGCTGCTAACTGTGATGACCTGGGAAGACAGGAAGTAACGAGGACTGGTAAGGCAGCCACTAAGAGCAAAGTTTACTTACAGATCAACTCAATGGTTGCCTTTTGCTTTATTTTAAAATGTGACACATGTGGAGCTTTGATGGATAATTTGCAGGACGGAGAACAACAAAGTTAACTTTTCTTGATTAAAACCTCAGTGCTGAATCTGGCGTCTCAGTCAGCTGATCCACCTGGACAGTCTCATGTCTCACTAACTTTACTAGCGTTGTACGACAGCGATGCTGCTGCAGAAAAGTGGAAGAAGGGAGATATGGGGTGATGCTATTTATTCTACTACAGATGTGTGCTTTTTTTAGACAGGAACATTTTTCTGAATGCCAGAAATGTAGTAAATTGAGTAATAGTTCATAGTTATTCAGCCATAGAGCTTTTACAGGAAGGGGAAGGACCAACGCTCCACTGAGCATTGGAACTTCTGCAGTTCTGCTATGAAAGATCATGTGATCAGATCACACAGAGCAGAAAACACCTACAGATTTAATAAAACTCACTCTTCATTCAGACTGGACTGAAAATCTATTTAATCCTTTATGAAAAAGAATCTGGAAAATGAACTAGATGAAAGAATATGACAAAACAACTGCTATGAATATTGTTCACTAATGAGCAACAAGGGGATAAAACGGTATGAAGATTAAAGTTTTAAACCACAGGCTCACCTCATCAGCCAGCAGGGAAAGCTCGCTGCTGCTGGCAGCGTCGTAGTCGTAGAGAACTCGGGCTTTGCGGCTGCCGTTGGAGCTACGCAGCTCACTGAACCCTCCTGATGCTGCGGCGCTGGTACGGCCCGCAGACACGCTGGGCAGGGAGGCAGACACCGGTATGGTGGGCACTGAGACGCTGGCCCCACCTGACACTGAGGACTGGTTGTTGTTGGAGAAGGACGTGGGGAAACTGTCAGAAGTGAGAAGAGGTTATGAGCACAGGAAACCAAACCTGGAGGTGTTCTTCACAGTGCAGGCTCACATTATTTCAGCACCTCTCACTCTAAAATCTAAAGGAAGCCGATATCGCTGTGACCTAATTCGACTCCGTCCGTGTTGGTTTCTCCGTTTTATACGAAAGTGTACATTTTTGTAACCCTATATGAACTCACTCAGTTTAGATTTCATCACAGAACCCAGGAAGATAAAACATTTCACCTCAGTTTCTTGTGACAGTGATGAAAATGTTGCTCTTTCATTTTCCATGTCTAAAGCTGCTCCAGTAGACAGTGTTTACACACTGCACATATTAACAGTGATGTAATGAAACCTCAGAGGAGGATTAGCCATAACAAAGAGAATGAAAGCCAATCGTGGCTTCACACCTGCCAAGCTGCTTCTGCAGGTCCACCATGTACTGGTAACACTGTGCGTAGTACGTCGTTTGGGCCTCCACAAAGTCATTCAAACAGCGTAGGTGGTGCGCCTAAAAATCCACAGGAAGAGAAGGAATCGAACATCTCAGCTCAGAGAAAACCCAGAAGCAGCAGCAGTCTTCCCTCCTAACTGGTTAAATAACGATGGACTACATACGTGGGTGCTGCTGACGCCCTCTAACAGCAGACGGGTGATCTCTGCTTGCCGGTCAAACTCACTCTGGGTCATCCTCAGCTCCTGCTCTGCCTGAGAGTAAAGAAATTAACTTTGATTTATTTTAAAGATCAGAGGTACCATCCATCTATTCATTTGTCATTTATTTAAATCAAATTTAATTTTTCTAGATGACTTCAAAAGACAAAATGACTGATGAGGTGGGGAGAGGGAGGTCTGCTGAAGCCAGTGCCTCACTGGGCTGCAACGGTTCGTCGTCAGAGTCGTCTCGGGCATCTGGAACCTGCCTGAACCCTTCTCAGGTTCTGAGTCACAAAATGTGAGAAATGAGTGGCAACTAAAAGGGAGGGAGGGGGTTGAGACCAGAATGTGAGTGAGGGTGAACTGGACAAATTCAGACCTAATTAAAGTACAGATCATCTGTGTTTGATGTCTCTGACCAGTCACAGCCCAGTGAGGTGCTGATTTAAGACGTCGTCTTCATAACTTCCTCAGAGAAGCAACAGAAGATCAATGAATCGATGGGTGTGTTGGGGATGATTTTTTAAAAGTAAGCACCTGCAATTATTTATACCTTAAAAGGTGTTTTTTTAAATTCAGACAATTCCAGATTCCATCTTTTGAAAATTTACAGTATAATGAAAACGATTAATGCATGGATATGGAATAAAGCAGTATCAAAATACAGAAGAATTTATATAATAGATTGAGATGAAAGTCCTGCACGCCAAACGAGATTTAGTTTTGTATTGAAGATCAGTCTGGTTGGATAAAATATAAAGTTGAGATCTGAAAGCTTAGATAAAACAAAAAACAGAATGAATCCTGAGGTTTTTGTTTTCAGGAGAGCAGAGCTTCTTTCTCCACAAACTTTAAAGGACTCAGAGTAAATCGTGAAAACTTGGCTTGTAGAGGCATTTAAGTTCAGTCAACTTGTGGACAATGACCTCTCACCCTGAACACACTCCAGTTTAAAGCAGACAAGAAGTGGGTGGAAAAATAAACAACCTTTGTAGCATTTGGTTCTTGTCAGATTCGCCAACAATGATTGAAGGTTTCTCATGAATATGTCATGGAAGAGACAAGAGAAAGATACGCAGCAGCTGTTGACACAGATACCAGGAGGTTTGGTGTGTGTGTTAAAATCGAAGATGACTCCCAACATTCCACTCACCTCTGTCACTTCCTCTGCTCACATCTGCGGCTTTGCGTTTTAAAAAACAGTGACACAGTAGTTAGAGCTACAGCTGCTGTTCAGTCACAGCCAGACGTCTGACAACTACACGCTTTAACAAAACCACACTAGAGATATCAGGACTGTGACACAAGGCACAATCATGAGTTTATTATTCATCATCTGTTGGATTGTATGCAAATAAACCAGGAGAAAATGTCAGAATAAAAACAAAGACCTGGCCTACAGAAACAGATTTAAAACATGTTTTAATGTCACCTTTTCCCCTCATGAGGAAACATGTTTACTCACTCATAACTGTAGAGGTTGAACAAAATTTAGAGCTTAAGTCACAAGAAAATACAAAAAGACTATATTTTATCTTTAGTGAGAGACACATCTCATGTGTTCAGCTGTCTCACTGATTATTACTGAACTGTCCTGATTATGAGTTCCTAATCAGTCTGAAAGAGTTAGAGGCAGCAAACTGGAGCAAGGAGAGAACAACTATCTGACCATGTTGCATGTTTCGTCCTAAAACTTACTGCTGTGAGCCAAGATTGGACAATACAGTATGTAACATTTCCCAGTCGTTAATCGTCAGTCCAACAAATGATTGGGCGATTTATTCATGCAGGCAACGTTGTGACATTTTTGTGGGCAGAGCGATGTAAACATGCAGACTGATGTGCCAATTGAGAACTCAGAAGTCCAAAAATGGAGGAACTATTAAAATAAATGTATTTTCTGAAGATAGGCTGCTGCCATAAGTTTGAGTAAATAAATCACAGCTGCTCTTGGAGGCAGCTGACGGCATAAAAAAAGCTTTTTGGTTTCAGTCAAGCATTGTAGAAACTAATTCATAGGCCCACCAAAAGCTCTTTAAAAAAAAAAAACACAAATGTCAGAGGACAGTAGCCGGCATGTTATTTACACATCGGCTAGACTGGAATAAATCCATGTTTCTGCATGTTTCATAATGATTTTTCAAATTATAAACGCGACTAAAAGCTCATCAGGACTAATTAGACACAACAAAACCAGAGTTAAAAGACTTAAAAACGTGATGTTTACTGACAAACTAATAAATGAAGTCTCTCTAAACGTATCTAATTATGACACAAAGGCAGCACAGATGTAAACACACCAATAAAGTCCTGATGAACAGAAATCTAAACCTGCCTGAAGGACACAGAGAAAATAACTCCAAAAAAGGAACTTTAAACTTCTCTTTGTTGCTCACAAGACTGAGAGCCACAAGTAATGAAATGGACACGCTCATGTTGTGTAACTGTGAGTCAGTCACGGCTTGTGCGACGTTAGGATGTACACAAGTGTCTGAATAGGATCGATTCACTAAAGCTGGACTTAAAGGAGCTTTTTGAACCCAGACGCAAAATAAAAACTGAGGAGTGTTTTTGTGTGTGGACTCACTGCAGCTCTGGCATCAGGCATCCGGGCTTTCTTTAGCCTGGTTTTGGCTGCATCCAGGTCCAGACGTTTGACCTGCAGCAGCTTTCGCTCTTTCTGGACATAAATCACAACAAAAACATACAAAATTATTTAGTGACAAGTTTTGTTATTCTGCATTTCTGTGTGAACTAAATCAACTAACAGAAAATGCATGAAGAGCATTACATACATAAAATATATTCTCTGTACTAACTAGGTTTTTAGATTAAATATTCTTCCCCCTTTTGTTTTTTAGCAAGTTCAGCTTCTATTCTGAATTTTCAGACATTAATGAATGAAATTCCTCATGTGTGAACTGAATAAAATGATTTATAATTATTTTCTGAGCTCCGTGTGTCGTCTGTTGCGTCTCATGGAGAGGCTGCACTCATTGGCACATGCTATAAGTTCTAGATAAACTACTGAAACTGACACCAAATTTAGAAATCCAACTCACCAGAATGGTTTTGAAGTCGCCCTCTAGAAAATTTCGAAAAGGTGTCAGGAAGTTGAGCGCAGAACTCTGGATGAACTCCCGCTCCGCACCGCCAATTTGCTTCTGCGTCTCGCCACATTTTATCAGAGCGTTTCCTGAAACAGTCAGCAGCAGAGACAAGAGTTCACCTACAGCTTCATAAACGGACAGACGCCTGAATACTTCACCAGGAGCTACATTACAGTTACAGACCTATACAACACTTTGTTTCTGTGTTCCTGCTACTTCTCAAAGAGAAGAACAAAAACTTAACTAATTTAGCTCAGCAGGATAAGTCGAGGAGGTTGCTAGGCAACAGAAAAGAATTGATAAAACCGTCTGAAACACTTTGTTAGATTCATCCCATCACATCTTAAGACTCCAGAGAGCACATTCATGCAACGTTTCCCACTGCAGACAAGCAGAGGGAATTACTGGTTTCTCTGTTTAAAGTAGCCTTAGGTTGCTTTTTCTAGTGAATTTGCTCTATGTACATGTAAACAAAACTGAACTGAGCTTAATACTCCTGAGAACTTCCACTGAATAATGTTGTACAAAACTAATTTAAAAAGAACACTGCACATGAGGAATGAGATGAGAGCTGTTAAAGGGATTTTCTTGCCATTTTAAAGTTTGTTTCTGTAGTAACTGTAAATCGTCCCTCTTACTTGTTGTAAACAGTTTTTGTAAAAATGGCCTCTGTTAGAAGAACGTACGTCCTACAGGACTGATGAACTCTGAGCTACTCTGAGCAGAGCTAAGACCACAATGGACTGCTCTCATCTTTTAGTTCAAATCTCCTAAATTTCACAGACGTTAATGCAAATGTTGTTGTATAAACCTTTATACTGCCTTTGCATTGCTTCTCATGGTTATTTAAATGGAGTATTATAGATCTTTATTAGCATAACTATCACCAGCAGCAAAATGGAGCGATTAATGTGTGTGTGGGGGTCAATTTGGCAGGCATTTCATAATATTTCTACTGATAAAGCTGTGTAACACAAAAATGATGGCAATATTAAGGTTTATAAAATAATGTTGCATGAACCACTGTGAAATTTTGGTGATTGGAGTCATTTTTAAACAGCAGAAATCCTCTTTGGTCTTGTCTAATTTGGATTAGCTTTTAGCTCATCAGTCCTGTAAGGATGTAAATTGCATTTGTTCAAACAGAGGCTGAAGTTTTCTACAAAGAGTAGGACACTAACTATAACTTTTACACAGAAATGCATTCAAAATGTCTGAAATAAGCCCTTAAAGATGAGTGAAATCAAAACAGGAGTGTTTTTCTTTGTAAATCTATTTCTAGGCAGTTTTTAGACTACTAAAGAAACACTTGGAAATAACTTCCATACAAATTAAGGATCCATCAGTATTTTTGTCATGTAAACAATTGTTTGTTTAGCAGCTGCTTTGTCTAACAACATCAGAAAACCACCAGCTGACAGATCTTTAAATATTTTTTTCATAAATTTCTCATCACAGTAAACCATGGAAAGGAAAACTGGCATGAGCCAGAGTAACAGCTGATCAGTGTCAGCATCACATCAGGTTTACAGTTTAGAACTCACCATAAGCAGTCCCAGGTCCAAAATCAGTTCCCGAGTCAATCATAGACTGGCCCAGCAGCTCATGGTTGTTCATTCGGGTGGGGACTTTTTTCTCCAGTTTCTCATAAAAAAATTCTTCCAGTCGGACATCTAGGGATTACAGCGAGATAACTTAATTATAAAGTCATAGGACAACCATGAGGGAGCCACTTGCACACAGTGTTCTCAGGACCGTCTGCCTGAATGAGCTCCAAACAGCCCAACTTGGCATTTGTTGATTCAAACTGAAGCTTAATTAATGTCCATCACAAGGAAAACCAAAATGTTCCTCTGCTGGTTTTGTTTAAAGCTGCAACATCATGAGGGAGAACAGAAATGATCGGTCTGCAGTATGTTTATTGTTAAAACAGAATAAGTACAGAACAGTAATCCCTGTCTGAGACTGATGCACACGCCTGCAACCACCAGATGGTCTGTGTGTGTGTGTGTGTGTGTGTGTGTGTGTGTGTGTGTGTGTGTGTGTTTGACTGCTGCGATATGGCATCACGGTGTGAGCTGTGGTGGACGCACAGCTGAGCTCACACCTGATGAATGTTAAACACCCACTCTGAAAGGTTGGGTTCAGTTTGTGTGCAAGGCTTCCAATCTGCTGCCATTTATTCGTTTCTGAATAAGCAGAATGTGACAGATTTTTCAAACAGGCCATACATTTCCAAACCACTGGTAGTAAGACATGTGAGCTGCCATCTATCTCCACAAGTAAAATAAGGGTGTTCTCACTCGGGTTGGGCTGTAGTAGGACCTCTGTCTGCTTCATTATCTTTTCCGTCCATGCCTTGGTGTTTTCAGCTCTGACCAACAGGTTCTCCAAATGGGCGTCCAACTCTGTCTTCTCAGCTTGGCCAAGTTTCTCTTCTGTGAACTGACACAGTAAATACGTGTTTATTCTACTGAAAAGAAGATAATTCATTAGAACATTGAAGTGTCGGGACAGTCGTCATGCTGCTATCCGGCTAGCCAAAGCTGATAACACTGTTTTATGGTTTCTGAGGCCTGTAGTGTTGCTTCATCTGCTAGAAACTATCTTTGCTGTTTGGAAACACCATGCGTGTAACAACAACGAACGTAGCGGAATTAGCCTGAGGTGTTAACAGGCTACTCAGCTGGTTTACAGCAGAGCTAACGCTTACTAGCTAGTAAATCTTGCTAATTAGCACGATCCCAACAACTTAACTTACTTGAACCGCGCGGCTCAGGAAAGTACCGGCGTCTGCGGCGAACCGTTTAACATTAAAATCCATGGCGCAGCGGTGAATAAACACCCCTTAAACAACAACTAGCTTGTCTCGCTCTCAAACTGCCATTCCTACAGAAAATGTCATTGAAGCTACTTCTTTTTTTTGGTTCGAGTTCCACCCAGCTGCTGGTCCAGACAAAGATAGTACACAACCAAGAAAGTTCCTCTCCCCGCACGTCTCTGACAGCTGTGTGCGCATGCGTGTAATATATACCGACTCCGAAGTGAAGGCAAGAAACAGGCAAATTTCATGCAAAAACGTATAAAAATCGTTTTATCTAGAAATTATTACAAATTCTATACTAACTAAATTATTTGAGAATGCATAAAAAGTCAAATATTTTACCGTCACGTAAAAGATTTAGGCAACGCACGAGTTAACGTAAACTTTTTATCTCTTGCTTAGCTAGTAATCTTTGGTTTCAAATTTATGTTGCGTTTAAGTCACGCGGAAATATCATTGTCACGTTTTAAACGGAGTTTAATGAAGACAACGGATTAAAAAGTTAGAACAATAAGTGTGATGTACAAGAGATGTTAAAAAAGCACCATTTACGAGGCAGAGCCCTTGGGCTGGGACATTTTAAAGACTGTGTAGTTAATTTATGTCAACACATTTCCTCTCGTTTTTTACATTGTACACAGTGATAATAATAATATCATAATAATAACTTTATTTGTATAGCACCTTTCACAGGTCAAAACCCACAAAGTGCTTCACAATTATACAATGATAATAACACAAAAGATAAAAACTTGATAAGAACATGATAAAACAAAAAATATATTTAAAAAATAGTATTAGTATTAACAGAGTTAAAATAAACAGGTGTATTTAACATTACATAATATACATTTAAGGGTGCATTAGGTCATGGTCTGAAGTTTAAAAGAAGATTTTTTTTCCAACTGTATTTGATGCATGAAGGCACCATCATGTCACCTTGTCTGACTCTACCCATAAATCAACAGTTTGCTTTTGACGTTTGTTTTAATTACAGTACTTGATGGCCACTGTTATAATGGCTGTGGAGAAGGTGTACTGTAAATCCCTATCAGCATGTCCTAAGTGTATCCAGAGTTTGTATTGGTCAGCCTTTCTGTCTTTCTTACAGGCCATAGCCAATCACATTGCTCGTATTCCAGGGCTTGTTTGCTGGAGCAGAAGCAATGCATAATATCCTTAATTTCACTGGCACTGGAGTTCCCCCCTGCATTAATAGATTTAAAACATCATCCACAACACTAATGAGAGTCACTTACCCATAACTAAACATGCCCAACACAAATCGGTTTTAAATTTTTTTGAAAACTCACCAAAATGTTAGCAGAATTTGGAGAAACAACACTACTGGTTTGCTGTGTGGGAGGAGGCAGGCAAAGGGAACAATTCCCTTCTGTCAGCAACAAGTTTTCCACTCAGCTTCCACAGATCCATTTTTCCTGTGATTTTTTTAAAGCTATCTTTTTTATAGATTACATAGCATCACATGCAATTTTACACAAAGAAATACATTTACTGTGGTAACCTATAAAATGTTTTAGTTTAAATTTGAAGCTTCTGCCCACACTCTTAAAAGTGACAAAGACTGCTGCATTTTTATAACTGCACAAAGTCAAATATTTATAAATGCTCCAGTAAGGCATTCTGCTTGGCCAACTTTCAGAGGGTGTTGGGGTGGACTTTTAAAAAGATAGAGCTGCTTCTTTGAGGGGGGAGTAGGTTGAGAGCTCCTCCAGCTGTATGCTTTTATACTTCACAATAACAAGAGGCCCTCCAAGGAATAAAAACAAAAGTTACTTTTTTATCAGACAAGATTTGGCATCAAAGAAAATAACAAAACAAAACAGACATGATGCAAACACAAACGTTTTTAATTTAAACATCTGTCAGACAAACTTTCTCTTTTCTACATGATGAAGCTTTGAAATGGCAAAAAAAATTTCAAGTTTCACTCAGTGCAAGACTTTAGAATGTAACTCTCATACACTGCTTTGTCAAAGAACATCTGTAACTCGAGAATTTTTTTTTTTTAATATCCCCCAAGCAGCTATCTATGCTGCACAAATACTGTATATACCAGGCGGTTAAAGGTATTTAGGGTTTAGGTATATCAAAACTACAACTGCTGATGTTTTTTAGCCACTTTTTCAGCCAGCTCCAGCAGCACTGGGTATCTGAGCGTCCTGTTCCTCCAGGATTCTGGGATTCCCAGAACACCGGTCTGAAAACACATGGAGATGAGAGATGAAAGAAACCAGAGAGCTCTCAGAATAAATAAACTCTCTGCCTTTACAGTACGCACTCGGTTAAATCATTGCATGTTCTAATCTGGTTAACCCAACTGAACTGTTCTTAAAAGTATGGATTAAAGGATCTCCTATCCTCTTTTTATTCTTCAGTCAGGAAAGCCCAAGGTTCTGTTTAACACCATCAGCAACATCTTCTCTCCTGCTTCACCTACAGTTCAGATTCACTAAGGTGGAGACTGTGAAACTTTCTGTCCTCCTTTGTGGATAAAGTCAGTCAGGTTAGACCAGCATCTCTCCCTCAGCCTCCTCTCTGTCTGTTCTGACTCCAGACCTGTTATTAGATCATCTCCTGTGCTATAGTTACCTCAGTGAAAGTCTCTGCCTGTTCCCTTGACATTTTACCTTCATCTGTACTAAAATGTTATAGCCTTAGAACAATCTCACACAATATTGCAACATCTCCTTAGTCTCCCTAGTGTTGGTTGGAATCATGTTGTGACTGTACCTGTGCCCCAAAACAGGCTCCAATGAAGGAGGCTCGGCTGGCGGTGCATCCCCCGCAGCGCATGGTGTCCCTCACAGCTTCATCCAGCTGCTTCTGAGTCAGGACTCCATGAAGCGCTCCCTGGAACGCACCGGGCAAAGCTGGACACATGAAGATATAATCCAGTTTATACAAATCCAGTCAAAGATACTATTATTATCTCCTAACACAATATAAGGTGCTTATGTTTAAAATGTCATTAGTAGGAGTTTAAACAGAGGAAGGAAGGATTCGTTACAGCGTAACAGCTTTTTTAAAACCTGAGACAGTCAGCTCAGCAGGAAAGGCAAGATGAAAAGAAAGGAGGAGGGAGACCATTAAAGATCAAACTAAGGGAGCCAGTAACGGATATACTGTCGGGAAGGGTGTGCAGGCAATGCCAAGTCAACAGACCTGAGTCCTGCTGCTACATACTGGCTTACCTCATGTGTTAGTGAACACAGCAGGTATGAGCTGATGGGATGCTTTGGATAAGTTGTACTTCACCTGGTTGATTTGTGCTTTGGACAAGACATACAGTCAAAGGAAGAATAAAAATTAAAAGTGAAAATGTAGAGACCCTTAAATCCAATATTAGTGAAATGATGCATCTTTCTGAAAGGCTAACCACTGTAACAGTTGTCTTCAAATTGTTGCACATTTCCTCCTTGTTCTGATTAATAAAAAAACGAAGGAAAAATAGTTTCTGCTCCACATCGCAAATTCAAGATAAACATCAGGATGTAAAACATTCCTCGCATAAACCCCACTTAAAGCACTAATAGCTGCAGGCATTTTCATTAACGCTGTCGTGCTGAAATTAAACTTGAGAGGCGTACTGATTGGATAACGGTTACGGCTCATTTAACAGTAACGTTTGTGGTTCTTACTCTGATGTCATTCCTCTTTTCCTTCCCATTTCCTGTCTGCATGGTCAAAATCAATAATGTAAAAAGAAAAAGAGAGATAATTTTGATAAATTCCCCATATCCTTTGTTTTCTGCAACATGAAAACAATTTGGACAGTAGTAACTATAAGTAATAACAAGCCAAATACATTGTTTAATTTTATAATTCAGTGAACAGAATATTTAGTACTAAATACAAAATGGTGTTTAGAAGAAAAACATAATGACATGATTCTCAAACCTTAATGTATACATCATATTATATCTTTTGGTGGAGAATTTGTCATTTGAATTGAAAATATCGTACTGATAAATACTGACATTCAACAGTGGTTTCACTGCAGCACTTTTTGGGCATGTCAGGTAATTGATACTTCCCTGAAAGAAAAAACAAGTCTACAAACATTGGCTTAAGCCTGTCTTGACATAAAATAAACATCCATTAGCTTAAAGTTAACATTTGTTTGTTGACAGTTTGAATGTTGGGAAACAAACTTTTATAACTTCCTTTTAAGCTAGCTCGCTAACAGACTATCAATCAAAAGGTTAGCTTCCTTATTCTATTTTTGAAAACAATATCAGCCTTTAAGCTTTTTGAAAATTTACTGATTAAAGTGTGTTCTTTTTAAGTCCAATGAAATATAACTGTCACTTAATTTGTGAGTTGTTAATTGAATAAAGCTAGCTAAATCTTTATGCTAAGCTAACCTAAACAAAGCCCTGCACTGTAGCTATATTCATTGATGCATTCTAGACAGAAGACAGTAATGTGGAAGCTGAAGCCAAAAGAAACCAAAACACTAGTGGTTGGTTGCAGTATTCATTTTGAGCCCTGGCTGCTAAATGAATAGGACATCTTCCTGATGAAGAAATACAAACTGGAGATTTTCCCAGGTGTTGAATCATGCAGTTCTTACTGCTGCTTGTTTAAATGTTCATTTGAGGATTGAAGATTTTCAAGATAGGCTTAAGCCAGGGGTGCCCAAGTCCAGTCCTTGAGAGCTACTCTCCTGGAACTTTTAGATGCAGCCCTGCTCAAACACACCTGCATTCCCTCATCAGAAAATCATTCAGCTCTTCAGAGGCCTGGTAACGAGCCATTCATTTGATTCAGGTGTGTTGGAGAAGGGCTGCATCTAAAAGTTCCAGGAGAGTACAGCTCTCGAGGACTGGACTTGGGCACCCCTGGCTTAAGCCATCTGATGTTTTAAGGTACTTGCGAGGACTTTGGACATGTTAACCTGTGATTGAAACCACATGGGCCTCAGTAGCTTCTGCAGTTTTAGTCATCACTTAAAAATGTCAGTACCAGAAGTTGAAAATCTAAAAATAACAATTAAAAACACTGATGTGGCTTTTTAATAACATACGTTTTTAAGTATACAGAAAAGCATTTAAACTTTAAAATAAAATCATACCAATGACTGCCCTGTCCAGCTCCTGTGGGTTCTGTCTCTTTGGGTCCTCCATCTGACCAAGAACTGCATCCAGAACATTGGGATCAGCTCCATTCAGAATGAAGTGTTCCAGACACCTGAAGTCACAATCAGACTGAGATTTAAGATTCCCTCCTGTTGATGACGATGATATCAGTGACCTCCCACCTTGCTGCAGCCAGAGTAACAGCCACGCACATGTCGTTATTCTGCGTGACCCGAACGACTTTCTCTACATTCTCCAGCATCTGTGGATTCCCGGCGAACATTGCCACGACTGGAGCGAGCTTTGTGACGCTGTCCATCTGACAGTCCACATCACAGCCTCAAGAACACACATGAAGATTACAACCCAAATATCACAAACACTGCTTGCTATGAGATCTATGACGTTTTACCTGTTTCTTCTTTGCTAGCATCAACATTTCTGATGAAAGCTTTCAGGCTCGCGTTCCTCCATGGGCCGTCAATGGGAAGACTGGCATTGGGACCTAGCAGTCAGACAATGAGCTGTTTTATAGCATAGATGTAAAAAGTCAAGGGAAAT
The DNA here is from genome assembly GCA_006937965.1 of Callopanchax toddi. Taxonomy (NCBI): domain Eukaryota; kingdom Metazoa; phylum Chordata; class Actinopteri; order Cyprinodontiformes; family Nothobranchiidae; genus Callopanchax; species Callopanchax toddi. The sequence continues at coordinate 1,127,289 of SSNR01000141.1, read as the reverse complement.
GACATTTTCTTGGACTGTTACAGGAGTTCAAGTTTCTGGAGGTGGAACTTTTTGTTTATTCAATTGTGAAGGAAACCACATGATGATGATGATGATTCTGCTATATGATACCATGACTTAACGCTGCCTGCAGTTTACTGGACCCAGAGGTGTGCTATGCTAGTGTACTGCAGAACTTTATATGACATCAGGTCAGTAAAACGCAGCAGATATTCAAAGCGCTGGACACCAGCCAAGAAGGGGAGGATGTACGGCAGCATGCATCATTCTCATGGATGGGGCTGTCCCCTCAGCTATAGAGGAAATAACATTAGGGCAACAAAAGCTCTCACATACTTTCAGTCCTACAATATCGGTCATTAATGCATATGGCCTTCAGAATTGTAATGTGTGTAGAATAGACATAAAGGTTTGTAACAGCCGATAGAGAACAGTACCTCCTTTTTTCCTGTAAGGATCATTAAGAGGCAAATCGTACACCGTTCCTGGTCCAAAGAACTCGTAGAAGCGTTTAGTCAGGTCTTGAATGTCAACATCTGCCAAAACATCACACGGTTGTATTGTTAGGAAACAGGTGTGTGTCACTTTTGGCCATGTAGCGATCCAAACAGCAAGACAGGGCTTTGAGTTTAATGTTCGTTGAGGAATGAGCTGTCAGACTTACTGACTTTTACACATAAGTATTTTAAAAGTACATGTCTTTGCAAAAATAAAGTGTGCAGACTTTCTGATCAGTCCCCGCCTGCTTGGTGAACCCAGTACCTCCACACTGACTCAGTGACTTCAGCAGGACGTAGGCCTGGTCTCCGTAGCAGGTCTGCTCGCCTGTTGTCCTGCGGTAAAAAGGATTTGCTGACTGAGGCCTAAACTCCGGACAGGGCTCCAGATCAGAGAGGACTTCTTTCAGCCTGTCTGGTTTGTAGATCCAGTGCATGGGCTGGGCTTTAAGGGTTAACACAGCCGAGGATAAATACATTCAGTGTATTCCTTTTGTAGAGGCATGGCTTTCATAAAGTGTGGTTAGCCAACATGATTCAAAAGGCACCACCCGTGCACAGATGCTTCCTATAGATAATGTCTCTGTTTAAAAAACAGTTAAGAGATCGTTCACATCCTTTCATGATGTAGAAAACTTTTTGATCAACCAAAATCCATCCCCAAAATGTTATAGCACTTACAGAAAAATCCTATTTGAAAACATTTAAGTTAAATTAATACATTTTTCTCCACATTTTATGAATGCATCAGAAACATCTTTTAGGAGATCAACATGTTTTTTGAGAGCTTTTGGGGAAAGATAGATTTATGGACTTGATTACAACATAATAAAAAAGGCTGTGCGTTTTGCTGGCTGGAAAACAGAATGTGAAGATCTGTGTTGTCCTGTCTGCTGTAACATCAGTTTATCTTACCCGCTGCATCTGCCACTGCTGCCCCAACGACGGCCCCAATGGCTCTGTCAGCCACGCTCGAGGCCTTCTGCTGTCATAACATAACAAGCCAGAATGAGGGTTTAACATGACACTGAAACATGGAATGGTAACTAAAGTGCATTAAACAGCTGTGATTTTCATCAGAGAAGTAGAAGCTGAACTGCCTCTTGTTGTTAGACATGGTTTTACAGTCAGAATATCCAGATGCAGAAGTGTTTTATTCTTATTGTGGTATTACTGGAAGCTCATTTCTGTGGAGCTGACAACCATTTATTTTGAGGTTAGTCTGTTCACATAAACAGCACATAAGTCTGATCAACATGTGGTAAAAACATTTCCTCTATTCAGTTGTTTAAAAATCTAAACAAAACTGAGTGGTTTTTGTATTGTTATGTAATAGAATATTAACAAAGTTATATTTTTGGTTGCTGGCTCAAAATCATCAACATAGATGTGATTCATAACCGCTACAAACAACTCTGTCCTTACCTTAAAGCACAGACTCCTTTCTAACTGCTGCTCCATCAACGTTAGCTTCAGTCAGTTTTCTGAAATGAGCTTTGAGCCAGCTGATAAAGACAGCCAATCAGAAAGCTCAAGACATTTGGAACCCAAGACCCAATGTGTTTTTCAAACCTTTACATTTTTGAGTGAGATATTTGAACTGGATGGTATTTATGGAAGGGCTGTGGTGCAGTTGCAGTAGGACTGTTGCCTCACAGGAGGTCATGTTCTCTGCGTGGAGCTACATGTTCTTCCCATGCATGTGTGGGTTTTCTTTATGGCTTCCTCCCACTGACCAAAATGGTGTGTGAATGGTTGTTTGTCTCTATGTGGTCCTGTGTTGGACTGGTGAACTGTCCAGGATGTTTTCCTGGACTCACTCCTATGACTACTGGAGAAAAGCACCAGCTCCCTGCAACCCTCACTGGAGGATGAGGAGGTTCAGAAGATGGATGATAGATGGATGGATGGTATTTATGGAAAGTTTAGGAACAATGAATATCTTACTCAACTTAACATCCCGTGGCTCTTCTAGCAGAAATATTATGATATTCTTGCAGGAAGTAATAAGCAATCATCATCAGGAGGATTTAACACAATAATTCATTGAGTTGGATCCAGAGATTTTACGTAGACACAAATTCACACCAGCAGGTGGCAGAGTTGAGCTGTTGTGTTGATTAAAACTTATGATGGTATAAATTATGAGATCAAACATACTATAATTAATATAGTACAGTATACTACAATTTAAAGATATTGAACCCCCAACTGCCTTTCAGGTCTCCTTTGGAAAAAAAAGATTCTTAATCTCAGTGGGATATTATAAATAAGGGTTAAAAAGAAAAGATGCATACAAGGAGCAGGAGTCTACATCATTTAGAAGTCAAGACAAAATTAGATCAAGCATACAAAGCAAAATGTGACAGCATCATTTTAATGATTATCATTTACGTTAATTGTTTTGTTTGAAGCTGAAATAAAAATTGAATTAAAACTTTGATTAACTGCAGAACCCTGGTAGAATGTGCCTGATAAGCTGCGCCAGTAAGTAAGTGTTAAAGCTAGTTGCTGCTACTAATTTCACTTGCAAATATCCATAGAATTCTATGGAAAAAATCATGTAACAATTTTGATAAAGTAAACAATTGTTGCACTGACTAGTCCAGTATACAGCTGCACTGTAAAAATCTTAGGGTGGTTCTACTTATAAGTTAAGTTGCTGCCTTAAAAATATAAGTGAACTCAACTTTTAAAAAAGCTTTGTTCCCATTATAAGTTATAAAATTTACTCATTTGACAATTTGATACTGTAAGTTGAAAGAACTATTGAACGTTGTTCTTTCCCAATAAATTGATTAGTCTTGTCAAGATAACTTATAATTATGTTATTTGAACTCACATAATCAAGTTAAACAAGTGGTCTAATAAATTAATATTTGTTGTTTTAACTTAATACTCTGAGTTAAAACAACTTTAATAGTTACATTAACAATTCAATAAAACTTGCCTTTCTTTGTCAAATGAACATGTAAATATATATTATTTCAACTTATTTTTTAAAGTTAAAAAAACTAAGTATGTGTATACCAATTGCTTTTTTAAGTTAACTCACTATTTTAAGGCAGCAATTAAACTTATAATGGTAATTTAAACTAGCATTTTTGTATATTGTTCCCTGTCTCTACTAACAATTGCAAGTTAACCAGTATTCTAAAAGACTCCACAAAATACATTTAAATCTCAAATGTTCAAAAACATTTATTTTACACTTTCATCAAAAACAATTAGCTGACAAAAGAGACAAGCCTTGAAGCCAAAGGAACTGAAGATATATCTCTCTGAGACAAGCAGTGTTGAAGTTAGACCTTATGTTAAACGAGCGCATTGCAACATTGAACAGTGCAAAGTTAATACAATCATTCATCAGCTCTCATAATCAAAACAATATCATAAAATGCCACTGCACAATAATAACCCTTAGGGATGTTTTTCCATACAACACCAGTTCAGATCAATTGTGAAAGTTTTAGTGCAACAAAGAACTGAACAAATTAGGATCTCATTCCAGATGAAAGAACTGAAAACATGGAGGATTTTACAGTCTGTACCTCAGGATCCTGTTCCTCAGTCCATGTCCTCGAGCTGAGGCCTGATCTGGGCTGATCTTCATCACCTCTTTCTGATGAAACTTAAAGGACTACTTCATGTACTTGAGATTAGATGATGCCCATAAGCATGGCAAAGCCCATCAATTGAGTCAGAGCTATTTCCCCTTCCTCTTTATTTTAATTTAGAGTGTTACCTAACCATCCAACAAAACACCAAAGACTATTGTGTTTTATAAAAATAAATAAACTGAAAGCTAAATATCAATAAAGAACAGAAGGGGGTGCCCACAGCTAAACTTGAATGTCTGTGGTAGTCAGTATTTAACCTTAACGCTTCTTAACACTTTCCTTTTTTATTGTAATAAATTAAAACATTAGATTTATAAATCTGATGCAAATCACCCTGAGTAGTTTAGAAAAATCTATGTAAATTTTGACTTATTCTTTTACCATGAAGATACCGGTACTTCACTTGGACTCATAAATACCAACCTCACCGTGGTCCTCAGGAAAAAGTCAGAGATCACAAAAATCATTAGGCTACATCCTGTGGTTATCTCTCAAGTGTCTGCTGGCAAAATAAGCAGTTCACTAAAATCAATCTGGTTCCTCCTCTAGGGACAATAAGGCATGTTGAAATGCTTACATCCAAAACATACCAGCATTTTAATGCTACCGCATACATCCCAAAACGGGAACATTTGGGGGAAGAAAAGAAAATGAAAACAAAAACTGAGTTGATTTTACAATAAAAAATAAACACACATTTAACAGTGTAACTTAACACACCCCTCATCTAGAAAGCTTGGGTTTTCTTTTGCTTTGATATATCCAAAACTCCGACTAGTTGTAATAAAACTATTACAACGTTCTGTACACGTTCTTAGTCAGTTTGATTTGTCATCCTTTCAGTTTGTGCATCTTCAGACCTCTGACTTCACCCTCTCCAGTGAAACCTTGCTAATCCTGGTCAGTCGCCACTCATCCCGTGTCTCTCATGGGGATCCTGGGTCATTGATTTCTCCTCTGGCTCTCCTAAAACAGCAAAATAGAGTGCTGAGTCTAGAATCAGACAATCAATAGCAGTAACTAGGAAACAATGAACAAGAGCTGCAGTGGTCCCCTTCGGTGTGACCTTACCCTCCTCATGTTCAGGGGCCGTCTGTTACACTCAGGCTGAAACTATAACTATACAGAAAAGTGCTCATGTATGACTATTTTTCATGTATAAATAAAATGTGACAATAGAAGATAGTGAGCTGTTATAGCCACAGCTGAGATGAGTCTTCATCTGACAAACCAGCTTCCTCTGGATAGGAGATAACATGTCCTTCAGAGAGGAATGAAAGAGCTGCACAAATAGATCAACCACAGTCACCAGATCAAGTGACACAATGCACAGGAGGGCTCTCTATAAACATGTACAGTCTAACAGAAACACAAGATGATATGAGGATGTGATGAGGAACGTGGAGGAATGAAGAGATGCCATTCTGTCGGTTGATGCCAAAAACCTGCAGAGAAACAAAGTGTGAAGCAAAGGGCACGAATGCTGACCCGTGCACAATGCTGAGCTGCCCTCATGGCTCGTTATACTGCCATGTAACTCTGCTCTTCTCCGTCAGGCGCAGTATGACTGGTATGGCTACAATCAGCAAACTGAAAGGACAAAGTTGCGATTATGCAACAATCGATTTGGAATGAATGTTTCACTCATTGATTTTTGTCTAGAGAGGCTCTTTAAACACAATAAACACTTAAAAACAAGAAAATATTCAGGTTTTTAAACTTATTTTTCCTCATGTGTGAACTTTAAAAGTTAAGACTGCATGGCCTCTGCAGTCAGACCACCTAAACAAGATGGAACAACGAGACAAGCTGGATTTACAGTTTCATTTGAGAAATTACTCAAGCGCATTTTTTGTATTTTTGCATTTTAATTTTAGCACATTTTTACAAATCTTATACAAAATGTTGTGGCTGAACAGTTCACAGCAGTTCTGGAAAAACATCTGATAGGTTTCAGTCAGGTTTCCTTAGAGCTCATCTACTGAAGTAGCTCTTCTTAGAGTCTCCTGACTCAGTGATGAAGGAGAAGGTTCTGCTCTGGTTCTGCTGGACCTACCTGCAGCTTTCAGTGCCATTGATCATCTGTTACTTGATAGGCTGAGACACTGGGCAGGCCTAGGATCTGTGCTGGAGTGGTTCTCCTCAAATCTGGCTGGGCGTTATTTCTCTGTTACTGTTTCTAAGTACAGGTCCTCCTCCACCTCCCTGGAGTTCCACAAGGTTATGTGTTTGAGCTCCTATTGTTCTTACTCTCTCCTCCCTCTTCAGCACATTCTGAGCTGTTTTAAAGAAATCTCTTACAGCCATTATGCTCTTGATATTCAATTGAATATTTCATTTAAGCCCCACATTAATAGAGTTGTTGCACATGTTTAAACTCCATTAAAAACTGGATGGAACTTTCTACAGTTGAAGACAAAGATTTATCTACAATTTAAAAGCATCTCATTGTCTTTAGTTATTTTTAAAGATGAATGTTTGAAAGTGAAGTGTGTACTAAATGCTCTAAATGGCTGGTTTGTTTTGATCATGTCCACATTCAACTATGAACCCATTTATACTTTTATCTTCATAGGAGGATTCTGTGGAACATAAAGGAGAGAACCTTCAATCAGTCTCTTTGTAAAGGACATGAAAGACGAGACAGGTAGAAATTTGATATTAGATGTATTGTCATTTGTATTAATGTATTACTTTCTAAATAAATGCATCTACAAGCACCAACATTGATTTTGTCCAGTTGAGGAGGAAAATATTACCAAAGTGATGAAGAGCGATCACAACTCCTCACTCAGAGAGGAGACAAAAGTCTTCTGAGGCCTGAACTTAGTTACTAAATAAAACACTTTTCAAAACAGAGGATTGGTCCTCTAAAATGCAGAAGAAAGTGAGGCGAGGAGACTTACACATTTTTCTGAATGTTGTATTATGTTCACTGTGGTGTAGTAATAAATGTGACAATGGGCAAGGCTAGAGGCCCCTAAATGACACCACAGTGACCAAATAACCCAAGGTTGAGTTGGTACAGAAGGAACCCAGACAGAGGTAGCAAAATATAAAGGTCTTTATTGACTTGGCTTACTAGTTAAAAAAACAACTTTAATAGTTCATTGTTCTTTAAAAATGTTCCCCTTCCCAAACCAAATACAAAATAAATCACACTTAATCAAAGTAACCAGGGACCTTTAACAAGTAAATAATGACAAAACAACTTATGGCAACCAGGGACTAAACCAATAAATGGACTCCAGAAAGAAAAACAGAACAAAAACCCACTAAAATGCTGGCGTGGTTGAGAGCTTGTCAATCTAATCCCACTTGATAAAACTCAATTTCTACCCCCAACTGAGCAGCAGTGGCATGACTAAAACAAAACAAAACAAACAAAAAAAAAAAAAAAAAAAAAAAAAAAAACCACAAAACAAACAAAAAAAAAAAAAAAAAAAAAAAAAATTATGCCACTGTATATTAAACAAACCCAAACACCAATAGAACTTTGTACTTTACCTAAGCAGTCAGAAAACAGAGCTCACACCAGGGCTCAGAGCACCCCTAGAAGCTGCATTCGGTTCAGCAGACTCCTCAGACCTTAAAATAACCCAAATACCTACATGAACAACAGAATTACTCTTAAAACACAAATAAATGGAGGAACTACTCACAGCCAGGTGCCCACACAACCACATACCAGCCCCGTCACACAAACCAACTCTTTCACTGGGCTGCACACCTTTATGCAATCAGGTAATCAAGCGGGCGTGGTGAAGAGGTAAATGTGGTGCTGCATTCACTAGCAGGGCATGCTGTAGGAACTTTGAACGTCATCTCAATATAAACAAACAATATTCTAACCACCTGGTTACATAAACAATTGGAGTTGAAAACTTAATTTTTTTTCCCCTTCCAACTAAAGTAATATAAGTTCCAATAACTAAAAAAGTACAGGTAATAATTTGCTTGGACTTTTTGAGTTAGAATTTCAGCTAAATTACAAATATAACTAGTTTAAATTGTCAATATAAAATGTTATTGTTTCAATGAGATTACGCTTGCAGGAGACAAATAAAGTTGTTAGTTGTACTAAACAGATTGAGTTGGTCAAACTAAAAAAGTCTAACAATATTTACTCAATTGATTTTTTGTTGGAAAATGTTTAAAAACATTAATGCAAACTGTCACCTCAGTTAAGTTGAGCCAATATAATTTTCTTACAGTGTAGCATTTCATGTTCATCATAAACATAAACACACCATACCCAGATCTTTGTTTCCCTCTTTTTGCTGTTCCTATTGAAACACAGCACCAGCTAACCCCAGCTTACTGCTTCAGACACAAATTTATTTTTCTCTATGCAGATTAAATGTTACTACCTTAAGTATTCTTCTATTCTTTGGTTATTCAAAGAACCAAAATAAGCTCAGTTGCCTTTATTTAAAACCTTTTTTAGATTATCATGACCTGGATTATTGAGAACCTTCACCAGCAACTTAACTATAACATTTTTTTTACATCAACAAGCAATTCCAACCTCCCTAATATTATTAATCATTAATTAATCAGCTCCAGATGGGATGTATGCAGCTGTCTGAACTTTACTCCAGTCCTACAAACAATAACTTACCACCTACAGCACAGAATAAACATTATTTATCCATTATGGGCAGAATATCTGCTGTTAAGATGAAAATAGTTTATAAAAGAAATTCAGATTATAGAAGAGGCTTGTAAAACCCTTACATTTTTTAATGTGTACTATTTAAAAGGTCAAACAATATATGCCTGCTTTAAAATATTAATTGCAGAATCCTTATAATGTCTATCAACATTTGTGATTGTCATGGTGTGGGGTGGTGCAGGAGTCAGGACCCAAATGCAGGAGGAAGGAGGCAGGAACAGGTGATGTGAAACACAATTAAACAGCATAAAGGCAGGGAGGTGATCAGGGAGATGAGACAAACCTGTGGAGGATTAGTGCAGGACACAGGGGGAGGAACATGGAAAACACAGGGAAGACAGGCGCGAACTGAACACAAGGTGGCAGGACATGATGTTATTTATTCTTTCTATGACTTCCTCCACTGCTCTCCTAGTAGGATACCTTTTATCATTTAAATTGTTTGTTTTCTTAAACAAACTTACAATCTTAAACTCTGACTGGATTTCTAACCAGGTTAGAAATAAATTTCCACTGTAGATTCTAAATAGTAACAGCAAGATTTGCAAACAAGGGGCAATTTTATGGATGCACATAATATGTCTAAATAGTTTTTAGCTAAACAAGGTAAACCTGTAATAATAATAATAAACATACCCTCACAAATTACGTAATTAGTTATTTTCAGTGTACAGCGGGTCCAATCCACTGATTTCATATCTTATAGATGCAAAATATCACTCTTCTTTCAAGTATAAATAAAAATAATATTCTAATACTGCACTGCAACAGCAAAAATATTCATAAAACAATCAATCTAAAAATTCCCTATTAGTCCCAGAGAGAAATTAGATGTTTAAGTAGCTCATAGTGGTGGTTTCAAGGTGGGCAGGAAGAATCTTCTTTACTTTCTGTGTTTTCCTCTGATACAGCGTTCTAGTTCTGATAGTGAAAGCCCTGATCAAGTGTGTTAGTAGATTCTCTTAAAATCAGAGGTCACATTTCTGTTGCTGTAATGTTTAATTTCTTGGGCAAAATATCAGCTCAACATTTTTCTTTATATTTAGGGCAGCAGTGGCACAGGTGGTGGAGCGAGGGGCTCAAACGCAGCCCCATAAGCACCTTGTCATTGTGTCCTTGAGCAAGACACTTCCCCTGTCTTTCCTGTGTGTGGACGTTGGTGATGGTCAGAGGGGCTGATGGCACAAAATGTCAGCCTCACCTGTGTCCGACTGCCCCAGGGCAGCTGCAACTGCAAATATAGTTTACCACCACCTGAGTGTGAGTGAGCGTGTGCTTGAATATACAGTAAAGCACTTTGGGATCTTTGAAATGCGCTATACTGTATAAATTGAATTCAATATTACTATATTAAATTAGATAAAAACAAAAAGCTGGGTCTTCCTGTCTCCCTTATGCTTCTATCAAAACACAAATCAGGTCACAGATATTTCACCCAAACAGAACTTTGCTACCTGGAACTGACAACCAAAGTCTTAGAGAACCTTTGACCTTGATGAAGCAATTAAAGCAGCAGGAGATCAGCAACTCATGCGCTGAGAGGAGAATAAATAATGCAGACATCATTCACACTCTCTTTGTTCATTTGAAAAGCACCCTTTATGGTTTTTGCACCTTTAGAACAGTGATTATTGTGTGTAGATTTGTGGCCAGAGTGTGATGTTCAGAGAAGAGCACAACATGAGCTCGTGTTGCTTTATGCAAAACAGGTGGAACATTTACTGACATTCATTTAAACATATTTAATCTAAATAAATGAAAAGAAAGCCTGAAGGAATATACATTTTAAAAATGATTTTGCTATGAAGTGGCAGGAGAAGCATGAGGCAGGTGATAAACTGACACTACATTTAAGGATGTATCTAGTAAATTTCATAGTAATTTACTCAGATGTTGAAATACTTTTTCCTAAACCAAGCAAATATAACAATAGCCAGTCTGATGCCTGAGGGATTTTTCAAACCACCCAAATAACATTTTTGAGTGAGGTATTTATTTCTGTTGCTTCTCTTCAATAACTCAATAAACATTGTGGCTTATGGTTCCTGATCTGTTATGTGTTCTGACAGTAAGAGGAAAAACAGATCCCAACCCTGGCACTGAAATCACATCTGCCATATGTGCCCAGACGTTATCATGCTGTTGCCTGGACACTCACTTGGTTTGTCATTAAAAGGGTACTCAGCTGTGTTTTGATGGGAAATTGGGGATGTGTTTCAATGCAAATGCAATGATACCATAAAAACAGCTTTACAACCTTTTTAGTAGATTGGGTTTCAGTGCAGTATAGAAAAGTGTAACTTTAAAAGAATCAGACAGAAGAAATCCTATTAAAGAGCATCCAATAGCACCTAAACATTTATTGACTGCTGCCTAAAGACAAAAGGCAGATGATAATGTTTTTGACAGGGTGTTTGTCTGCCTGTTGATGTGTTTGTTAGCAAAAAATATACCGTAATGATCCACTGAACAAAAAAACGTATTTGGTTATTTTAAAAAATAAAAAGGAAAAAAAAATTACATAATAAAACAAAAATCACATTACCAAAGGTTATATGATGAAGCCCAGCTTATATATGCTATACCCTACATGTAATCAGAATTCTAAAATTATAATACAATTTATAGATTTATTTACACACTTTCCAAGTCAGCAGTTTCTTCACCTATTAACAAATAAATCTATTAATAATTTTAACAAACATCTGTATGGGTTCATACATGTGCACACAAAATAGGCCAAAAACTTCTCTAAAAGTTAAGGAAATGTAATTAACATGCTGAAGTGATAAGAAAAAGGTTCTTTGATGACCAATGTTAGATCTTAGTTTTCGTTTGTTATTTCTGGTAGTGCATATGTTATTCTCAAGAATGCAGATAATTATCAAACTGCATAGCTGTTCGGTTTGGGAGAGGAAGTTGAAACAGGAGAAGGTGCAGAGATGCATGCCAGCATCCGGACGCTGGCCACCTCTCTTATCATTTGTGCTATGTTAGCCATGGCATCCCGTTTGCAAGCTGTGGAAAAGGCTGAGCCGCTCAGCTACTCTCCATATTTCAAAGTCTTTGACTACCGGTAAACACAAACAGAAGAGTAGACTTTCCCACTGACATTGTACCTATTCATCCAAATCATAATGAATAAAGAAGTGCGGATGAGTAAGTGGGCTTTCTTTTTCATTTATTTCCCCAGAAATGTCTACAGCTGCAAAATGCTGCACTAATTTTCACAGCTCTGTTTGTGCAGCATTTGTGTGAAGTTACAGCAAATATGTGAATGCTCCAAGAGCAGTATTCATCAGCACACATTCTTTGTGAAGAGTCTCATTTATATCATCAAGGTTCTCCCTCATAATGACAGGGAATGCTGAAAATTAAGTTAATCTAGGAGTTCATCTGCTCTAGTCTTCCATCATTTCCACATAAGAGCATCCTCTTAGAGAGGGGTTAATGTGATTACCAAAACTATTCCTTCTTCAGGTTTTCAAAAACTGGGTTTCTCAATGCATTCATGCTTGCAGCAAAAATACAACACTCCTCCTTTACGACTTCTGTCTGCACCATAACATTGGTCTGCTAAAAATATTTTATTTTTCTTTATTTAACTTGCATTGCCTCCTCGTTAATTTACAACAGAACAAAGATGATTAAAAGTCCTTACTTGTCTGCGTTTAGCTTCACATCCTGCTTTCCATGGTCTCTTAAGCTGGTCACTTGCAGCCTAATTGCCTTGCTCAATTGCTACTTGACAGTGTCATGGAAAGCAAAGTGTTCCACTGTTACACATTCATGATCTCGCTCTGCGTGTGTAATTTCTGTGACAGAAAAGGAAGTTGGCACATAAATGTTTTTCTATTCACTGTTTCTTTCTACAAAGCTATTAAAAACACATTTATCTGACTGGAGCTGCCAGCATACCACAAAGAACTCTCTTTATTTTACATGAAAGGTAAAAAAATAACTCAAGCTTCAGATAAACAAGTTACTGTTTATGTATTCACTACATGCAGGATATCAGCAATGCTTTATGGGTTTAAGACTAGCACATTTTACAGTGTGTTCTGAGTGAAACACGTGTTGGTTTTCACAAAATCTGGTGCTTCAGTATTTTTAAATCTTCATGTCCAATGTTTCTTAAGTAAAATTACAAGCATGCATGATGTTTTGGTACCATTATTTATTCATGTTTCTTTCTGTTGGCAAGACACAGGACTGATTAGAGCGCTCACCTTTTCTTCTCTGAACATTTTTTATTCCAGATACTCCAAATAATCAGATAGAGGATTCATCACAGACAATGACTTCCCTCAGTCCTCAGCAGTCCGATCTCTGGACCTTTAGCAGAATGTCAGTCTGTCCCTCTGATGTTCTTCTTGAAGAGAAGTGGCTTTTTGATGCCTTTCTTGACACCAGGTCATACTCCAAGTCTTGTTGTCTCTGTACATGCAGATACTCACATCTGTCGTAGACTCATTAAAGAACAGCTCTGCACTGGTGGAATCTCAGTCTTGTAGCTGGATCCACTTCAGGAGACAGTTCTGGCACTTCTTGGATTTTAGTTCGGCACCGATGCTGTAAGCCATCTGGAAGCACCTTATATATACAAATACAGTGGAAACTTGTAGGGGTATTAAATTCATTGTATTTCAAATAAGGACATTGCAGTAAATCTGCATCACTCATAATGACATACTGAAGTCTATGTAAACTTTGTGATAATTAATATTTTGGTCATTATGAAAACTTTTAGGCAAAACTGCATGTTGTCACCCTTTTTCAGCTCCTGCGGCTACATTAGGCATCATTGCTTTTTTGTTTCAGTTTAAAATCAAACCATACAGTAACTGTTTTGCAAATGATGCAAAAAACAAGCGAACAAAAAAAAGCAGAAGTTCTTACTCCTAATCTCCAAAACAGAGGAAACAATGCAATTGTAGCAAACAGAAACCTTCAGTGGCTTTAGGAGGTGCATCATTAGAATGACTTGCAAAATGTCAACCCACTTTAACAACTAATAGGCAGATGTAAGAGTTGTTTTCTGTAAAAATGAAAATACCCACAATTTATCACTCAAAAAATTCAAACATCTGACGACGGTGATGCACATTAGCGTTACATAAAGTTTGCTTATGCAGTGTTTATGTGGGGATTATGTGATATTATTTTAAAAAACACTGATATACCAAAAGACTTGTAAAAGTGAATAAAATGTCAATAAATGAATAACAATATCAGGTTGAACACATTTAGCTCTATAGTTTGTTTAATGATTAATGAATGCAAGTGGACTTTTTGCAGAAAGCTCAAATAAATTCATTGGCTAAAAAATACACCATGATGTATTTATTTGTTTTAGCACGCTGTGCTTTACAAAGTGTTAGTTCTTGTTCTGTAATCTACTCAGCGAGTCCGTGTGGCAAGCGGAAGAGGCGAGGAACCGGGTGAGGGGGGAGGGAAGAGAGACTAACACACACACACACACACACACACAAACAGAGAGAGAAAAAGAGAGAGAGAGAGAGTGTGTGTGAGTGTGTAAGGTAATGAAGAGTGGAGGACGCGCTCCATCCATAGCCTCAGAACAGCCTCACTACTCCGGACCGTCATCCGCGGAGCGGCCGCCGCCGTCTCCACCAGCTCTTTCCGCCGCGGTTCCGCAGTTTTTCTCGGGGTTACAGGTCTCATAGCATGGGTACGATATAAACGCTCCATGCTACCTAACCGTTAATACTTTAATTTAAGATATTTTCCTTCAAAGTCATCGGGCAGAGAAAAATGATGGAGTACTGGAGGCAATGCGCGCTGTGGCTGATAAACTGTAAGGTGCTTCCAGCTAGCCACCGGGTGACCTGGGAGTCTGCGCAGGTATTTGACTTGGCTCAAACCCTCCGGGATGGAGTCCTCCTGTGCCATCTGCTCAACAATCTGAAACCACAATGCATCAACCTGAAGGAAATCAACCTCCGGCCGCAAATGTCACAGGTAAGACAGCCCCGGTGTCCGTTATCCCGCTTCTCTAGTACAAACTACACAGGAGCCACGATGGAGGCAGCGCGACCAGACTTCATACGAATTACGCCGTTTTAAAACATTCCTTGCTTCTAGCATTTATGAATTGACAAACTATTAGAGCTCAACTTTTTTGAAATAAAGCTGATTGTTTATACATTTCGGCTGAAAACAATAAGGAAATTACCAAATAATTTCAATAATTCATCAACTTTTTCACACCCTCTTCGTGTGAAGTTATGTAGTGGAGAAGGACATAAAGATAGTATTTTTCAATAAACGTACGTTCATTTTTTACGTTTAAATTTTTTGCCGAAGACCAGATTTGGTCTTGGAGATTGCAGCCAGCCTCTAAGTGTTGTTATTTGTTGTGAGCCTTTCTGACAGTTTGGTGGAGGAGTAGTAACTGAGGAAATTTGCATAGAATCTGGCAGGTATTTAGTGGGGCCAAGTTTTAAAGTTACAAGTTACAAATAATAATAATAAAAAAATGACTTAGCTTAGCAGTCCAAGTTTATTGTGGTAATTTTTTTCTTTAGTTAGCCAGTTGCTACTGGATCCAATGAATTAAGTGGTGAGCAGGCTTTGTAGTGGACTACAAACAGTGAGTACAGCATTAATAACATGGTATTCTGCAGAGCTTTTTGATCAATTAATGAAGTAAGCTGTCTTTTGGCAGACAAAATAAGTAGATAGATGGGTAGATAGATGGATGTGGCCATGTGGTCCTGTTTGTCACATACCATCTGTTTCAATAACAGTACAGCCTGATCCAGAACCAGATTAATATTCTCCTTCACAGTGAATCTGGGTGTTTGGCTTAGTGACAACACACACTGAGGTCGACACTCACCTACTGAGTCGGCAGAGCTGCTGTTGGAGTATTAAAATGTAGCAGTAAAATGTTACAGTATACACAGAAAAGAAGGATTCATGCTGCATTAGCCACCCCAATGTTCAAATCTTATTCAAATCAGGTTACTAAGGGATGGATGTAGTACAGTAATGAAGAGGATAATCAAGTTTGTTTTGTAGGGAAGAGACACTCCAAACTCAACTGGAAAGTGGCACAGTCAACATGATTTGCAGTTGTGGTTCACAATCAAATTGAGTATCTGCTATTTGAGTCTAACACACTGTAAACAGGCAATTTAAGATAGCATTATATGTCATCAGGAAACCAATAATCTAAGGACGTTTGCTCTGAGATTTCTGAAAACAAAATTGTGATCATTAGATTAGACCATTTACTGGTAGTGTAAAAGGTAAAAGAGCCAATATCATTGGTAATGAAGAGACATAAGTGTGTTTCCTGGCAATGCACGATCTAATGACACACGACAAAACTGTCACCCACTGAGAGGTTATGAACCACACTTAGGCACATAGCTGGGCCCAGAGTACATTATTTATAGGCATAATTTATTTCTTGCATGGCTGCATAGCACACTCACAATCAGCCACTAAGGAAGACACTTTTTGAAGCAAATTTAAATTAGTAGTTGGCTTCAGCATAGCTTTACATAGAGCATTTGCAAACTTCATGCACTGCTAGTGATGCTGGTGGCTTAGTAGTGGACTGACTCCTTTGAACTGTTTTCTGACTTACAAATACAATACTGTCCTACGGGTGTCTAGACATGGCATAGACACAGGTTGTCAAGTCTGAAGTTTCAAGCCATGTTTTTGCAGTTCACACAAGTCTCTAAGACACCAGTAATGACCTGTCAAAAGTTTTGGCAGACCTGCCTATTCATTTTGAATGAGCAGCTGTGAGAGTTCATAATAAAATTTAAAGTGTGGCATACCTTGAAGGTAGGGCTGTGTGATATGACAAAATATTTTGTCTGGACGATAGAAAATATCTATTGTTTCATATAAAGCTATCGTTTACGCCACGGTTAGGAGTTTTACGGCAGTAACTTACATCAAAATGCACTTTACGGCATGCCCATGCATGCAGCAAAATAGAAACAAACATGGAGGAAAACAGTAGCGGACACGTTTTAGACCAGGGTCAAGAAGATGACCAGCTAATCCAAAGAGGGACAACTTCTGTCGCATGGATGAGGTTTAGATAGGGATGCCGGCTATTGAAGCTCTTAACGGTTAATCACTGGTTAACCGTAAACTCATGCCTCTGCTCATAACCCCCCATGACCGGTTAACTATGTACATCCCTAGGTTTAGATATAAAAAAACTGACATGGACCAGACAACAGTTGTTTGTAAAGTTTCCCAGCTCCTGGTCCCAACGGAGTCCAACACAAGTCCACAAGTTTATTTTATCACTTGCGCAAGAACCACGACAAACAAAGCAGGCAGGCAACTAGCAAAAGCTGCAAAAGCAGCGTCGAGTGTTGGCCTAAGCGCTCATAACAAACTTCAGATGCAGACGATGCATCAGGCTTCTACCCGTGGAACGTAATATAGTCCTAGATGGAAGGAGATTATTGCTGTGGTTGCACATCTGCAAAGAAATGGGTCCAATCTACACGGTGGAGAAATGTGAGTTTTGTGAGTTACATGTAAACCGAGAAATGAAATGCTCAGCTGAAAACACAAAATCATGTTACCTGATTCATATGATGCATGTCGGGCCACAGTGGAGGCGGAGATTTACAAGGGGTTGTTCTATGCTATGCATGTACTGTATATCATTATTGGGATATAAAATGAGCCAAATCGGGATATGAAATTTTGGCCATATCGCCCAGTCCTACTTGAAAGTAGGGTTTTGCCCAGTGGTTCAGCTAATAAACACATGATTGCTCATCTTTCTTCTTACAGCGGCAGGAAATGACTCAAATTATTAGAAATTACTTTTGAAAGCTGATCAGTACTTGACATGTTCGTCAGTAGATCAGCACTGATCTTTTCCCCATTAAATACTGCATGTTGATGATATCAACTCCCCTCAAAGCATATTGTTTTAGGGGGGTGGGTGAGAGAAAAATGGGCTGCAACTTTCCCTCCTTCCATGTCTCCGAAGTTTGATTTACATAACTGAGGGTGGAGCTGCTTCCCCCCATGCATAATGCATGAAGGGCTGTGGCAGCTACTTTATCATTGGCCAATAATGACACAGGGGACGCTACCATGGCCTCACCCGTGGGACTCATGAGATGGAAAGACAAAGGCAGTGAATGGATGGAGGGCTACAAAGAGTCTGTCTGGCCTCCGCAGAGGCATCTCAGAGGACATAAAGAGACCTAGAGGGCTGGTGTGCTTCGCTGGGGTGGGCTGCTTAATTAAACTACAATGGTTGTTAAGCTCTGGAGAGTTCACATGTGTGATACTGGAATCAGGATGTGCTGCTTCTCATTCTTGACTGTGTTTATAGGAGTTGAGGCTTTTAAAGTGTTGCTTCTGTTGAGAGAGGGAGCAGCCTGTAGTTTGGTTGAAAAACTATAGATTCATTTTAATGCCAAATAGCAGATCCATAAACTGCTGCAGCTGTCTAAAGATTAGTTGATCGAAAACCATTGCACGGCTTGTGTGCTTCAGTTGTGGTAGTGTGCCACGTTTTCTGCAACTGTTCACAATAAAGAATTCACCCTCTTTGATCAGACTTTTACAATGCTGTTATGAGCCAATTACAGAGTCTAGACACAGGCCAACCACAGCCACAAATCATTGGTGGATAGAAAAATGCAACATAATCGCTTTAAGAGAAACTGCTTGTCCAGCATGTGTGCAACATGTCTTTTGATTGCATTGTTTCCTGAAATGATCAGGCTGGTGTTGAAGGAGAAAATGCAGTATGTCCCAAATCCAACTTTATTTAAGTTTGATACAATACATTAAATGTGATTCAAAATAAACTTGTGCGGAATACAATATGTTCAGGGATAGAAATGCATGAAGGGAGCTTGAAAATTGAAATCTAAAAATTCACCCTCTAACTTGTTAAGCCCTCTGTTGCCTGGCTTTCCATGACACAGGATTAAAAGCTGTTTATTCAGAGTGAGAAGGTTTGTAGCAGAGCCACCAGCTGCTGAGAGTCTTTCGCAAAGATCAGCCGTGAGCCTCGACATGAACAGGAAATCAGGAAATGGAATAGAGGAAGGAAGTGAAACTAAACATACCCTCGATCGAGTTCAGACCAAAAGCAGTGACATGTCAGGAACAATGAAGACTGAAGTCACCTCGTTATTCAGAACAACTTTTCAGAGAGTTATTTCAAGGATTTTTAGACCTGTTTTGCATCTTTGGAAAGTGAAAGTGATAGTCAGACACGAGCATAAGTAGTAGAATGTGTATTAATCAGCGTCTAATATTTTTTGAGGCCAAAATATTCACAAAAATGTTTCACAAATCTGCACAAGTTCTAAAAATGAGTGTTTACATGAATGCAATTCACAATTCTTTTATTGTAGCCTCAACACAACAAACAAAAACTGAAAAAAACCCCCCACTTTATGCAGTTTTAAAGTTAGTTTGTCATGTTGATTCTGCTCCATAAAGGAACACATTCACATTCTATCTTTTTCCATGATACATTAGGACTTGTTTTCAGCAGGCGTGTATCATTTCAACTGACCCGATGGTGACTCTTGAGGGCCGAAACAGCTGTATTACTCATGTAGACATGGAGAATACTATTATACATTATGCACAGCGCATATGTTTATTTTATCAAACTGCGACCAAGATTCTGTGATGTGAAACTAAGAAGAGAAGAGCCAGTTTCACAGAGTGAGCACTCTGTACGGCAGGCTTCAAAGGCTCAGAGGCTCACTCTCTTGCAAAGAGACAAAAGTTAGACAGAGAGTGTGGGAGGGTGAGAAAGACAAAGAAGGGATGACTTAACTGGCTTTTTGGGGGTTACCTTAAAAAAACACGTCCTTTAGGCCTGGGAAACTAGGGTTGTGTCTGCAAGACAGATTGTGACAGACAAATGTGTTGATGTGTAAAAAAAAAGGGTGGCAAATCAAGTATTAAAAAGCAATATTGAAGGAATAAGGACTAATTTACCCAATAATAAGCCACAAGAGATGATATAGAAAAACCAAGTAAAGCAATGTGGTCAAATGTATGATTTAAAAGTCAGATTAAAGATGGACCAGTTAGGGTTTTTCAATGGCTGATGTTGATGGCGAGCTTTTAGAAATCAGGGCAGACAAAGGTTGATTGCTCCTCTTTGAGTCATAGAGAGCTTCTTTAACCTACATTAGAAAATGTATCATAAAAACTGATAAGTGTTTCAAAATCATTAATGTCATAATAGTCTGTGATTGAAACACAACCTACAAGTTTAAAGCTAAAACTAATGGGCTGCAAATGGTAAATGGCCTTTATTTATAGAGTGATCTCTACACTCCCCAAAGCGCTGTACAACACAACAGTCATTCACCCATTCACACTCACATTCACACACTGGTGGTGATCAGCTACATTGTAGCCTCAGCTGCCCTGCGGTGCACTGACAGAGGCAGGGGGGTGCCATGCACCAGCGCCCACCAAGTCCCTCCGTCCACCACCAGTAGGCAAGGTGGGTGAAGTGTCTTGCCCAAGGACACAACGACAATCTAACCCAGCCAGAGCTGGGATCACATCAGCCTGTTCTAATCACAGCGGGGCACAGTAGCAGTTTTGCTGTGATGAGTAAAACTTGCTAGCTGGGTATTTGGAGTAACTGCCCAAACAGAGGACAGTTTCCCTGCCTATACTGAGTGTGTTGCACTGGTCAGGTTTTCGTTTTGTTATTACCAAGATCTGGAGAGCCAGGGAGCTGAGATGGAAGACTAAATCTACAAACTTAAAAGCCTTAAGCTTAAGGTTTTCCATTAATGGATAGTGAGCCACTACCCATTTGAACAGAACCTGTTCCCTCCCAGGGATCTGCACTATGTTCAGAGATCCCTTGAAGGCTTATTTACATACCTACCATTCACAGACTGATTTATAACTGGAGAAGACAGAGACTATGAAAGTCAGGGTCCAACCTTTTGTAAATCAAAGTGCGCACATTTTAGTTTGTATTATTAAATCTCCTGTATTTATTTCTGAGTCTCACAGTTGTTCAGTTGAATACAATTAATTTCAAATACTGTTCTGAGTGTGATTTATTATGGTTACGCATCCCGGCTCTAGGCGTTCCTATGATCTTCTGAACTGATTCAAATGTCTCATTTTTTATTTTTGAAAACTATCATGATTTAACTATTTTTTAAAATCTTGTTTCCTGTAACTAAGTGTCATGTTCCTGACTAGTGCGTTGACAGAAGGGTGCAGTGCCAACTACATCATACGGTCCACTGCACCACAGTTTTTGTGGATGCCTCCTTGACTGTTGCTGTTTGTTTCCTGACAAAAAAAAAAACCATACAACAAATGTTCTAAAAATGCAACATGGCAGCACTTGTAAACAGGGAATTATGGCTTCACCTTTGAGCAAGAGAGGTAGAAGAAAGAGACATATTGTTCATTTCTCTCTATGTAAATGGCAGCAACACACAGATGTGTCTTAGTTTACTCAGGCGTGACGGCTGGCTGATCAGGCGGCCTACCTCTTGTTTTACATCACACGTCATATAAACTTCTTTTGATTCTGTTGTTTTCTCATTATCAATTGCTTTTTAAGTGTAGAACTCCTCAGTTTCCAGTCTGCTAATCAGTGAAATTTTTGTTATTAGATTTCTATATTTCCAGGCAGGGTGTTTAAGATGTCTATTTTTGGAAATTAGCTGCAGTTGAGTGCTAAAGCGTTTCACTGTGCAGCTTCTTTAATTTAGAGCCATGCAATGAAAGAGGATGTAGTTTTCTACACCCAGGCTTTCTGACTCTTATTTGTAATTGTGTACTTTTGAAGCACTAGATACACTTTCTCAAGAAGTTGACTTGCCTTTCTGACATCATAAAAATTCAAAAGCGTGCTCAGTAGCAAACATTTGCTGCTCTTTTGCTCCCATTATCTTTGTGATTTGTTTGTTCTGGATCAAGATGGCTTGATAAGCATTCAGGGTCATGCTGATTATTTTTGCCTACAGTATGCAGATGACATATTGTGTGGTATTGGTATTGGTATGCAGAGAGCATGTGTAGGACACAGCCTGTCAGCCCTGTGAGTTGTCCTAGCTTGGCTGCCCTCCTTGATTCATTTAGAAGAAAAGGATTGCACCTGTCAGTGTGTAAACACCATGTTACTTCAGCCATGCATGCCACAGTTGAGTAAAGGCTCCACGGCCTCCCGTTTACAACCCCAGTGTGGCGTAATGCACTCAGTTAGTTCCACCATGTCACTGTAATGTTGTGCACGTTCACGAATGTACACTGACATGGATGGGGGCTGTTTGCAGAGACCATGTTGCATCTCACTGTACGCTTGCATCGAGCAAACTGACCTTTTATTCCATCACCAAGGTAACAGGCCTGAACCACAGCCATCTGGTAAACGCACATTAAAGCACAGATAATGTTTATGCTGATTTTATTAGGATATATTTGGCGGTGGAGAAAGTACTTGCAATCAATTTTTATTATGTTTCTTTGTTCTGGCGCGGATCCTCCGGTTAATCACTGCTGAGTGCTCTGAAAGCTCTGAGAAAGTCAATACTGTCAATTGTTTTTTCTTGTGAGTGATCTTCATCAGAAGTGACGTGTTGGAGGAATCTTCACATCAGAGGAAACCCTCAGTGGGCATTATAATTAGGAGCATTTGAAGAGGATTATTAACAAGCAATAGCAAATTTTCCCCCATTTAAGCTCAATGGAAACATTTATAGCTGAGAGACATCAGGCGATCAGAAGTTTAAATCTCGACCAGCAGAACGATCCAAACAGAAAGCCTTACTGTGAAGTGGTGACATGCTAAAACTTTAATGACTAAAGAGAAATGAACTGAGCAGCATATATATGGGACCTTAGGCATAAACAAGGCATATGTGTGTGTCTGTCTCAGAATAGAAATGGATAAGAAGAGATTATAGACCTGAAGGTGTTTCCAGCTAGGTCAGTTATGTGTGAGGTATCCTGTTCTGAATGAGTCAGGTGGAAGTGATGGATGTCTGCTGTCTGCTGGAAATGGGAAAGTCTTTAAATGTGTAATGAGACAGAGGGAAAATGTTAGAATCCCTGGAATGAATATGAATGGTCATGACAATGCTTGGATAAAACAGCTCATATATAGGATGAGGACATAAAACAAGGTCATGTGTATTTTGTTTTACATGTTAAAACACTATAGGAGTGGAAGCTGGACAGATTACAAGGAAAACATATGGAGTCATAAAATCGGGTTATCATTTATTCATTTTTAAAGTCTCCTGCTAAAAGGCAAAAGGCCATTACATCAGAATTTTATTCAAAAGTAGCTAAGTCATTTACAACACATATCCTAAGAGCTTCACACTGAGTGAGGTCTTTTTAAAAAGTTAGTTTTTATACCTATTAAAGTAAACCTTGTCTTTCTGTTAGTATAATATATAATGAATCATTGGATTAGTTTGAATGAAACTTATGGATATTGTACAACTGATTAACTCATTAAATGAGCTTTGTAAGACTGCTTCTTCTTCTGGTATAGAAAGCGGCACATAGCATGAATTCCGTGAAAGTAGCTAGGATCTTTAGTTTATTATGTATATATGTATCTATATGTATATTAGACTTGGGTGGTATTATGGTAATACAATATAGCCGGTGTTTAAAAATAGCAACGCCGGTATCTGTTTCAATACCGTCATGAAAAAAGTTTCTGGACCGACGGTAACTTTGGATTGGTCCGGACCGGGCCGGGCCGGTCATGCAATCTGAATGACTCGTTTTAATCAGAACTTCATGTTGCTGCACGAGCGTGTGTGTTCGCACGTGTTTACAGCTCTTTAATCAACCACGGGATCCCCCCATATATGTGCATATATATATATATATATATATATATATATATATATATATATATATATATATATATATATATATATATATATATATATATATAATTAATTTTTTTTTGTCCAAATGTATGTATTTTCAAACTTTAAATTAAACATTTACCATCACAACCCTACATCCATCAGGCTAAATCTTTGTCCACCCACACTCATGGCACACTTACAAGGGTCAGACAGCACTTGACCTGACTCCCATCAATTAAGACGGCAGAAAAACATCATTCACACTTCTTTAACACAATCTTCCAACAGGAAGACAATCTGTCAGAGTAGGAGTAGGAGGAGGAGGAGGAATATGAGAAGAGGGAGGAGGACTCGGTCCTGTTTGGTAATCTCTTTTACAGTGTGTATATTTCATTTAGTACATTTTTAAGAAGCAGTCTTAAGTGGTATCCAATTCCCCACATTCCACCTCTTTTTTGTGTACAGTTGATCTCAGCCTGCTTTGCAGTTGCATTGAGATTTCACATTTTATGCATTAACACTAATGCAATTCCCTCCTTTTGTGGGGGGATGGAGCAAGCTTTGTGAATGTGTGGGGGTCACTTGGGTTAAATTCTGGATTTAATGAGAGAAGGCTCCTGGGACGCACGTTGGTGTTGTGGGGGAGGTACAGGAACATCCCCCTTTGCTTCCTTTTCAGAACATAAAAGGAACAAGAGAAGCAAGGAGATGTTCTATATATGCCTTTGCTTGTCATCTGTAGAGTGAAAATGTAGGCTCTTTAGCGTGGATGAAGACATAGATGCTGAAATGTCAGCGGATGTTGTGTGTCATCGTCAGCTGATTCTATGATTGCTCAGTTTAGCTGGTTATGGAGTTTTGGTGTCTTTGTGTGTGTTTATAATTTCATAAATCAACAATATGTTATGTTTTAGATTTTTGGAAAATGTTTTGGGGCAATGTTGGGTCTTACCTGTTTAAGAGGACACAGCTATGCCCCTTCCCTTATGGAAAAACTACAGGAATTTCACATGTGGAAATCTCATGCGAAAACATGAGATGTTAACATGTGACATACTTTAAATACGGTATATGTTAAAGAACATGTTTTCTACATGCTTCCCCTGTGTAAAACAACATATTAAACTGCAAAAAACATTAACATGTAAAACACATGTTCTGCACATGCTTCCCCTTTTTAAACATGTTCATGTGATCCCATGTGGTCACATTTTTCCAACATATCGTAAGGGTTGCCTCATGCAAAGACACAAGACAAACCAAATAAATATGTAAACAAGAATAAGGCATTGCAATAAATCAATTACAAAACTATGAAAACAGTGATGAGAGGAGGGAA
Organism: Callopanchax toddi; assembly: GCA_006937965.1. Lineage (NCBI taxonomy): Eukaryota > Metazoa > Chordata > Actinopteri > Cyprinodontiformes > Nothobranchiidae > Callopanchax > Callopanchax toddi. The sequence continues at coordinate 1,102,291 of SSNR01000141.1, read as the reverse complement.
ATATACTGTCTGTAACTTGGAGCACCATGCAGCAGCACTCAGCAGCTGGGACAGGGAGAAAACACACAAAACACTCTGGTTCTGGTCTGACTTGGGTCCAGTCAGGGCTGGACTGGGACGGAAAAACGTCATGGCATCCCAGCATGGTTTTACAGGTGATGTTCGGTTTCTGTCTGGGGGGGCTTGAGGGCTGTAAGCAGTTTCACGTGCACCGCTCCAGTGCTCTGCAGTGGGAGGAGCTAAATGAAACGAGCCGCTGTGAGGACGACTTGTTGTGGTTTGGACCAGCTCAAAATCACGAGCATAGATAATAAAATAAGTCCACACTGCAGACATGCTGGCTCTTAAAGCTTGAAACACACCGAAGACGTCAGCACTGTGCTGCGGATGCGCCACGGTTTTGGTGATTCACAGGACCCGCGACGTGGCGCAGCGCTGATGTCTCCGGTGTGTCAGCCTTAAGCCTCAAACACACCGGAGACGTCAGCGCTGTGCCGCTTATGCGCCATGGTCTTCTACTGTCACAGGACCCGTTCCTGAAACGGCGTGCCATAGAACGCTGCATGCAAAATCGCCTTCATCCTTTTCTCACGTGCTGGTTGCGCTATTTGCTCGTGACATCACATGTTTCGGGCGTGTTGTTTCGGTGATTTGGGCGTTTCGGCCAAAAATCAAAAGGGCCCTTTTGGGCCACTTTCAGACAAAAATTTGAGTTTGTTGTCTGCGATCTATTTAATCTGATATTATAAGAGTTTCTCCTTAAGAAGCATAAAAAAATGGTTTGTTAAGTCTGTTGCAGACTTGATGGCACGTTTTACACCACAAGAGACATTTGCAGCATCTAATGGCACATTGACTTGAAAGGGTATCACGCCATAGTCTATGAAACACTATTTTTTATATACTTTGCAACAAAGGTGAATATGTAGGAGGAAACAAAAGAGAACCGAAATAAGATCCTCATGTCACTAACATCTCTATAACCTCTGCCTTTCATAGCATACGTTATGAGTGGGGAGGAGGATTTAGCCCTATGAGCTGACATAAGAATACACCAAACTAGACATTACAAAGGCTTTATTACAAGTCGTCATATTTTTAATTGAGGACATACTTAAATTTGTTTGTTTTTTTGCAAGCAGAGTTCACGCTTTTTTGTTTCAAATTGTATTTTCTAAAACTTCTCAGTTTCTAAGGGTTAGAGATCCCCTTCTCTGCCTTTACATAAAAGATCAGGACATCATACCTCCTGGAACACAAACGTAAGACTGAAATGTGAAGGGGAAGAGTGAATGGACTTTGGCCTTATTCTTAACTTTTTTGTATTTTTTGTTTTGGACTGGGCCTTTGACTAGCTGGTAGAGTCAGATATTCACTTTCCCATGGATAAACACCAATGATCATTACATGTTTATAAAATTTTAAATATAAATGTGCTTGTTTTCAGCAATGATCACAATATTAATGGAAGGAGGAGCAGGGGAGCAGCACACAGACCAAAAGTACAGAAACACCCTGAAACAAATATTGACTTTTGTTTCAGTCCGTTCTTCCTAAAGCAGCTCGTGACCATTGACCCAAACTCCTGAATCAACAGGATCATTACTTAACGGAAAAGTAATTTGAGTTTTAAAATGGTTAAAAAGGCTGTTGCAAACTCTGTCATTAATGACTGGAAAAAGTGACCGAACCACCACGAGTATAAAGTCAGTGTTTTTTCAGTCATTTGCTACCTTTCATCAAGTGTGTGTGGGCTTCAATTTGACCATTTAGCACTTTATAAAGAAGAAGCTCTGAAGTCATTTAACCACAGTGTATTTTTGGAGTGAAATTCTGCTGACTGCTGCTTTATGTTGACAATGTTCTGTTAAGATAAGTAATAAGATGGGTGTCTTCAGTTATGGGGAAAAGGGCAGCGTTTTTAATGCGAGTCAGCAGAACCTCACTTACCCCTCCACCTCCCGTTTCCTGGTTACACAGCTCCTGCGTGACTTGGATGTGACCTGTTTGCTTGGATTGTGATATGGCAGGTTTACAGATGACATTTGTGCTCATCATTTGCAACGTCTCTACGATCTACAACAGCAGCAAGTTTTTATTATGACTTTTGCACACGCCGACTGCTTTTAGTAATTGTTCATGGAATGGACAAACAGGCTTTAATGTCATTAACTGATGCTCAACAAGCAGTAAGAAAGTCTAACTGTCTCACTGTCCTTCACAGTGTAAGTCTACGAGGGAACAGGGTTTCATTATGCTCCACACACTCGGGCCATAAAAGGTTCCAGCTTGTTGCTATGGAGCTTTGACTCATGTCAGGGAATACATAAGCAGAAACTGGATCCCTATTATGGATGTTACGGATACAGAGCACGACCTCATATCAAACAGCAGAGAGAGAGAGCCCCTCTTAAAGGACTGCTTTTTGATCTATGCAGTCAGATTTTGGAAATTAAGTGTGCCGGTGGGATTTGAAGTAGTCTATATGTTCTTATCCATTTTCACACAAGCTGAGCTGAATCTGTTCTCAGTTCATCGTTACATAGAAACTAAGTTGTTTGCTGATTTGCTGACCTGGGAGCACCTTAGGATCCCCCCGGAGGAGCTGGTCGAATTGGCCGGGGAGAAGGAAGCCTGGGCTTCTTTGCTTAGGCTGTTGCCCCCCGCGACCCGACCTCGGATAAGCGGAGAAAAATGGATGGATGGATAAAGAAATTGATCCATTAAGATAGTCAATTAAATATTTTTGGAATGTTTTTGCCTAAAGGGTTCTGTATCAAAGACATCTCTTGAGGATCTCACTGTATAATTGTGTTTGAAATGTTGCTTTAGTAGCTGAGAGTCATTCACAACTCATACTCTTGAACATCAACGAATCACACAAGATCTTGCAATACTGTGTCAAGAATTGCTAGGCCTTTCATTTTCAGAAATTTTAAATCAAAGCCAATTAATTTAACTTTTAAAAGTTTATTGTATTGTTGATTTTTTTCCTGACTATTCACTAATTATTTAACATTTTAAAGACCAATTTTGAATATCAATAAGTTACACATATTTAGCATCATATTGCATGGTTTGACCTGGGATTAGTAATTCATTCTCAAGCTGGGTTCACACTGTGTGATTTTCAGCTGTTGCAGACAAAACTTTTCGTCATGAGGACATCTGGTTGTGAGCTTAAATCGATGGTCTGTGGTCATCCAGTGTGACCGTGTCACAAACACACGACCTTACAGTATCAAACACTGCCAGAAAAGTTATGACAGTTATTTACAACAAACCAATAGGAGCCCACCCAGAGAGTGAATGAATGCGATGAGCCCAAGTGGTTCAAAGCAAAATGGCGAGCCCATTGAGACAGATGTGGAATAACGAAGAAGCAGAATAAATCAAACTTTGGCAACATTAGAGTCAGAATCCAACAATAACAGCGTAAAAGCAGCTCATGTTTTACATCAGTTGTGTTTCAGTTATTTTGTCACATATTTGTGGTGCAATTCTGCAGTGCTGCAGTACCTAAAGCTTGCAGTCCAGAGTACGGTATTTGAGCGAGAGAGAATTTTTTAAATCCAACTTACCAAGGCCCCTTCCAAAACATCCCTTCTGCCCCCTCCTGCTCCCTCTAACCCCACCTCTACAATTGTTTGTTCGTGTCACTCCAGTCTTGAATTAATTTTTTGGCAAGTTTAGACACCGGACTTTTCTTTTGTTTTTCTTTCTAAAGTTGATGTAGCCCTCGGTAACTGGGGAATGGCTAACCTTTTAGCAGAAATTTGTTCTGACTTCTCCATGACCGGTCGCGCTCTTCTGGTGTGGCGACTGTAAACAGGAAGACACGGGGCGTCATGTGTACAGCCCCACCTTCACAGGTTTGCATGATGTGCATGCACGTTGACTGACAGCCGACAGTGTGGAAACTCAAATTCTATTGGCTTAAAAAATTTGGTGGGCAGTGTGAATTCATAGGGGTCTATAGGAGGAAGGAGGGTCTTCAGAAGAATAAGAAATGTTGTGCAACTCTACCCATAGATCATAGTTTAGAACTGAACTATCATTTAAAACATTTATAAAACTTTGAAACATAAATAAATACTTATGCATCTTTAATGCTTGAATTTAATGCTTTTTTGAATTGGAATTTAAAGTAACCGCAGGGAGTGATACAATGTGACATAGTTAGAATGATTGCACACATCAATTTGCATATGGCTAAAAATATTAAAGCTCAAAATCTGATATTTGAACTGAATTTTCATTTGTTTTGGTTTCACACTGGGTTAGCACTGTTGCATCACATAATGTAGGTCACAGGTTTGACACCTGACTGGGGCCTTTCTGTTTGAATTGTAAATGTTTTTTCCCATACAAGAATAGGTTTTCTGTGTGCTTTCTGATTTCCTCCCACAAACCAAAAGAGCTCATGTTAGGTTAACTGGTAGTTATAAATTGACTTTGAGTGGGAGTTTGAATGATTGTTCATCTTAGTGTGTGACCCTGTGATGAACTGGTGACCTGTCCAGGGCTTAAGGCCGCCACTCACTGCTGGAGATAGACTCCAGCTTCCTGTGAGCCAGAACAGGAACACATGAGCTTAAAAAATGAATAGATGAGAGTTGGTCTTGACCAGACAGTTTTGGTATGTATAACTAAGCTTTCTGGTAGGATACTGGTTAGATGTTTGACTACTCATTTTGGTGGAATTTTTAAAATTCAGTTGATTTTCTGTAACAGACCTTTAAACCACAATCTACATTTTCTTTAAGGTTAAAATGAACTAAGATCCTATTGTACTTTTGTAACCTTCATACAAAACACTTAAAAATACTTCTCATGTGTATATACAGTATTCATTCACACACAGTCACTCACCATTGGTAACAGAAGGAGCAATTTGGTGTTTGGCTTCTTACTCAGCACTTTAACACACAAAACAGCTGGACATCAGATCTGAATTTTCCTGTTAGTGAACTTCCTGCGTTACCTCTCACATATATTTTTTTACATCTTTTATTTATTGCACAACTAATAAATGTGTTTGTACAAACTGTAATATTCAAACTTACTATGATGTATGTTTCCACGAGTTCACAGCTTGTTTAAGGTTATGATAAAGAACTCTTAGTAACTCTTGGGATTGAATGGTTGTTTCCCCAAATGTTAATAAAATTATAACTTTCATTCAACAACTACTTTTTTGTTTGAAGGAAGACTGTGGTTAGAATCCTTTTTGATAAAAAAGCAATAAACATTTACACGTTAAACGATCTCTCCGCTCAGCTCCAGAGTGTCAGTGATGCAGAATAAAAACTGCATGTGGAGCTGTTAGCGGTTGCCTCATACTGCTACACCCTTTTTAAAAAAACCTACCCCCCTCTTCTGTCTTCAGCTCTGAGCAGATGACACACTGTCTTCCATACGAGCATCGTGAAGCTGCTTCCCTCAGATAATATACTGAGGTCCTCTGGGACTCTCCAAAGACTCCAGGCAGACAAGATGTGCTTGTCTGATAAAAGGAAGTGATGTGCACCAGTGTAAACATTCAATAATATCCTCTCAGGTTTTGTTTGCTGATTTAGCCTTATCTGGATCTGACTGGTTGTAGGTTTTTCTCTGTCTTGTGAAGTCATCTGTGAAGTCTTTAATTCATTTGCTCAACACTTGCATTTCATATTTGATGCCCGGAGATGCATTTTGTAGACATTTTTTTTCTTGTGCTGTTCCATGAGGGTGAAGGTGTGCAGTGCATATTAAAAGGGTGTGGCTGCCTCTTATTGAGCTGTTTGTTTCCTGGGATGATTCTGACTGAATTATTTTTTCTCACAGGCAGTCAGACTTAAGGCTTAAAATGTGGACAGTTTAGCATGGATTTTTGCAAATTAAATTGACTTCCTGTTAGCCTTTTACTCAATAAGGAGCAAAAAAAAAAAAACATGATTAAGAAGCACTACCAGATAAAAAGCTAATGGGAGTTTCTACTCCTTGGATAGCGGTTAAAAATACCCTGCAAAGTGTTTTCAGTTTATGTAGTTTGGGCACAAAATGTGTGGTGGGGGACTTTATCTGATACTTGCAATAGCTAAAATGAAATGTCTGGAATGTGAGAGTGGTTCCCCAAAACATTTAGTGACATATAGGAGGTTATAGGACGAATGGTTGATGATTAATACACAGAACAAGAATTCTTGCCACTGATATCTATCATCAGTGAAATTCACAAACACTTACTGCATGCAGAGACTTAATATTTAAACTAGAGCTGATGAGGACTTGGATTGTGTACTGTGCATCATTTAAGGTCCAGAAGGAGATCACAGCCATGGGCGAAACCAGAATACGCCCTAGGATGAAGTCATCCATTGAACCCAATCCTGTAGACAGTCAAATGACCAAATACATTACTCCTTAAAACGAGTTTTACAGTTGTACTTTTTCTTCCTTTTTACCGGAACTCACAGATGTAGCAAGCTGGTTAACTACAGTGTGTTGACACCTTCCTGCTTCCTGCCTGTAGTTCTGAATTGTTAAGGCACAATGTGAATTAACTGAGAAATCCCTTCTTATAAGTCGGTGCACTTACTTCAGTGTATGTTTGGTTTTAGTGGTGTTACTGTTCAGCTTTCTAAGGAGCCACATGATCTGGATAAGGAGTTTCTAGGTCCCAATCATGTTATTAGATTACATATTAGATATTAGATTACTAAAAGAAGCATCCTTTAGCGAGTTACCAGGTTTATTAGCAGAGTTATACATTGATAAAAGGTTTCCAAGCACACCCTTGGCTGTAAGTAAATTAGCTAAAAATAAAATTTATGGTGGTTGTCCCATTTTTAAAAAAGGACCTGAGGGTATGTTCTAAACACAGAGGGGTCACTCCTCAGCCTCCCAGGAAAGGTCTACTCCAGAATGCTGGTGAAGGGTCTCATTCATTCAGGGTCATGGTAATCCCAATGGGTTCAAGTGAAGGCAACTGGACTTCCTTGGTTCCTTGAAGACGTTTCACTTCTTATCCGAGGAACTTTGGCAATTCGAAGTCTACTCCAAAGTACTAGAGAGGACGCTCTGGTCGATAGTTCTTAGGTTTCTTGATTTGAGGAGGAGCAAAGTGGTTTCGTCCTCCTGACCATTGCTAAGGTGCTGGATGGAGCATTGGAGCTTGCCTAACTAATCCACATGTTTTGTGGATCTGCAGAAGGCTTATGACCGTGTTTCCAGAGGCATCCTGTGGGTGTCGCTCCAGGGGTAAGGGGTGGATGGTCTTTTGTTGAGAGCCATTTTGTCCCTGTACCAGTGGAGCACAAGTCTGGTCTGCATAAGCAACTGTACGTCAGGCCTCTTCCTGGTGAGAGTTGGACCTCATCATGGCCGCTCTTTGTCAGCGGTTCTGTTCATACCTTTATGGACAGAATTTCTAGATACAGCCATGGTGTGGAGGGTGTCAAAATTTGTCACAGGATGTTCTTGTCTCTGTTTTTGCCAATGATGTGGTCCTCCAAGCTTCATCAGGCTATGACTTTCAGCTCTTGCTGGAGGTCCTACCTCAAGTGGAGGTAAAGTATCTCAGAGTCTTGTTCACGAGTTAGGGAAGGAGGGAGCAGGAGATCGACATGCTGGTCAGGGCAGCATCTGCAGTGATGCAAATGCTGAACTGGCCTGTTATGATGAAGAGGGAACCAGTGTTATGGCCTCGCTCTAAACCACAAGAAGAGGAGACACGTGAATGTTTAACTGTACAATTCTTTTATTTTATAAAATATATATACAAACAATGAAATGAGCTTCCTTCATAGAGCGACCACGCTCAGCCTTAAAGATTGGGTTGGTTTCATCAAAGGAGTCAGCTGACGTGGTTCAATCATCTGATCAGGATGCCTCCTGGCTGTTTTTTTCTGGAGAATTTCCAGGCATGTCCCACTGGAAGGAGGCCCTGGGAAAACTCACTGGATGAGTTACATATCCTCCCTGTCCTCTCTTGGTAGAGGGATGTCTGGGTTTGCCTCCTGGATCTGATCTTGGATAAGCAATGGAAAATGGATGGACAGAAGTGTTACTCCTTACAGAAAAACAGACTTTCTTTGGGTCGTCTTAACATGAATATTATCATTCTTTAATAGTTTTTTTAATGTGACAGCAAATAAGACAACTTAACAGATATTGATTCTGAAATACTCTGTGAGCTGCTTCAGTAAATTATCAGCATTTTTCTGCATATTTACTTAAATAGACAGTCACCACTCCATAGCCCTTATCAAAACAGGAGGAATCATATTGATAAAACAAGATGTTCTCATGTTGTCCATTAACACCAATTTATCATCCTTTCAGAGCTTTGGTCCTCTAGTGTCCTCAGCTGCCTGATTGGTCAGAGTAAAAGCTAGCAGGCAGAGCATCAGAGCCTTAGATGTGAATGTGAATACTCTCTGGAAAAGAGAATGTCAGATAATGAGATAATAATGGGTCACATCATTTGTTCGTATGTTTAACGCGACTCACACATAAACCCTTTTTCTTCCCAACAGTTCCTGTGCCTGAAGAACATCAGGACCTTTCTGGTGACATGCAGCGAGACATTCGGAATGAAGAAAAGCGAGCTGTTTGATGCCTTTGACCTTTTTGATGTCAGGAACTTTGGGAAGGTATGGAAGCTGTTTTTGCTTAGTGACACAATGACACAGCAAACTGGGTTTTAGCCCAGTTTACCTCATAGACTGATCTGGTCAAAAGGGATTTCATGACCATTTTTGCCTTTGTGAGGAAGTCGTGGAGCGTATTCAAATCTACAAAGATTTATACAAATCTAACTTTTAATCATGCTTTTTTATTACAGAGATTTCAGAAGCTGCTTTTCTATATTTTACATGATTCATGGGAAATAACCAACCTGCGGATCTTGGTACTAAGAAACTTGATCTGTGGTCATGTAGCAGTTTTTACATACATGAACTTTTAAGCCAAAGCTGAAAAGGCCCCAGTATGACCCATCAGTTTAATCGCTTCCTCTCATTAAAGTGAAAATGCCTGAGTGTGCAGCCTTTACGAGGGTTTAAAAGTAGGGCTCCAGGTTCATTACTTGTAAAGTGCTCTTATTTTTTTTGCTTTCAGGGCGGCTAAAGTGTCTGTGGCTCTCTGACAGCCCCGGTGCTGCCCACAAGAAGTTCTCAGGAGGTTTAATTAGAAGCTGCGGCCTTTAGTGGAGATAAAGTGATGAGGGTTCTTGATACACATGACCAGAGATAACAGGGTCAGTTATCTATTGCTTCATGATTGTATTTTAGGGAGAAAATCACAGAAAGATGGACGGAGTTGGAAGCATTTTAAACTTTTCGATTGTTGAAAAAGGCCACATTTCTTTTCTTATTTAACTTTGCAAAAGTCAAGTTCAGTGGATGTTATTGTAGTGACATGGAGTAAGTGACATTCAAAAATGTTTACTGTGAAAATGCTGTTATATTTAACAACTTTAGGGAGGTTCAGACAGAATGTATGATCCATCTCGGCGGGTTAAAGCAGCTGCATGACTTCCATATAGTTTATCTGCTCTTCTCTGAACTTCCCTTTTCATGGCAAACCCGCAGGTCAGGTGCAACACTTCTAGAGAAAAGCTGATGAAAGATGGCAGCTTGTGTAATTTTAAACCTGTGAAACTGTAGCACTGCTGTCTTCAGTCTTTAGGAAATAGTTAGTTACTAAGATGAAACAACTCCCGTGGTTCAACCAAAGTTGAAAATGCATCCTCCTCATAATAAACAGTAAGATGGCTAACTAGTTAATATCCAGGCAAGATTATTCTTTAAATATACATAAATTAAAAGGCTTATTTTTATAAACTATTAATAATTCAGTTTAAGTGGAGAAACAGGAAAAAGAAACAGTCCTGGGAGGACTACAGGAATGAAATGAGAAAAGCTTTAGAGCCAGTCAACATAATGTTTTTATCTGCGCCGTGGCTGAATAACCAGCTGAGAGAATTAAAGCTTTTATTCATTAAGTCATTTATAATTAAAGCACTTTAGGACCGCTGGCTAGTTCTGTCTTCATGCGAGGAAATCTTTTCTCTGAGTGGTTCGGGTTTGGTGAATACACGCAAATATGAATCTTTATCCTCGCTCCTGGGAAACATTTAAGTCTAAATGAGGAAAAAATGGGAGCTTTGACAGATTCACTTACTCATTCTTTTGGTTTTATATTCGTAACGTTTTTCTATTTAAACTTCAGCCCCCGTATGTCCCATTTCGGCTGAAAAGATAAGCACCAATCTCATGTTCTTAGTGCAAAATATGGACGAACTGACAGACCACTCTTAGCTTAGTCTGACCTTTCTTAACAGTTGAAGGTTTAAAAGGGGCAGGTTAACTTTGTGACTGTTTTAGTGACTGAAGTGTTGTCATAGATTAGAATTAGGTAAAACATACTAGGTTATTTATGCTTTTGTTTTTCCACAATTCATACCTTTGTGATGCTAATAGCTGTTAGCTGTAGCATACAGAGATTGAGGAATAAAGCTTTAAAATAAAAAAAAATCAGTAAATAAATAAATAAAAACAATAATCACTAAATCATGGGTGTTCTGACATCTACACAAAAAGTTCAGATTTCTGTATAAATATTTAGACATAAGACAATTAAAATGTAAAACCGATGTCTTTAATTTTGAGATGGAGTATGACTCCCCTCCTATGGCGCTGCATGTTCTCTGATCATATACTGTGAGTGCATTTTCTCAGAGTGCTCCAGTTTCCTCCCACAGTCTAAAACATGTCTGTTAGGTTTATTAGTGAAGTGAAATTGACCTTAGGCGTAAGTGTGTGTGTAGTTATCCTGATGATAACCTGGCCCTGCCTCTCACTCGCTGAATGCTGGAGATGGGAACCAGCCCCACTGTGTGGCTGAACAGGATTAAGTGAATACAGAAAGTGGATGGATGGATGGATGGAGGATTGACATCTTTTCCTGGAATTTCTGCAGAACAGTTTTAATGTGCTGCACTACATGGTGTTAGAGCCCAGACAGGTCGCATCACACAGACTGGAAGCTGCAGAATACATAGTGATTATTATCTTTTAATCCTGTCCGCATATTAACAAATTCTGCATGCTAGAGTTGATTACATTATTTTTATTCATACAATTACATTCATGTCTTCCACATGGTGGAAACTACAGGGTTCTGTTCTACTGGATAAACAGCAGGAGGAGGATTTCCTCAGTCCAAGAGTTTCTGTTTTTCTGACCAGTTTTCTGATAAATTTTTATGTTTTGTGTGAGAATCACGTTGCCCTCATTTTCCTCCAGTGATTTCACTTGGCTGTAGTGGAGCCCTCTGATGATTTAAAGTTGACACATTGCTCAGAGGAAATCTAACATACTGAACTCAGCCTGCTAGTGATCCTCGCTCGGCTGGCTCTGCAGTGGCTAATGGAGTGAGGAGAGGAGGGAATGGGCAAAGCTGCCATTCACTGTTGCTACCATTCAGCAATTTTCCCTCTTTTTGTTTTAAAAATAGCTGCTGGACAGCTCTTGAATAAAACATGAACCGTGCCTGTTTGTTTTAGAGCTGCTTTTGATAGTCTTGATGGAGTCTCGTTTTAGGGAACGTGCTGGAATTTTTCTTCTTCTGGCTTAAGAGCCTGTTCTTCCTCCACTTTATAAACTCGGAGGGAGCATTAAAGGAAGGGCCATTATTAAATACGATTAGAATCAAAAACAGAGCCCGTGCTACATGTCATGATACCACAAATGAGACTCATTAACCTAAAACTGTTGGTGATTTAATCTGAGGCTGCAAAACGCCACATACTGATAGGAAAACAGAGACAGATGCAGCAGGTCGGTCTGCTGCCTCAGAGCTGGAACATCTGGTTTGCACATCTGTCTTGTTGACACGTGAGAGCTCGTTGGCTCTTTGGGGTAAAGAGGAACTTGGAAATAGAGGCCATACACACACACACACACACACACACACACACACACACACACACACACACACACACACACACACACACACACACACACACACACACACACACTAATACACACCTGGCAGAAACAGAGAGGAGGTGTATGAGAGGAGCAGAGTTGTAATGTGGACTATAGATCCAATCAGAAGTCTTTAAATTTATATTCTGTTATTTATATTATTTTTAATTAGTGCAAGTATCTGTGCATGTATTTTTTTATGAGAGCAAGTGTTTTTTTTACCACTAGCTGTCCTCAGATACATAGAGCCTCTCAGTGCTCCATCTGTTCACTATGAGGCCAAATATGGTTCGATACCAATTTGCAACAAAAGTCTGCAAGAGATAAATCTGTCTTTATCCTGCATTAGTTCTTGTTGAGATAATATTAGCAGTATCCACACTATGAAGTGTAATGAAAAAAGCATTTAGCTGTACTTGTTTCTATGGATATACTGTATTTAGCATTTCTGTGAAATAATGACACAGCATAGTGTTGCACGTACAATATTTACCACATTTTAAGACATAAGAGCTTCATTAAATCATGATACAGAAAACATTAAAATGGAAAAGTTGTTTTTTAAAACAATGAATGTACAGCAACATAAACTAAGTTTATTTAGGTGAGAGAACAAACATAAGGTTTTTAACAAACCTGTCGACCAACATAGCTGTTTGACAGTAGGTGACTAAGTGTCTATTTTGCTTCCAAGTTCACAGCTTGTTTTAAAATTAGCATCAGAGTGCTGACACTAGCTGTCTGTACTCACAGGCACATGATGGACAGCTTCTCAGTGCTGGGAGAAAATTAGTCATCATCCTTTCCTTTATGTCAGATTTAAAGATGAAGCAGATGAGCTGTGACTCGTAAATCCTTGATCTTAAGAAAATGCTCGTGGGTGGATTTAGTCACCATTTGGACAAAGCAGGGATGTAATCCCTGTGTTTGTTTTTACATGCCAAGTCAGTCAAATGCATTTATGGTGGTTTACTAATATTTGTCTATTTGGCTAAATGTAAGACCACATGTAAACAAAGGTTATTAATAAATATTGTGGCGGGTAGATTGACATCTTTTATCCAATAAAGTAAGCCTCCACTGCTGACAATGCAAATTGTTGTGACGCCACAGCTTCCTTTAAACGCTCCAGGAGATGCCACCTGTGTGTGTCTGTTTATGTAAGTAAACTCGTAGTAACAGTTGTTTCTGCAGCTGCAGATTACTCATTCATCTGAATCAGAATCACCAGATGTGGCTCATTTATTTAGAGCGAGGTGTCTTTAGTTATGTCACTACTTCAGATTACTCAGACTCCAGATGAATTAAAGGGAGAGTTCAGACATTTTTGAACTGGGTTCTATTGAAAAGTTATGAACAATAAAAATTTTAACAAATTTGGAAAGCTTTTTGAATAACCTGTGGATTAAGACAACGCCAATCTTAAACCTTTAATAGAAATTCATATAAACACTGTTTTATAAACCTTTAGATCTTAGTCAGTTTGACGTTAGTTATTCCAGCAGATATACTGTATTATAATACTCCTGATGGAAGTGCCCCAGTTGAAAAAGAAATGGCATAGCTAGCTGCTGGTGCTGTTTTCTCATAGAAAGAACCATAAAATTCTATGTAAATAACTCTGTAATGTTCCGTAGAGTTTCCATGAACTGCTCTAAGACCTTTGAGACTAGCGTTGTGGGTGATTGTAGCTCAGGGGAAGAGAGGCCGTCTACCATGTGGGAGACCAGGGTCCACCTCCAGCCTATATGTCTCGAAGTATCCTTGGGCAAGATACTGAACCCCCCAACCAGGCAAAATCCAAGATGGCTGCCCACTGCTCCTCAAAAATGATGAGGATGGGTCAAAAGTATATGAATTTCCCTATAGGGGATGAAAAAATGGCTAAATTATTATTATTGTTGTTTTCAAAAGGCAATAGTCAAATCTGGTTGTGGCCCTACTCAACCTAGCCATTAGCATATCAATCCTGGCAGTACTAGTTTCTATTTCTCCATACTGAGGTTGTCTATACCTGTAAGATATAAACAGAACCCCACTTTAACAGACCTAAACGTTTGATGTTTTTATCGCTAAAGATGAAAATATGTTTCTTCTTCAGCTGACTGCAATCAATTTAAAGTCTAACTCACTAAAGGATGATGCAGCTCCTGGTCCGCCCCTCCTGTTGTTTGTCCACGTCTGTCTCTTTCCATTGTCCTTCAGCTGTGCTCTCTGCAGCAGATCTCTCTGGTCAGATATCATGTGTCCTGTATTTGCTAACAGATATTCAGGGTTTATCTCTGCACTGTAATGCTGAACTGCAGGAAGCAGTGGTCCACAGTGACCTTGGAGGAACATTTAATCAGCTGACATTAGGATTAGATTAACATATTGACTAATTTAAATTATAAGTAAAAAAAAAACTAACTTATAACAGAGATTTCTCCTAAACCATTGCAGCCTTAAAGTGTATTTTCAAGTGAATCTTTCCAACACAGCGTAGGAGGTTTCACTTTATACATCGTAGGTGTTTGTCTCTTAAACCTGCAATTAATTTGTCCAACTTACAGAGCTGTGAACCCGCCTACATCAGGCTTAATTAGTTTTAAAAGCACAACCTCACAATCTTGATTTTGTACTCCACCCAAGAAAACAACACATAAAAAACTGAGGAGCACTGCTATAATTCAAGCTTAGAGGTTTGGGCTTCATGTGGGTTTTTAAAAGTCAAAATCAGAAGAGCCTCTGCAAAAATAATTAGTCTGATTTTATTGGCAGACAGCTGTAGAACGGACTGTTCTCTGGCTGGACCTGACTTTATAAAGCAGACACACAGATACACTTTTGATATGAACCGCTCCTGCAAATCATGTAGTTGTTGCAGAAATGCAAACATTTATTTCTACGATATGTTCAACTCAGTGGATAAAATGAGCATATGTAGGAGGAACATTTGGATTCTGAATGACTAAAAGACTCCTCAGGGACATTCAGATCCACTGTTACTTGATTCAACTTGAAACTATGTAAAAATCTATATGATATCATTCTTTCACCTAGACTCCTTTCAGTCTCCACGGCCTCCTTACCGTTCAAATGTTGGCACAGGAGTAACACCACGGCAGTAATGTATCTTGATTCCTTTGTTCTGTGTCTGAATGTGCTTTGATGCCTCACTGAACATCCACTTCCAGTCCAATTTGACTTAAAAATCAACAATTTGATGGAACCTGCTGTAAAGCCGCTGTGCTGAAAGCTCTGTGGATAATTCATGGACTCCCAGTGGCTGCATGGCAGCTGCTTCCAATGGAATAACACTTGGATCCCTCCAAGCGTGAATGCGCACACACACTTGAAAAAACGTACACACACTGACCAAGCACAATCATAAGTTGCTGACAATTTCTGGGCCACAGATCCTCTTGCCTCCTAGCTTCCCAGCCACAGAAACAGATCGACTCCCTGATTGTTTCGTCGAGGGTGGGAGAAACGTCTTTGATGATTCTGAACATCTGCTGCTCTGTGCAGGCTCCTTGGTTGTCTTAGCTGTGGTAAACATCACCTTTCTCTGTGTTTCAAATTAAAACAGTTTCAAACTGGAATCTGGCCACCATGATGGCAGCAGAATTACAAACAACACGTGGAAAATAAGAAGTGCTGTACCGACTTCAGCTGTGGTACCAAAAGGTCTTAACTAAAAGAAACGTTTAAAAGAAAATAGAATAAAATCAGCGTTTCATGAAGGAACGATCAGACAACTCATCACTGATACCTCATTATTACAACTCAACAAAGGAGCCAGTCATTGGGTTGTTTTAATTATAGATCAGAAAAGATTCTCAAACAGGAAACCAATCATTAAAACACACAACCTCAAAAAGTTTGTTCAACCGTTGTTTTGAAAAGTAACTTCAGAAAGAAGACAGAGACTCATTCATTATTTTAAACATTGTATGTTGACATAACTTTTTACTCTTTCAATCCTCAATCATAGACCACAGAAGGTATTAGCATAATGACACACTATTTCTCATGTTGCTGAAAACGATGAGCTAACTGCTAAACTCAACTATTTCAAGTGCGCTCACTGAAGTTTTAACCATTGAGGGTTCTGATGTTCTTCTTTCATTTTTAATGTTTAATTTAGTTAACTTTTTTAAACATTTGTGCTTTTCTCTTCAAAATGTCTTTAGTTTTTATATTAATTTTAAAAATGAATTTAGTTACTGGTATTTATTGTCATGTTTAGTACTTTTTACCTTTGGAATATCGGTAAATGTTTATATATTTTTTATTGATTTAGTTTCCTTTTGACCGCTTCTACTTTTGAACTAGAAAAAAAAAAAAAAAAAGTAAAATTCTTAAGTTTTAAAACATTTTTTGTAAAGGTTTCAGGTTTAGGTTACAAATCAAACATTTAAGCAGGTGATCAAATATGATCACTGGCCCTATGAAGGGTTAACTCTAATAATTCTATCTGATATGAATATGCATGTAAATGTATCACTTCTTATTTTAACAATAGCTAAAGTTAACAACCACAAACCATTAAATGTACAGTTTAGTTTAACAAATAAAAACGTTCATGTCGTTGGATGACAACCTGAGTCATTTAACTTCAAGGCCTGCTGCTGAAAACACATCTAATAAATCAGAAAACAGTCTTAGTAATATCTCTGTGTCAACATCATAACTCAATAAAAGGCCAAACTCTTCTCTGTTTTTTGGCCAAAAAAGTTTTCAGTCAAGTTATCCTCTCAGAGCCCTACATGCATGCAGGAATAAAGGTTTTAAAAACAGGTTTCACACAACAAATAGCAATTTGTGTTTGAGGAAGATGACTTCACACATTTTTATTTAGTGAAAAGCTGATTTTTATTTAAAAAACAGTCTATTTTTTTATTTATAAACTCTATCTACAGTAGATTAAGCTTATCTAATTTAAATGCTAATACATTTCTGAAAGGATGCTAACTGGTCTAAAGTACTGTATATCTTTGCTGCTAAGTTGTCCCTTGAGCTATAAATGTTTTTGGCTCAAAGACTGTTTGCAGTTAGTTGCAAACTGAGGTTGTTCAAAGAATTATGATATAGATAAGTTATTAATTGTTCAAAATCATAGAACTTCACTTCAGATAATCTGAATGAAATGTCCTCTAAGATAAAACTAACACCCATTTACACTGTATAGTCAGACTTTTTACACAATAGTGAACCAGTTCATTTAACCGTCTTTTTTGACTCTTAAAATGCCAGAGCACTTTTTAAGTGTGTGTGTGTGTGTGTGTGTGTGTGTGTGTTGGAATGACTCCTGAGGACTGACTCATCTTCAGATTCAGAGGCAGGAAACAGGAAGGGGAAACCATCGCATCACAGCCCCTCTGGAGATTTTTTCTGAGTGTGAAAATTCAGATTTTACTTTGAGTGTAACGATGCGTCTACACCAGTGTAATCAGGGTGTGTGTGTGTGTGTCTGAGTGTATTCTACTGATAACAAACATGTTCTTCTCTGTCCTGTATTTTTAAGTAAAAAAACTAATGAAAAGTCTCCCTCTGATCAACAGTCTGTCATAACCTAACGTTTCCACTTTTCATCTCCTATGGTGAATGTGTGCTTGAGGACACTCCTCCGCGTCCTCCGTGGGCCTTGGGGACGGGTCTGTGGCTCCTCGAACTTATTATTGAATGTTTCAATAGAGAAACCTTACATAAACGCGCATGTATACACACAGGTGATCACAAGGTGCTCACAGAAAGACGGACTCAGGTGTTTTCAGACACATTGACTGGGGCTGTGGTTGACACTGAACTCTCTTGAACTGGTGTATACGTATACATTTGAAGAATATCACAACTGTTGTGTATTCATATGCTGTTTGTTGCTGTTGTATCTTTTCTCCCTGTTTTGTTTGTTTGTGCTTTATTTACAGGTCTAGAAGTGGACTCTTCACGTCTCTTGTTCTCTTCTTTTTCTGTTTACTTTCTCCCCCATCCCTCTTTCTGTACCCTTCCCTTCACTTTCAGGCTCCGTGTCCAATCAACCATAAAAACATTCTAATAAAGATTTTGGGGGTTATATTTAAACAAAAATCAGGAGGAGTTTTATAGCAGTGGCTGTAACCTCTCACCTGAAACAGCAACACTGTTGGGCTTGTTTTGGCACTCAGACATTATTCTGTTTGCTCCACAGCCGGACAGGACACGGGGTAAAAAAAAAAAAAAAGAATGTGTGCTTGAGGAGCGTGTGTGTTGTACATCCTGATCTCACACCAGTTAAACCAGTTCAAAGGCAGCCTCCCAGTGAGTTTATAACACTGACTGTTAAAGCTCAGAAGTACATTTTGTCCTCACTTTAAAAAACTCAAATCTTTTGCTACTCTTTACAAACGTTATTAAGAAAAAAATGAAACTTAAAATAGATGAAACAAAACTTAAATCTGTCATTTATTAATATATTTGATACAATATAAAAAGGAGATAAGTACAAACACTGTCATTAGACAAATGAAATACTGAATGGGGTTTTTTACACTTTAAAGCCAGTTCTTCTGGAATTGTCTTTATAATTCCTTCAAATCAAACAGCAACACCCCCCCCCCCCCCCCCCCCACACACACACACACATCTTGAGTTTTGTAAATGCTGTCATAAATGAGACGTGGTCTTGGCAACTTATTTAAATTTCCCAACTAATTATGCAGGAAGTTTTCATTCATTCACCTTGAAGTAACGCTTTTCATCTGTGGTGCTGGGTATTGAGGTTACCTGGCTTTGCAAACATGCCAGGTATTTATAGGCCACTGCTGAGAGCGAATGAAATGAGCGACTGTGGTCTGGATCAAAGATGAGAAAAGACTGAAGTGTAAGTCTACAAACCAGCCCTCCTTCTTTCACTGCCCTACTTTCTGACAGCTTTATACCCCCCAGAGTCAACACTCACTGTATAGATACGTTAAACAATGAGGCAAGATCTACGGTATACATCTCACGGAATGAAAAGAGCTTCTGGAGTGTGATCAGATTTGCATTAATGAAAGTCAGCTTTTCTTATAAACGTTCATACATTTCTTTTGCAATGTACTAAGATATGCAGTATAATCAAGGTTTGTAGTATTTTTTGGTAATATTATATACAATTTTCTTTGTAGTGTGCTGTCTTTTTATAGCTTACTTGAATAAAATGTGGTTTATATGACATGTCCTCAGAAACTGGCCGAGTGGGGGGTCATGTCCTGCCCCCTTGTGTTCAGGAGTGTCTGTCTGTTCCCCTGTGTTTTCATGTTCCTCCTGTGTCCTGCACTAATCTTCCACAGGTGTGTCTCATCTCCCTGATCACCTCCCTCCCTATACATGCTGTTTAGTTCAGTCTCTCCCTGTCGGTTCCTCATGTTGTATTCCTGGCTTTGTTTGTCCCGTGTCTCCATGAGTTCTATTCAGCCAGCAATAAAGCTGGTTTTTGGTTTCACCTCACCTGTTCCTGCCTCCATCCTCCTGCACTTACTCCAACCATGACAGGGGGTTAATCTTAATTGTTAATTTTGAATTCTGCAATATTTGGAATCCTTTGGGATATTGATATTAAATACATCGACATTGCAATAATGATACATTTTTGATGCAGCCTTAGTTTCTAGCAACTAAATTTAAAATC
This sequence comes from Callopanchax toddi, assembly GCA_006937965.1. Taxonomy (NCBI): domain Eukaryota; kingdom Metazoa; phylum Chordata; class Actinopteri; order Cyprinodontiformes; family Nothobranchiidae; genus Callopanchax; species Callopanchax toddi. The sequence continues at coordinate 1,082,683 of SSNR01000141.1, read as the reverse complement.
CTGATTGTACTGAGTAAACTGATCTACTTTGATTCTATGAGTGACTACAAAACAAGATGTCTATTGAGTGTTGGATTATTTCTTGGCCAGAAATTTTGGTAAATGGAGATAAATGTTAACAATGAAAAGTAAGCCTGTCTGCTGCTGACTGAGCTGAACAGAAGTAAAGAGAAGTGTTTCTCTGGCAGGAGCAGGACCTCACTTTGACCGCCTGTCCAAAACATCCTGGTTTGCTCATCCTATTTTGAAATAGGTCCCTACAAGATCTAAATAGTTCCTAAGTCTTTTGATAGGTTGCTGAGTTTTAACAGTGAGGTGAACATGGTGTTTGATACTGGGAGTGAGAGGAATTTCACATAAGACAACAAGGATATCTCACTTGTGAGCTCATAAGAATACATTTTTGGATGACATTTCTGACTTTCTGTTTTATAGAGATTTAAAAAAAAAATCCAAGATATTAGATATCTTTTCTGCAGCTATTCTCTGTAATGGTCCAAATTTTTAAAAATGGCTACCAAGAGGATAAATTGGTGTGCATGAAAAATCATTTTTCTTTAATTTAAGGTCTCCTTAGGGGCTCCACAGGTTTAAGTAAAAGCTGCAGGTTTACAGTAACATTTCTGAATAAATCAATCATTTATATCTTTGAATGAACTGCAGGTGGTTTTTGTGGCCACGTTGCACAAATCGTCTCTGACTAATTGTCTGATGTGTATGAATCTTAGTGTATTGGCCTGAATCTCAGCTCCTTTCGTCCAGAAGCAAGAACTTCCTAGCTTTCTGAAAAGTTCAAATATTTATTTTCTGACCTGCTCAGACTGATAACATCAAATATCTTCCTCCTACCAATGTGTCCTATCAAAACCGCGTTCTGCTGTTCAGAAATCAGAGTGGAGGTTTAGGATTCCATCCTGCTTGAGGATGAAGGTGAAGGTAGAAAGGACATGAATCGCCCGTGGTCAGTTTTCCTTTTACAGATGAGCAGCCATGCACTCAGATAAATGTTTATTTCTGATTTCTCAGTTCGTTTTCTCCCCAGGTTTTCTTTGGGCACCGTCTGTTTCCTTCTCAAAGATGACTGAGTGAAATTTTATTTTCAACCAGTGCATTTACCATCTGACACATTTAAAATAAACTTTCCCCTAAAATCTGTAATGAGTTGCTGGAGGCGGTGGCGGCTGTAATCCCCGCATTAACAACAGCGAATGGGATTTCACAGGGGCATAAATGTTCTTCTGATCTGTAACACAAAGATCCTGCAGAAGCCATGTGGAAAACTGCATGTGAGTCAACAATCTTTCTTCCAGATTCTCTGGGGTGGGGGGTGGGGGTGGGGGTTGTATTGCTCCTGAGGAGTAGAGGTGGAGTGGGTGGATGCGCTGCTGTTCAAAGTGGGGGCGATTCTGAAAGCTAATCTTCATCCTCCACACTCAGAAAATATACGCTCACATCACAATATAGCAACTGTTACATAATATTCAGAAAGAGGCAGTTTCAAAAAGCAGAAAAAAGGAAAAAAAAAAGCGAACCCCCCCCCCCCGAGATGAAGGTCGAGTGATCCAGTTTACATGAGAAGCTGTGGTTTGGTTTCTAGTTCTCTGGTAGGGAAACGTTCTGATGAGGATTACAGTACTACAGTATTTATCACTTGCTGTTACTGAATGAGAATTATCCACAAGTGGCCTCTAAATATTCTAACACAAGTGGGAGCTAAAATGAGGGCAGTCTGTCTCATACACTGTTGTAGCTCCTAATGTTAAAGTGCCTGTAAGTTTGTGTGGGTAATTCAAATTAGCCCCCCCCCCATGTCAATAGAAAATCTACACCGTTGGAATGTGGAACTTTAGAGGTCAATTTAACACTAATTGCACAAAGAATAGAATAGAATAGAGTTGCCATTGTACCTGGGAATACCACTAAGTTAAGGGCTGCTCCCACAAAGCCAAAAAACATGCATCACATGCATAAAAATACAACAGATAAATATTTGATGAATACACACTCTGTGTATGTGTCTCCATGAGTGTTTGCATTTGGTGGCTCAGGGGAAGAAGCAGTTGGTCAGTCTGGTGTTGAGTGACCTGACTGACCAGAGAGTGGGTGGGATGTGAGGGGTCTTCTGTGTTTTTCTGAAGGCAGAGGACAGCCAGTGATTTTTTGGGCCGAGTTTATAACTCTCTTCCTGTCTTCTGGGTCGGTATAGTAGCCGTATGAGCAATCCTTTGCAACGTCCTGCAACAAGAGGTGAAGCTCGTCAGTGTGTGATTGCTGGCTGTGCAGTTGATACCACATAAGAACTGGTCCGTGAAGGAGCAGAGGGATCCGGTATGTGTGCATGATATCTATTGCGCATTTGCACAGGTGCACCAGTTACGTATGTGTACCTCTGTTCACATCGAGACAAGAAGGTTCCTCACAATGCACAAAGGGTTTCACCCCAAGTCCTTCACCTTGAGACTATATACTAAGAGAAAGGAGGGATGCATTAAATGTTAAGTCTTAATATTCTGCTTGCTGTTTGACTCTGTTAAATAATCATGTTCTGTTGTCAAGTTGTGATAGCATCTCTAAATATGTTGGATTAGTCCCTCTAAGCCTTTGTAATGGATAAGCAAGTGCCATAATTTACTTTGTGGTTTTCAATTATTCAAGCCAGATTCCTAGAGAAATACCACAATTGCTCACAGCTGCATGACTAATGTGCAGAAACTACACAGTGAGAGCTGATGATTACAATGGGGAGACCTCAGGGTATGCTAATTGATGCTAACCCACTTATGTCATATGGACGTGACAAGCTGGCTATTTGTGGCCAGAGTTTTAGCAGCTCAGATCCAGAAGTGAAAGCATGTTTGTTGCATTAAAGATGGATTTATTTACAGTCTGGATTTCATGGTTTGATGCCTCATGTTATAGAAACCATAACGATCTCTTGCATTACCACAGCTTACATCATTGTTGAACTTGAACAGAAAAACATCTGTTGCAACTGGATGTTTTCCATCTAGACTGATTAGATTAGTTGTTGACATATTAATCCTACCTGTAGCATTGTCAGCAGCCTATGCTACAGCATATAATCAAAGGACCAGTGAAATGTAATGAAGAAAACATGTCAGTTTTAGATTAAAAAGCAGCACATTAGATTGATAGGCTGCATATACTGGATTGGAAAGTTTAAATTCTTCATTTATTTTCCAGACATTTTATGTCTTGAGTCAATATTAGACATCCTACTTCACTGGCTCTATTCAGCTGAGATTTGGATTTATGGTACCATCTCAGTGAGGATGGAAGAAAACAATAAAAAAACCAACATGTAAAGTACTACCATGAATAACACTGACAGTTGCAACAAGATGGATGTTCTAATTGAGCCTTTTCTTTACTTACACACAGAAAGGTTTGAAATTATGAAAAAAAAATTAACAATCTTCCACAGTTGAGCCAAAAAACTTTTTTTTTTCAAAATCCCTTTTGCTACCTAAGTATCATTGTGTGCACGTACTGGGACTTTTTGCAGTTTTCTCCAGCCTGATAGTTGAGTTTTTAAAAAGCCTCTAGAAACCCACTGTTTTGGCTCACAGTGCTTGCTTCAAGTGGATGTAGGTGTTTCAGATGAGAGAGGAACAGTGGAGGAAATGATCATGGCTGGTCAACTTGACTATATGATCATTTTTTAAAGTTATTGACATATTTTCAGATAAAAGGTAAGATAATATTGCTAAAGCAGCATGTGTTTGTTGAGAAGAAATATACAATTAGAAACCATAACAGTGAGAGACTCCTTATTGAAATCTTAAGTCTAAAACAGACTTATCACTACTTTGTTTTTAAGAAGCTTTGATTTTATATCTTTATTTTTTTGTTTTGTTTTATTTTTCATGTCCATGTTAACACCTTGAGGCTTGATATTACTAAAAGTGACTCCTTGACACTTTGAATTTGTCTTGCTTTTGCTCCTTTGTAATTATTGTAAAATAAAACTATTGGATCGAATTGGGGCAGCGTCTGCAGTGATGTGGACACTGAACTGGTCTGCTGTGGTGAACAAGGAGCTGAGCCAGAAAGTAAGGCTCTCGATTCACTGGTCAATCTACGTCCCAGTCCTCAACTATAGTCATGAGCTTTAGGTAATGGAAGAATGAGATCGCAAATACAAGTGGCTGAAATGAGTGTCCTCTGCAGGGTGGCCAGCCTCAGCCTTAGGGATGGGGTGAGGAGCTCGGACATCCGGTGTTCCATGATATGAAGGAGCCAGTTGAGGTGGTTTGGGCATCTGGTCAGGATGCTTCCTGGACGCCTCCCTGGGGAGGTGTTTTGGGCATGTCCTGCCAGTAGGAGGCTCCCTGGGTCAGCCCAGTCCAAGTTGGAGGAAGTACATCTCCAGGCTGGTCTGGTAACACCTTGGAGTCCCACTGGAGGAACTGGTGGAGATGTCTGGGGAGAGGAAGGTCTGGGACTCTCTTCTTGGGATGCTGCCCCTGTGACCCGGACCCAGATAACTGGAGGAAAGTGAGGTTAGGCGAGGCGAGGTAAAGCTATTGATAGATATAAAGTATAAAAAATATATATATATCACCATGTTTCTGTCCCATCTTTTTATGCCATTAAGGGGAGCACCGGCACTTATTTTATTCCACATAAAACACTGGTTACAAGTTGTTATAAGTGTTGTTTGCGTATTGTTGAGACTGGTGAATTTAAAGTCACTGTGACACGCTTTGAGTTAACTGAAATCCAGCTGATTGTTTAAAACAGAAAAAGGCAAAGATGATTTTAATTAAACTAATGACAGCTACGTGAAGGTTTTTAATCAACAAAGATACACAAATGAAACAATCACCCACTAGTAGGTGACATGCGATTTGTTAAAGTTAGCTGTAATTATGTCACAAACGCACAAAACACACTTCCTTTGTCTGTCCGTTGTCTTTCTGTACTAATGCTGTTCTGCAGAGTGGTAATCCACTTGACTGGTTTAACACTAGCTCGACCCCCTTTAGGATCATAAAGGTTCTGTTGGATGAGATGTGGCTGTTTGAAGCAGTGGGATCAAAAGCTAACTGGGACAATTTAAACTGGTCTAATGGAACCAGACAATCCAGTAACCTTTGTTAGTTTAGTGAAGCCTTTACCCTCTACAAATAAGCCCAGGAGAACAGATGTGTGCGTCTTTTGAACAGCGTCCTGGAAGCTTCGTACTGTAACTGGGTTCTGCCTTACTTAACTTATTTTTGTAATTCAGATTCTGTTGTTCTTCATATGAATTTATCAGTAACCTCCTTTTAGGAGTTAATGTTGATTTAAACACAGTAGGACCCCTGAAACATCCTGTTTTCTACTAAAACACCCAATGAGGAGATTTTCTCTTTTGATTAATAATGGCCTAGTTTTTTGTGAGATTTTGTTTCATCTCTGAGAGAAAGATATCTTTGTGTTAACATGAAGGAACCACGATGGCTGTGCTGTAAGATGGTTTGGGAGTGGGTGGAGAGATGAGGTATGTTTTCAATACGGCTGCTACGATGGTATTACCAGCAGACTTCATAAAAGAAGATGTGTGATACTGATTTAGAGGGAGGAATTTTCCATGAACAAGTAACTACAAACTTAAATAATATGAGATCATGACTCATTTTATGAGCATTTTACATCTGGAAAAAATATTTCTTGCTATATAATGATTTGCTGTAAGATGCAATGACACCGCATTCTTTAAGAGAACTAAGGTTACCTACATTTTCAGATTATTTGACACAAAAATACTATTAAACATTGACGAAGAGCAGTGTAACATTTTGTCAACTTTGCAGCCTAGAGTGAGTTAACAGTTGTGTGTCAAGTATTTGGATCCACTAATCAGTGGGAACCAGAGTTCCCATGGTCGAGGAAAAAGAGTGGTAAGAAAATAAAACCAGAATTTAACTGAGTAATCATTATAATGACAGCATTTTTAATCACTTTGTCATCAAAATGACAGCAAAGAATTTTAAAATGTAGACATTTATCAGTGTTTAAAGGAAAATGTGTTTTTTTTTTTTTAGATATTTGGACGTCCCTGTTGGGTTTGCAGTATGAACGATTTTAAATGTTTGCACCAGTTTTGGTCTCCCATCCATCAATTTTCCTCCACTTATACAAAGTTGGCTCACAGTGGCAACAGCCTAAGAAAGAAGCCCAGGCTTCCCTCTTCCCAGCCACTTCAGCCAGCTCCTCCAGGGGGATCCTAAGGTGCTTTCAGGTCAGCCGAGAAACATAGTCCTCCAGCATGTTCTGGGTCTTCCTTCAGGTCTCTTCCCAGGTGGACATGCCTCACCAGGGAGGTGTCCAGGATGAATCCTTACCAGATGCCCAAGCCCCTCCCAGATGACCAAGCTCCTCACCCTATCTCTAAGGGAAAGCCCAGACACCCTGCGAAACTCATTTTGGCTGCTTGTGTCTGTGATCTTATTCTTTCGGTCACTATCCAAAGCTCATGACCTTAGATGAGGGTAGGAATGTAAATCGGCCGGTAAACTGAGAGCTTCACCTTTTGACTCAGCTCTCTCTCTTCACCACGACAGACCGGTACAGCGCCCGGATCACTGTCATGCAGCACCAATCTGCCTATCGATCTCCAGCTCCATTTATCACTCATTAATGAACAAGACTCCCAGATACTTAAACTCCTTCACTAGGGGCAGGATCTGATCTCTGACCCGGAGAAGGCATTCTACTTTTTCTGGCTCAAGACCATGGTCTCCGATTCGGAGGTGCTGATTCTCATCCCGGCCACTTGTTTTGGTCTTCTCCTCTTCATAACCACCATGTAAAGGATCATGTTTTTGTCCATGTCTATGAATATGTTTTGTTTGTTTTCATTGGATAGATTCACTAAATTTCTCAGGAAATAATCACCAGATCTATAACAGATTCAAGATGGCTGCCATGGCTAATTGACTTGAGAAAATACAAAAATGGTTTTACCTCAGTCAATTTGGCTGATATTGAGCTAAGTATTGATGTAGCTGAGAGTTATTTACAACATACTCCAAGTTCAACTGATGTAAGTTTAAAACGTTGGCATGAAATGTGGCAAGCAGTACAGTATGCATTCCTTCAAGGAATGCCTGGCTTTGAATGTAGAAGCGGCGCTGACGTTTCATTCATCGTTGTCTAATATGCTGTGTGCTTTATGCATTGATTTACTGTAGATTTTGACAAGATAAAACAACTATAATTCCAGTTTTATTACTTATTACATCGCCTTCTCAAATGACTTATTTCAGCCAGTTGAATGTTTAAATTAGATCTAATAAAAATCTGTGACTGCACCAAGTTCAAATAGTAATGAAAAATTTGACATTTTTTCTGGTTCATGAATGCTTCACTGTGTTAACAAGAGCTAATTAATGCTAACAATAAGTGACTGATGTGACAGAATCCTTTTCTTCAAGTTAATCAGAAATTAGACAAAAAAGCGTATTCTGTTAATTATAGTACTTGGAGATAAATCAGACTGGCAGCAGGTCACAGCTGTACAAAAACTATTAATCTGCAAAACCAGAATGGTGCTTCTCTAGACTCAATCTTAGTCACTTTTCTTTCTAAATCAAATAAAGAACTGGAGCTTGCTGATTAATTTCCAACTTTCTTGTGCAGACAAAGACTTGTTTTGATACGCTGTGTTTTCATCAGAGTCTGGTTGAATATGATAGAGACAAGCAGTAATAAACTATACAGTCACCACAGAAAGTGCATTTTTGAGCCATAAACATTCAGGGAACCAGCATTTTATCCACTATGAAATAGTGAAATACAGAAATAGATATGCAAAGTGTTTAAGAAAGCATGACAAATTAGGTGATGATGATGACATTTTCTTAATATCCCAGAACTTCACCCAGATGGTCCTACATAAATCAACTGAGGACATTTCAACATATTCACACCATAACGTCATTTTTCTTTCACCTAGGACAAACAATGTTGTGTTTTCTGTGACACTTCCCATCGAACCCTCAAGAGTAGAACAGTAGAAAGCCAGTACAGGAAATAACTAAACACATAAATGATAGAAAATTTGTCTCACTGTGGTATTTTATTGTATGTAATTCAAATGCTTGAAATTGAAGAACAAATATAGCTTGAGTATTGCTTCAGAAGGCTCTAAACTGGAGGTAAAATCAGTAAAAACACTACATGACAGCAGGTGCAGTCTTTCCTTCTATATGTCACATTTATTTATGTGATATTCTCATAAGAATAGCAGGACCTCTGTGTGTGTGTGTGTGTGTGTGTGTGTGTGTGTGTGTGTTTGACTGTAGATTTGGCAGATCAGATGTGTTGGTGAAGGCATCAGTATTTGGTCATATGTGTGAAAACCATAAAAAAGTGTGATCACATGAGCAACAAGCTCTCCTATTAAACAGCCAGGGAGGGGCTGGACTGGAGGGTTTACTGAGGGTGTGAGCTGGACTGAGTGTGTGTCCGCCTGGCGGGGATGAGGATTGATTTGATTTACCTGGACAGCGAGGGTGACCTCACTACTGACCTCACACTGAGGGGAATAACAGAAAGGCTTAAAGGCTTTTTTGGGGGTATTTTTGTGAGTCAATCACAAGTGAACTATCAAAAGTGAAAAACTAATGTGAAAGATTTTTGTGCTGTAATTTCAATTAGTGACAATTTAAAAAATGTCCCATAGTAGTTCATTTATTAGCTGTCATTTGAGTTTCTGGACTTTAAATTGAATAAAGCTACTGAAGCATGCCGTCCTTTTCATATATTCAGTGACAGCACTCCTTACATTAAGATCTTCTTCTCTTCTATAATGCTCAGATTGCACTCTGTACAAACATCTCATTTACAGATATTTTCATGGAAGTTGTCTGTGCTACATGCATGATGGAAGACTGAACGGCAAGCATGGTTTGATTAGCAGAGCAGTTAAAAAATGATGCAGGCACAGCTTTCTAATCAGCTATATACGTACATGGAAATCCAAACATACCAATTATGTATTAATGAGCTTTGGCTGATTGTTAAACGTTAGCTACTCCCTTTCTCTGAGCCAATCAACTTTTATCGGCTCTGTACAGATTAAATTTTATGCATCGGCTGCGATGGTCAGATGTCCGCGCTTGGAAGCACAATCAATCAGGCACACACACACACACACACACATGCACGCGCACGCACACACGCATGCATGCACGCACGCACACACACATTTATAGACAAAAAAACAAGAAACAACATTCAGGAATTCAAGCTACAATGTGCAAAACACAAAACACCACCACATTTACAGGAAGTCCACTTTTAAATTCTTATAGTTTTAAATGGAGCCATTAATCACAGTTTATTTTCTCTGAGCTGTTGAAATGTTTGATGTGAACAATAAGTGACTGAAAAGCCTTTTTTTCCTGATAAGTCAAATAAAGGATTGTTGTGACTTATTGTTCAGACACTTTTCATTTTGTTTTATCAAACACATCCTGACAGCAGGAATGAACCATCATTACTGTAAGGTGGAAGTTCAGTCCCCTGAACTAGAAACAGAGTGAAACACTGACATGATAGTTTATTATTTACAGAGCTCAGGGGTCCTGATGTGGTTCTCAACAGCCACCTCCGTTACACGCTGTGTCGTTGAAATCAAAATAAAGTATCTTTATCTTTATTTATTTTACGAACATCCTAAACACATCCTTTTAGAAGAAGCTTTTTGTTAGATGTTTATGCTCTAAATTTCGAGCATTAAATATAAAACACATCTAGTCAGAAGTGGATGATGTTTATGATACTAACACATCGCTATGTCCTGTTGATTGTGGTCAAGTTCACCACTGGGTGCTTTTCCACCTAGGTTTGTTCAAATGCGCTGATGTGATGAAACCACAGAGATGGTTCTTGGCCAGTCATAGCTGTGTGTTACATTAATGTTTGAGTGAACTGGTTCAAACATTTTAAAAAGGACTCAAGTTATGACTTGTGTCCAACTCAGAAGAATGTAAAGATCACAAACCCTAAAACAAAGAAGGCTGAGTAAACTCTATATTAAAGCTGTCAGGTTGAGCCCACATAAATACAAAGTGCTTTAAATACTCCCATGATGCTTTGGGTCAATTCATATTTTCAAAGAGTTGAACTTTTTACAGTTTTGTTCACTTCATCCCTACAAAAGTATGGGCATAAAAAGAAGCTGTCTATCACATGGGGCTGCTCCATTTTCAAAAACAATCCTAATTACTATTATTGTGATCAATATAATGCACAGACCTATTTAAAGTTTCAGGTTATTACAGTTATCAGCTGAGAGCAGCAGCAGGGCCTCATTAACAAAACCAAGCTGGGTAAACAACATGGGAGAGTTTCTCAGCTAAACATAAACAAAATGTATTAATAAACTCAGTTCAGTTTAATTCTAAAGCACCAGTTCACAACAATCTCAAAGCTCTGAACCCAGGTCCCGATTCATGTCAGCTGATTGCAGTAAATTTAATTTAAATATAATAAATTAGTCAGATTGTCCTGTTGTAAAGGAACCCACAGGTTAGACTAGAGCTTCAATGCAACCCCACATTCTGAGCAGCACTTTATGAGGGTGACAGTAGGATGAAATGACCCCCTTTGAGCAGGAAGACACCTCCAGCAGAGCCCGACTCAGAGTGGGCGGAGCCTACTGCCTCAGCCAATGTGTGTTCAACGCACCATGACTGAATGATTACACACAACAGGCAGATATCTTGTCATGTTTGCTTCAGTATGTTGGAGATATTGCTCCAAAATGTATTCATTTAGACTAAAATACTCAAGGTCATGTTGTCATGTTGACTCTGAATTAAGGCACTGTTCAGTTTTGTGCAGGGTCACGGGGACTGCTATCTACAGTATGTCCTCAACACTTCCTCCAGTAAACATTTAGCTAAAAGGACAGAAAATTCTGCAAGATTGCAGAAAATGACAATCACAACTAAAGGAACCGCTGTCACACAACTTAAACGTAATTTTTTTTTCAGAACGTCTTTACTTGATCTGTGTAGTAGCTGCTGCTGCTACAAATCAACCTGAAATGTTACAATTTCACAAGGAAACACTGGACACTTCAATGTGAACATTCTGACTCAGAGAGAGGACACATGAAAGCAATTTAAAGTCATTGTGCCCTTAATGAAAGGGCGGTCATGTTCTTGTGTCTGAAACATGCAAAGTGAGGCTCAGTTGTTTGTACACACACACACACACACACACACACACACACACACACACACACACACACACACACACTGAGTTGGATGTATGTGTGAATAAATGTAAGAACTGTATGTGTGAGAATACAATTTATTATTTCAAATAAAAACATTTCCTTAAATTTATTTCTAAACTTCCACCTTAAATGATGCATAAATAATTGAAATAATCAAAGTTGACTAATTGAAGATTCCCTGTCATTTTGATGGCTGTAAACATAAAGCTTTCTGTTGAACAGTCTGCCGTTGGTGTTCCAGTGAGTAACCCAACTGGGCTCTATTTTTAGCTGGAAATCACTCGTTTAGAGGGAAGAGAATAAAAGAAGTCACAGAAGAAAAACGATGTAAAAGCTGCAAATGAGAAAAATGGGCCAGCATGCTGGGTTTTATCTGAAACCAGTAACATGTTATACTTTCAAAATCAGTCACTTTCTGTAGGTGCAGAAAATACAGATGAAGGTATATTTATTTGTAATTCAGTTAGTTTTGATCCTTGACAGATGCGTTTGGATCTGTTTTTGTAAACACATAGACATGACGCTGATGTGTCCCAGCAGGGTTTGATCTGCAGGGTTATCATGAGTGAGCATTAATATACGTGATCATCATGTAGAATATTAGATCTTTATTATGTAATTGCAGTGTGAGGACAAACAGCTGTGCGTCTCCATGTAGACGTTCACAGCTGTGAGCTCGTCTGTGTGCTGGGCAGACACATCCCTCATTCTGCTTTAATTGGACTGTAGTGATTTACTTCATCCAGTGTTGCAGCTGGTCAAGCAGGGCTGGTTTATTAGCCTCCATCAAAGAACCTGTCAGCCTTTATCATCAGTGCACGACTCCTGCTGAACCCTTTACCTCAGACTTATGTGCACATGCTGGACGCCATAACTAAATACATGATCTGGAAGAGGGATTTATTATTATTTAAGGCCTTTTCTCTGCTGTATTAGTCTTTTAAAATTGTGACATATTTTATGTCTTGTTGAACAGTTGAAATCATCTGTAACATCTGCACTTTATTAGGGTCGGGTGATATCTATCCTCAAAATTATATCACAATATGTCCAGTAAGTTTGTGGTGACAGTATTTCCATCCATTTTCTGTAGCCGCTTAATCCTCCACAGAGGGTCGCGGGGCAGCTGGTGCCTATCTCCAGTGGTCAAGGGGCGAGAGGCGGGGGACACCCCGGACAGGTCGCCAGTCCATCGCAGGGCCACACAGAGACGAACGAGACAAACAACCACACACCCACTCACACCTAAGGACAATTTACTAGCCCAATTAGCCTGACAGTCATGTCTTTGGACTGTGGGAGGAAACCGGAGTACCCGGAGGAAACCCACGCACGCACGGGGAGAACATGCAAACTCCACGCAGAGAGGCCGCAGAGCCGGGACGCGAACCCACGACCTCCTCGCTGCGAGGCAACAGTGCTAACCAACTGCGCCACCATGCAGCCCGGTGACAGTATTTATTATATATATTAATATAACGCAGCATCGTTTTCCTGCAGTAACAGAGATATGTCAGCAAGTGTTGTATTTTCCATGAAAACATTTGGTTAAATCATAACTGTCCAGCATTAATGAGTTAATACGTAAAGGTCCTCAGTCATTCAGGGCATGGCAGGTTCAAATAAGTACCTTCAAGTAAGTACAAGTACCTGGACTTTTTCTGGACTTTGAAAGGTTTTTGCGTTCTATCTGAGGAGCGTTCTCATTTCAAACAAAAAAGTGATAAATTCCAAACTTTGAAATTGTAGTGGGATCTTTCTTAATCCTAAACTCACAAATCACTCCCCTCCTGTCCCTCCTTTGGGGTCATTGGGGCCTTTGTTGGCATCGGTCACATGCAAAATGTTTTAATCACATTCCTGAAAGTGTGAATTGCTGTGAAACTAACTGAGGATTAGACGTAGTGGGAAGTTAAAACCTCATACCTCTTCTGTTTAGTTTAGCTTTTCTTTTTATTGACACAGATTGCCTCTTTTATCCCCTCTCAACCCATGACTTACCATGTAGGGTGTCCACTTACATCTAGTGGGTAATCTAATGACTATAGATCAGTGGTTTGAGAGAGGGGTAAAGGAGGTCATCCACTACTGTTCAATGCAGCTTTCAATCTGATCACCTCACAGAGTAAAGAAAATACGTTTTTTTCTTCTAATCTTCAGGTTTTTTTCTACAAACTCAGTTCAGATTGTTGAAGTAGCTCCTGGAGGCGAACACGCTGCTTCGCTGGTTCACTTTTCCTTATTAGTGCATCAGTAGAAAGGAGTTTAGCTTGTTTGTACCAGCTTTATGGTCAAGGTGTGTCCTGATGCGGTGCATCGTTGTGCAAATCTCAATTCAAAAATTGTTTATTAACATATTAACAAATAAATACAGTGAGGTAACAGAAGAATCCAACATTAAATGAAAGAAATCCAGAAGTATAAGAAGGAGGGATGTTTGCTGAACACAAACAAATGAGCTGATTACTGATGAGGAACAGGTGTGAGGTGAGTTGAGCTAATGGGCAACAGTGTAGAGTAAATGAGCTGAAAACACACTGCACATCGCTCAGAAACCAAGTTAAACCCCAAAACTCTAGAAAAACAAAAAACAAAAAAACAAAACAGACTAGATCTGAGTGGGACATCTGCTGTGTGCTGCTGGAGCACTTGAAAAAGTATATGGTGTAGTCATATAGCTTATGTTGCAATAAGATGCTTTTTAAAACATTTACACCAGTTACACCAGTAGTAGAATAGAAAAGCCCTTTTTTGTCCCTCAGTGGGGAAATTCAGGTGCACCAGCAGCAAGTTACAGGCAAGTAGAGAAAAAACAAGTTCACACACGACTAAAAGATATTTTAGAAAACGAAAAGCATAAAAGTAATGACACAAAAATATCATGTTATGAAAACTAGTAAAATATTGTACAATCATCAAAGTCATATTCAGATACAGTCACAGAAGTATCAGACTGAATAGGTTTATTGTTATGAGGGATGTGCAAATATATTTGTGCATAAAAACTGTGCAAATACAGCAGGGATGTAAACACTTATGCAGTTTGTTGGGAGCAGTGATGGTTCTACAGTCTAACAGCTGCTGGGAGGAAGGACCTACGATAACGCTCCTTCCTGCATCAGGATGCAGCAGCTTGTCGCTAAAGGAGCTCTCCAGTTCTCCAACAGCATCATGCATGGGATGGGAGACGTTGTCTAACACAGATGTTATTTTGGCCAGTGAATGCTATGATACGGCACAGCCCTAGACTTGATGCAGATGTTTAGTTTGGGTTGCAGTGATGCCAAAAGGCCCAATTCTTATCCCTAAGGATAACGGGAGATCCCGGTGGACAGGCTAGAGATAAGATGAGTCACTAGATCTGCAGCTGCAAGGAGAAAGGTCATTCCTGTTTGTTTTGCATCACAATAACTGAGTTGAACTTTTAAATGCAACACATGCCTTCATATCAGAGCTGACATTTTTCAGAATAATGTTCAAATCCCAGATTTTATACACAAAGGATATACATCATCAGTGGTAAACTAATATATTAAACTGAAGGTCATGCAGCTGACCTGACACCTTTAAGGTTGTAGCTGGTAAATGTAGTCAGGCGTTTACGTTAAACTGCTAAATAAAAAACTTTCCTCACAACTGCATTTACAGGAAAAGAAGTATTTTCCACCTCTAAACCCATGCGGTGGACCAACGGAATAAAAATCAAATCTCATTCCTGATGATGGGTTTTGAAAGCAACTTTCTGCAAGGAGCAGAACGAGCACAGGGAGAAGTCTGGAGCATTCAGTAAGGCAGTCATCTGTATGCAGGGCTGTTTTCCAAAATGTTCATCCATGTATTCCACTGCATGATTAACCAGGAAACGGCCTCAGAGATAACACTCTGAGGACCACATCTTCTTCACCTGACTTCAGCTCGGCTCCAGCCTGAGATTTACAGATTAAAGACAACTCCTCTTTGCACAGGATTCAAGAGGCTGCAGTTTCAGCTTTAGAAAGTTTATTTTAAATCATAGGATGTATGAAAAATGTAATCCACTGTCAGACTGTTTGCCCTGTAGAAAATATGAATCTGAACCTCTTATATTCTGAGCACAGTGGGATGATTGTTAATAAATGTAATACATGTGAGCCATAAAGTCTCCCGGGCTTCTTGCAGATGGTCAGTTTGGTTTGTGAATGTGTGTGTGTGACTCATGAAGTCAGTGAAGCCAAACAGGCACATCGCTTCACTGCTCGTCCCAGAGAGTCGCCTGAAAGCAGCAAACTGGGAGGCGTCCAACGCTGTGCTGAAAACCCAGTGGATCCTCAGCGTTTTGGACACGCTGTACCTGCCAACCAGCCTCCAGATGTCAGCCCCTTTACTCATTAGTGGACCGATCAGCTCTTCTAATGACTGTGAGGGCTGATAACTGGAAATCAGGTTATCTGATACAGGAAATGTGTTGTTTTTCTTCTGCTTCCAAAAAGCAAAAGATAGGCAGTAATGTTTTTTTGTCTCTGTGTTTGTTATCAAACTATCATGAACCACTGGGCAGACTTTACTGAAAATCTCAGAAAGTTAATAACACTGGATTTACATCTACAAGTGACTACCTTTAGGAGTCAACCCAGTTCAAGATGGCCACCGACTGAAACAAACATTAACTTTGCAGCCACATAAACGTCAACACCTCAGTGTGTTTTACAGATAGGTGTAGCGTTTGACATGATAGCAGCAGAGTCATTCACAACACTCTGTTACCTGACTCTTGTGATATTCAAGATCTGACCAAAACATAAATAACCCCATCACTTCGTCTTACCTTAGTTTAAAAATCTGTCATCTGTCTTTTAATCTCAGACATCAGTATAAATAGATTGAAATGTTGTTAAATCTTTTTATTTTTAATATCATTTGAAGGTATTAGTATTTTAAAAATGTGTTATCAGTTCTATATATTCCTGAAATGAAATGTTTATGGTTGAACTGACACTTCAAACATCTGCGTTTGACACCTAAAAATAAAATCTAGACCATATTGGACCTATATGCTCCAACACCCCCTACTCTTTTACACCCTGTGGGCAGACAGACTCTTCTTCAGCTGTTTTTGACCTCTTCAGTTCAGCTGCAGGACCAGTGCAGAAGGTCCATCCTGTACTCCTTAACAGCCTTCGATACCTCTAGTTCTAGTTCAGTTTTAACGTCCATACGTGCGTGCATGAGACATTATAACACCTCTCCTGGTGCCGTGTGGTCGCCCACTGCTGCAGAGCCGCGTGCAGTCACAAACACGCTGCATCCTCCCACCGTTCTGCTGCTCACGACTCGTGTTTCCTTTTGATCAGTAGCTTCAGCTAATGAACTCAGCTCTGATGTGTGTCTTGGTGTTACTGAAGCACCACTTGCTACAGTGTGGTTAACGCTGGTAATGATGAAACGCTTTGGTATCAGAACCAGATTCTTTAATCAAAACGTTGATACTGATGCAGATAGAGATCCAGAGTTATATGGTTTGCAGATTTAAGTTGGCAAGAACGACACGATTCTGCATTTATCATTAATGCTGTTTGCTCCATTTACTAACAGGAGTGTGTGTGTCTGTGTGTGTGTGTGTGTGTGTGTGTGTGTGTGTTATTGATTGTGAGAGTACATTTAAATCCACGTGCTGGTGTGAATGAGCTGTCGTTTGTCAGGTTGTAAAACCTCTGTTGAGACTTAACTCTACCCTCACAGGGTGAGCTCAGTGGTTATTAGTTTAATAGGTCACCCATACAACTATTCATGAACCTGCATTCATAGAAAGGGTCAACAGCACTCAGGCCTGAGCGCAGCGGCGTGAAATATGGATCACACTAACAGTTATAGCAGCACAGGATGGATTTATCTGGATGTGATGCTCTCGATGTGATTCTGTTTTTTTCTGGCATAGCAGCAATGTTCCCCTTTTATTATTCATTGTAATCCTTGTACTTTATAAATCATAGATACAAACACATTTTGCTTCTTCAGAGCAAATCAAAATGTCAGAAGTCTTTGGAAATGCTGCCCTCTTGTGTCCCTGCTTTTAAATGCAGCCCCACTGCTTTAGAGATACACCAACACATCCCGGTTTTGTTTTCCAGGTTATGGACACACTATCCAGACTTTCCCAGACAATGATTGCACAACAAACAGGAATCAGGTATGAGGATGTGAAAAAGAGATGGACAAAATGAGGATTATGTCTTTAAATGAGCTGATATGAGTTGTTTCCCTTTTCAGGCCTTTCCCTACAGAAGAGAGTGTTGAAGATGAAGACATTTATAACCACCTGGAGGACCTCATAGAGTAGGTGTCCCCTCCGTTTCACAAACACCTAGTTAACAGCACTGACTGAACTGTGTTTTTGATGGTCATTAAAAAGTTTGTAGTTAATTAAGTTTCCAGTTTTAACATGAAACGGTCTGATTAAGGCACCATTTGGTCCCTGGGTGTTGACTGGAAGGCAGCCACCTCCTCCGTGTCTCAGTGTGAGCTCAGCACACACTTTTTCTCAGATAACCACAAGTTGTGTGGGATTGTGCTTTAATCATTTGTTTTTTTTATCCATATGCAGCTCAAACTTATGAAAGTTTCACAGGTTTATCTTAAATAACAAAGTGTTTGAACTTCAGTCATTTGTTGTGGTAAATAAAAACAACAGATGAAATCAAATGGATTCTTATTAATGAGATTTCTGCTCGAGGACTCGTCAGTTTCTGGTATAATGACGCTTTGGAAGCAGCACATTCAAATCAAAACTGATCAAGTCATTGGTTCATTTTTTAAAATTAAAAGTACATTTTATTGAATATAAATTTAACATGGCATAATCCTCTCTCATAGCAAACAGAAGGCCTTCTGGGTAATCCTGTTATCTAAACCCTGTGACACTCTGGCCTTTTTATTATTGATTTTGCCTCCCGTGTGGTCTGGAGTATGTTTGGACTGGATGCCCTGATTCCACATGTTTTAGCTCATAATTACTCTGTTATTGCATAACTAGCTCTCACATAGATTTAGCTGCATCAGGCATGTGTTGTTTAATTAGGGGAAATAAAATAGGTATAATATAAAACCCCTGCAGTAAAATAGGTGTTGGTAAACTCCACAGTAGTAACAGAAACCTGCTGTTAGGATGAACAGAGCTGTTGATACATTCAGAGGCTGCTGGGTTGAACAGAAACAGAGACATCACCGTTCACACAAAAGCTTTACACCTGCAAAATGAACGTTTGGAGACCAGCACTTACTAACAAGACACCTGAGCCTGAAAGCTGAACGCAAAACAAAACAAGCGCCCTCTAGTGGCTGGATGCAGTTTCAACCTCCATGTAAAAAATAATAGGATCTTTATAATTAAAAAAAGTTTTTTCAGCTTGACTCACATAGTTCTCAGGACCACCTAGTACCTAATTCTAGTTGTTAAGTTCTGGTTCTAAAAATAAAACACAGCCGTGCCTAGTCTCTGTCAGATTTTTGGTTATAAATCAATATAAACTTATATCTAAATTAAGTGAAACAGTCTAATATTTTGGTTGTTAAATCTGAATCTGAAAGGTTAAAATCAGTGACTCACATGTTTACGTGTTTGACTGAAGCCACACTCAACCATTCCCTTTAAACTGTAGCAGCTGTCAGAGGATAAACACACACTTCTTATGATTCACTCACAAAAGTGTCACATCAGAGAAAATATAAACACTCTGATGCTGCACTGAAATTATCCTCACGAGTTCCCATGTTTATTAGTATTTAATTCTTTTGCTGCAGTGAGTCATAAAGTGGGGACATCTAAATAGTCTTATTATATTTTAGCTGTCATTCACAGTTTGTTTACATTTCTGTATCTACCATGACATAAAATGAGGTTGATTTGTATTTGTTTATAAAGACTTTCTGAGGACAGCTTTTCAGCTCTGCCACTTGTTCATTTTTACGCCACATTTCCAGACTTCTCAGTTTTTTAAGGACATGCTGCATGGTAAAGATATGAACAACCTTTAAACCATTAGATCTGGACAGAAAAGAAGAAAGAAAAAAGCAGACAAATTATAAAAATCTCTTTGAAAGATTTTAGGAAGTTCAGGGAAATCACAATACAAGACTTTTTATTTTATTTTTTAAAAACCTCTGACTTTTTATAGGTAAACACAAAGAAACAAAGAGTGACCTTTGGTTCACTCTGTGACATCATGCCTGAACCTTGATGCTAATGTGAGCAGTGAGAACAGTGATGTCACACTTTAACGTTTCTCCCTGTGTTTTCCTAAGCCTCTTTCACAGCCATGGATTATTAGTCATTGTACTCAGCTAACAAGATTTATAGC
Source organism: Callopanchax toddi (assembly GCA_006937965.1). Classification (NCBI taxonomy): domain Eukaryota; kingdom Metazoa; phylum Chordata; class Actinopteri; order Cyprinodontiformes; family Nothobranchiidae; genus Callopanchax; species Callopanchax toddi. The sequence goes on along the minus strand of SSNR01000141.1, from coordinate 1,063,093 downwards.
AAAGTAATAAAATGCACATGATCTGTAAAACCAGAAGAGTGTTCTTCATTGTTATGAAGAGTAAAAACTATTATCCAGTGTGTGTAAAGCTCACGATCTAACAGCAGTGATGTAATGTAATTACCGTATCCTGTCACGTGTGTGTGTGTGTGTGTGTGTGTGTGTGTGTGTGTGTGTGCTGCAGTGAGAACGGAGTGGAGGATGAGGAGGATCTCTATGACTGTGTGTATGATGATGAAGAAGGTGGGGAGATCTATGAAGACCTGATGAAGGCAGAAGCCATCCCTCCTCCGGTGTGTATTCCTCACAGATACAGATGGTTACGTCGTCGTTACACATTCTGCTCACCGACACCAAAGAAATAAATTCACAGTTCTACAAACGTTTGTTTTATCTTTGTTGCTTAGAAACAGATAGTTAATTTCACTGTCCTATTTGTGTAATAGCTCAGAAACACCAGAACATGTGAGCTTTAGATACAACTATAATCCTGATGAGGGTCAGTTAGCTCCTACTTCTACTTTTATTTCATGTTAAAGCTAAATAGAGTAAATATTTTGAAGTGGGAACAATTAATACATGTATCTTAGTTGTTGCAGATAGCTCTCTGAATGACCTCAGGTTGAAGAAAGAGAGATTAGTTTTGACCAGACTGATAAGCTAATGGCTAGTTAACGAGTGGGGTCAAGACCGAAGTGCCACTTGTTAACTTTAATATTAAAACAACTCTTAAGTTGTATAGACATCAAAGTAAAGTTAGCATCTCAGTTATTTAGAAAGAAGTTTATGGTTTTAGCAACAGTAGCAGTTAGCATTAGCACCTCCAGTGATAATTTCATTAGCATTCCGCTCGAATAACCACGTAATGCAAAACTGATGAAAGTGTTACCTCGCCTCGCCTCGCCTCGCCTCGCCTCGCCTTCTTCCGCTTATCCGGGTCCGGGTCGCGGGGGCAGCATTCCAAGTCGGGCAGCCCAGGCCACCTTCTCCCCGGCCAAGTCCACCAGCTCCTCAGCTGGGACGCCCAGGCGTTCCCAGGCCAAACTGAAGATGTATTTCCTCCAGCTTGTCCTGGGTCGACCTGGGGGCCTCCTGCCGGCAGGACATGCCCAGAACACCTCCCGAGGGAGGCGTCCAGGAGGCATCCTTACCAGATGCCCGAACCACCTCAACTGGCTCCTTTCGATATGGAGGAGCAGCGACTCTACTCCGAGTCTCTCCCGGATGTCCGAGCTTCTTACCCTATCCCTAAGGCTGAGCCCGGCCACCCTGCGGAGAAAACTCATTTCAGCCGCTTGTATCCGCGATCTTGTTCTTTCAGTCACTACCCAAAGCTCATGACCATAGGTGAGGATTGGGACGTAGACCGACCGGTAAATCGAGAGCCTTGCTTTCTGGCTCAGCTCTCTCTTTACCACAACAGACCGGTTCAGCGTCCGCATCACTGCAGACGCTGCCCCAATCCGCCTGTCGATCTCCCGCTCCCTCCTTCCCTCACTCGTGAACAAGACCCCGAGATACTTGAACTCCTCCACTTGAGGCAGGATCTCTCTCCCGACCCGGAGTTGGCAATCCACCTTTTTCCGGTCGAGAACCATGGCCTCAGATTTGGAGGTGCTGATCCTCATCCCAGCCGCTTCACACTCGGCTGCGAACCTCCCCAGCAAGAGCTGAAGGTCAGAGCTCGATGAAGCTAGGAGGACCACATCATCCGCAAAAAGCAGAGACTCCTCCTTGAACCATCACCTTATCGTGGTGTAGGAGTTTGAGTGCCCTAATGATCCTAGGAGCCATGTTGTCTGGGGCACTTGTGCCCCTGGTAGGGTCACCCATGGCAAATTGGTCCTAGGGGAGGGGTGAGACAAAGAACGGTTCAGAAGACCCTTCATGGAGAAGCAATCTAAGAGTCTGAGTACCCGGCCCGGAGGGTTACCGGGGTCTCACCCTGGAGCCAGGCCTGGGGTTGGGGCCCGTGGACGAGCGCCTGGTGGCCGGGCTTTCGCCCATGGGGCCCGGCCGGGCCCAGCCCAAACCGGAGACATGGGCTCATCCAACTGTGGGCCCACCACCTGCAGAAGGAGAGTGAAGGGTCCGGTGCATTGTGGATCGGGTGGCAGACCGAGGCGGGAGCTTTGGCGATCCGATCCCCGGACGGGAAAACTGGCTATCAGGACATGGAACGTCACCTCTCTGGCGGGGAAGGAGCTGGAGCTTGTGGAAGAGGCTGAGCGATACCGGCTAGATATAGTCGGGCTCACCTCGACACATAGCGTTGGCTCTGGAACCCGAGTCCTGGAGAGGGGTTGGACACTTTTCTTTGCTGGAGTTGATCTGGGTGAGAGGCGGAGGGCTGGGGTGGGCTTTCTGTTAGCCCCAAGACTCTCTGCCTGTATGTTGGGGTTTACCCCGGGGGACGAAAGGGCAGCTTCCCTGCGCCTTCGGGTTGGGAAACGGGTCCTGACTGTTGTTTGTGCTTATGCACCAAATAGCAGTTCAGAGTACCCACCCTTTTTGGAGTCTCTGGGACGAGTGCTGGATAGCGCTCCAACAGGTGACTCCATTGTCCTGCTGGGGGACTTCAACGCTCACGTGGGCAATGACAGCCTGACCTGGAGGGGCGCGATTGGGAGGAACGGCCCGCCCAATCTGAACTCGAGTGGTGTTCTGTTTTTGGACTTCTGTGCAAGTCGCAGTTTGGCCATAACGAACACCATGTTCGAACATAAGGATGCCCACCGGTACACCTGGTACCAGGGCAGCCTAGGTTACAGGTCGATGATTGACTTTATAGTTGTATCATCTGACCTGAGACCGTATGTTTTGGACACTCGGGTGAAGAGAGGAGCGGAGCTGTCAACTGATCACCACCTGGTGGTGAGCTGGATCAGATGGCAGGGGAAGATGCTACGCAGACCTGGTAGACCCAAACGTATAGTGAGGGTCTGCTGGGAACGCCTGGCAGAAGAGCCTGTCAAGATGTTCTTCAACTCCCACCTCCGGCAGAGCTTCGACCGCGTCCCGAGAGCAGTGGGGGACATTGAGTCCGAATGGGCCTTGTTCCGCTCTGCGATTGTTGAGGCGGCTGTTGCTAGCTGTGGTCGCAAGGTAGCCGGTGCCAATCGTGGTGGTAACCCCCGTACCCGCTGGTGGACACCAGAGGTTAGGGGAGCCGTCAGGCTGAAGAAGGAGGCCTACAGGGCGTGGCTGGTCTGTGGGTCTCCAGAGGCAGCAGACAGGTACCGGCGGGCCAAGCGAAGTGCAGCAGTGGCAGTTGCTGAGGCAAAATCTCGGGCGTGGGAGGAGTTTGGCGAGGCCATGGAAAAAGATTATCGGTCGGCTCCAAAGAGGTTCTGGCAAACCGTCCGGCGCCTCAGGGGAGGAAGGCAGCAACTCGCTCACACTGTTTACAGTGGGGACGGGGAGCTGCTGACGTCAACTGGGGCTATAGTCGGACGGTGGAAGGAATACTTTGAGGAGCTCCTCAATCCCACCGACGCGCATTCCGAGGAGGAACCAGAGCTGGGAGACCTGGGGACGGACTGTCCAATCTCTGGGGCAGAAGTCGCTGAGGTAGTCAAACAACTACGCAGCGGCGGAGCCCCGGGGGTGGATGAGATCCGACCTGGGTATCTCAAGGCGATGGATGTTGTAGGTCTGTCGTGGTTGACACGTCTCTGCAACATTGCGTGGTCATCGGGGGAAGTTCCTGTGGAGTGGCAAACCGGGGTGGTGGTTCCCATTTTTAAGAAGGGGGACCAGAGGGTGTGTTCCAACTATAGGGGGATCACACTCCTCAGCCTCCCTGGAAAGGTCTACTCCAGGGTCCTGGAGAAGAGGTTCCGGTCGATGGTTGAATCTCGGATTGAAGAGGAGCAATGTGGTTTTCGTCCTGAAAGTGTTACACTTTATAAAATAGTTTAAGCAATCTGAGGCTGTTCAAGGAGCTCTCTACAACAGGTTAGATATTAGTGTTTTATAACATTTCCACAAAAACCCACTTCAAGCTAACTCCACTGTAAGCTAAACTTAGCTCCTGTTTTAGATAACTGGTACCCACTCAACAATGACATTTATTTTTGTCAGTTTTTGAACTTGTATCTGAAAAAAATCTTTTACAACCTTAAACTATGCAGAAATGCACACTATCACTTACATTTGATGTGAATTAAGATACTATACTAGCTAATATTAGCTTAACTAAACTACTGTTAGTATTTTGTTGCCAAACAAAATGTGTGAAGTAGTCTGTGTATACACTTGAGACCTTGAGCGTTTCTGTCCTAATTCCCACCATGTATCAGTTTTGGTTGTGTTTTCAACAGGCTAACACACAAAGACAATGACACAAATATATACGTAAGATTTGTACATTTTTGATTTATTTTTAAGGCTCCTGCTTCTCTGTTTTGTCTGCTAATTGAACCTAATTCAGCATAATTTATCCAGTTGTTTAAATTGTACAAAACAAAGAAATTGTTGTATATTTACATTTTTTGCCCTATTTTTGCCAATTGGTTAAGAAAAGAAATAAACCATCAAAAAGAGTGTGTTCTCTTAGGACAGTTTGAGGAGCATGTGTGACCCCTGACCTTGCTGGAAGGGTTGGATTAACTGGATCTGGTTAGAAACTCAGTGGTCTGACAGTCCTCGGTGCTGACACATGGTAACTAACCGACCTGTGTGTGTGTGTGTGTGTGTGTGTGTGTGTGTGGCGTGTGTGTGTGTGTGTGTGTGTGTAGGCGTTTCAGAAGCAGGCAGAGACTGACATCAGGAGTTGCTGTTTAATGGAGATCAAGCAGACTGAGGAGAAATACGCTGAGACACTGGAGTCTATAGAGAAGGTACACGGAGACTAACGGGAGGTTTTTATTCTGAGAAAACATCTCATGACTTTAAATCTGGAACAGTTAATCTGATTTACATCATGTACTATATTTAGAGTCAGGACTGTTCATGGTGGTGCTACATGGAAACATTTAGGTTTTCATTAACCTAACTACAAAACCCTGAGTGTGTAGATAAAGACATGTGCATATATATGACTATGTTAAGAGTTTTGGAAATAAAAACTTAATGTGGTCAAGATGAATGAAGAAAACACCTGAAGTAGTTCCTGTGAGACAAAATCTCTGACCTTCATAGCGCGTTTTCTTTATGGATGCTTTTCTTGATTTTTATTTATTATTTCCACACATTTTTTTACAAGCACTTAAATCAAATACCCCAGCATTAAAGGCATTTAATGTTCTCTACCAAACAAATACCACATAGATCGAGAACCTCTGCAGTACTCACACTATAACAGTGTTGCATTTTACTATCTGCTGTATATTATTTTGGTATTTATTAAAAACTGAGGCTTTAACAGGTGCATATTTACAGTTTTTGACTGGAAAATAGAAAACTCAAAGCCTTATTTACACAAAAACAAAGGTAATGCATGTGGTGGCCACACGATGGCAGTGCAGCTCTGGAATTCTTGGGGGCTAGCCAAACAGGAAACCTTTAATAAATCTGAAGCTCAGCCGGTCAGGAAAGTCCAAAAACCAGAAAACAACGAGCATCCAATGATAAATCAAACATAACACCACAATCATAGAGAGAGCATGGACAACCAGGCAGCTTATACACATGAGGGAGCCAACGAGAGGTGTGACACGTCAGAGATGACCAGGATGAACAGCCTCCACAATAAAACAGGAAATCAGGCAAACCACAGTGAGAACAGAGAACATGATGACAACTGAGCCGAGAAAAGCAGGGAACTAATTAATGTTAGGAACCAAACCCAAACTCATAAACCAGGACAGCAATAACCACATTTTATTATAGATCAGACTATTATGGATTTTAGGGCCCTGATTTCATATGCCCGATTAACACCAGCAACAAGTACTAACATGAATGATAAACAAAGATAGAATGAGGAATGTACACATTTTAGTTACAAAATTGATTGCAATTGCTTTTAAGAAATTGAAAGTATAAAATAACTGATCACCTAAATAAGAATGAGAAAATCAATAATTACATGTTGTTTATTCCAACTGTCTATGGTAGTTCTTAGCAGCTGTGTTCAAAAGCAACAATTTGATGGATGGAGAAGGGATTTGGACGCTATGATATGATTTTGTTTCTCTTCAACATTTTTAAAATGAGACACAGAAACAGACTCAGTTTTATGTGTTAGGGTTAGGTTTTTTTATTTTTTAGATTAGCAGTTGCTAAAAAGTAACCCCCAGTGGTCAACAAAGTTCCCCAAAACACCAAAACTATTAAAGAAGCCTTTTTTTGTCCGTTCTTTCACCTTACCCTGCACTTTCACAGCACTGTGGGAGACCCACCATTTTCCAAACCCCCCAGCTGCAGCTACTTGTCTTCTTCCTCTTGTGTACGTTCACGTCTGCAAAAGGCCCTCGCCTGATTTCCCAGCGGAGTCTCGGTAGATGACTTTTGATATGAAGCGGATGGTGGAATTTAGTTTGCGCTCGGCCTCTCCTTCGAGATGTAGAATTGACTATGTGGTGGGAGTTTTCCGAGAGGAAATCATTAAATTGCAAACTCTGAAAATGAGATTATTGTCGTGACCCAGACAGTCCTCGTTGTTTCTGCTTACTGCAGCTCTTTGCAACTTGGCCCCATAATATAATAGCATCTCACGCTAAATGACTTTCCCACTTTTGCTCCAGAGAAACGAGCTTCATTCTCCTGCTCTCTTTCTTTCTTTCTCTCCTCCTCCTGCAGCACTTTATGATGCCCCTCACCACGTTTTTCTCTGCGGTGGAGATGGAGAAGGTGTTTGTGAATATTCCGGTGAGTCATTGTCTTTAAATGTGGTTAAACTTTGATTTATTTTTGCCGTGGATGATGTTTGGATGAACAGAAAAGAAATAATTGAACTCACAATAACAGCTCAACTCCATCTGTTTGTGCTTTGATTAATAAATGTTTAAATAACTCAAACACAATTACTTATTTTTCATGTCAGATTTACTGTATTCAGAAACAGAAAGTATTATTTTAATGTACCACCTTTAGTTGACCGGGCTATCCTGCACTCATTTAAGCTAAATGCTAACGTCTAAAACGCTAACTTGTTGATAGTAGCATGCCAAGTTCAAACTATGATAAGTTCTGTGCTTACTGATTTTATTGTTTTGTTGTAACACTCTAATAGTTTTTTAGGGCAAAACAACAATATACAAGTAATTGGTAAATATTTATTTTCAGGTAAACAATTGGTTAACATAGCTAAACGTTAGCCACAAGAAGAGTAATGCTGTTTTATAGTAAAATGTGTGAAGATATAATGTTAGCTTTTACTATCTCTTGCAAGGTAGTAATAAAAACTACCCTTGATTCAATTAATCTAAAAATATTAATCTGTGATCAACAGAAACGTCAAATATTTTCCACCTTTAGGTTTCTACATTTCAGCACTATGGTTGTGACCATCAGGCTAAATGCTAACATCCAATGCTAACCTGTTGATAGCAACAATGTTAGCATGCTAGGTTCTAACAGGACAAAATACTCTGTTTATTGTTGTTTTCGTTGTGACATCTTAATATTTCTTTAATAGGACTTAACTAAAAACTTAAAGCTACTGAGTAAATAGCTGAGAACAGTTGGTTAGCACTATGAAGGTTTTTATGTGGCATGTGGTCATTATTAAGTGTCAGACTTACATCTCAGACTTACATTTGGTGAAAGTGAAGTGAAAACAGTGTGAAAATGTACAGAAACTGATCCTGATGATGAAGAATTCAGTGTTTTTGCCCCTTACATAACAAGGATTGCACGATGTATGTGTAGTAAAAAGACCTTGATGAACAGGAATAATTGCTGCTGACTTTTATTTTTTCCCAGGACCTGGTTAAGGTTCACAAGTGTTTACTGTTGGAAATCAAAGATTCAGTCCACCAAAGAAGTTCTCAGAACCTTTACCAGATCTTCATCACATTCAAAGAGAGGTATATGACTTTAGTTACTGTTAGTCCTACAGTACAGCAATTTGAAACCCATCAGATCTTCAGTACATACAATTTACAACCTGTTATATATTCTCAACCAATGTTTTATAAGTCCTAAGTCAGATTTATTTTACTGTGTCACTAATGTAGTAATAATGTGTTGGCTTTTCATCCATTAGCTTTTGGTTTGTAAAGCCTAAGATAAAAAAAAAAAACACTCAACATATTTAAAGTGTAGGTTCCCAATCTTTATTATTATTTAAAAAATGTATCTTGTGTTTGACTGATGCAGGTTGTTGATTTATGGGAAATACTGCAGCCATGTAGAGACCGCCATCGCCACCCTCGATGACATCTGTAAAAACAGAGAGGATGTACGCATGAAGCTGGAGGTAAAACGTTTTATGTCTTGTCTTTAAATCCTAATGAATGAATAATTGTTTAGTGTAGCAGTGACAGCTCTCATCTACTCATAGTGGGTAAAGAGAGCCCTCTAGTGGCTGTTTGCGGCACTGCAGTGAGGGTAATGATGTTATTGACAGGACAGATTACTGTAAAACTCTGTAAATCTTTAATAAAACACAGGTTCTTATTACACCTGTTTGTACAAGGCGCAAATAAAATAAAACAAAGAGCCTTTTTACTGGAAGCCAGTGGAATGGTATTCTCAGTGGGGTTTATATATAATGTGCATGATATTGATTTTCTCCTCCGTACAGGAATGTTCAAAGAGAGCCAATTATGGAAAGTTCACTTTGAGAGACCTGCTGGTGGTTCCAATGCAGCGGGTGCTGAAGTATCACCTCCTCCTGCAGGTACAGCCTTTCACCTTGTCCTGTCCTAGCGTCTGACTGTTGTGCGATTTCACTGCAGATTGTTTAGAAACCTTTAACATACATTTGTTTATATATGAAATTACTCATATGTCTCAGTGTGAGTACATTTCTATTTCTTCTACTGTGATGGAGTCAGAGGAGAAGTCACATTGCTGTGAATAACCACCTGTATAATTAGACTGTCTATATTTATACATCATTTCACATCAAGCTCTCACACCTGAGCTGCAGTTATCCTCAGTTATTAGGTGACTGTAAGTGACAGTGGCTTAACTGGCTTTAACGTGACTGACAGACAAATCAGTGAGTTTTTATCACAGAAAGGATCCAGATCTCATAGGAACTACTTGATTTGTCCACCAGAGGCAGCGTTGACCACATTTCACGTCCCTCAGCCTGTGTTTGTCCTTCACACTCTTCTTTTTTTTATACCTTATTCATGGCTGAGTTTTGAATGACCTCCTCCTGTAACTGTCATCGAATGCAAACAACGAGGGAGGTGGAGGGAGGGGGGGGGGGGGGGGGGGGGGGGGGGGGGGGGGGAGACAAAGTGAAGTGAGGACTCAAGGAGAGACAAAAATATACAAACAAGAGACACACAAAGAGAACAAACAAATGGTGTGAAACTTGATATAAAAACTTGACAGAAAGCCACTGAAAAGTTATTTATGTGTCTCAGACAACAACACCTTTCTCTGTGATTTGTTTCCATAAAAATGTCTCAGAAATCTTAAAAAAAAAAAATTGTTTTAACAAATTGTTTTCCATCAAACTGGCATCTGACAAATGTAGCTGATGTGAAGCTATTGTATTAAAGGACAATTTCAGACTTTTTACTCCTTAATCCACAAATATACGCAAGTTAAATATAGGTAATTAATGAGGTGATTTATTTATATTAATAATTGTTCATTTAGAAGATTTTATATGAAAAATAAAGCAAGAGGACTTAAATCTGGATGATCACTTTTAGATCCAAAAAGATATTAAAAATCTGACTCAATAATTATTATTATTAATTTCTAAATTAACATTTTGCAGATTTTCAGATTCCTAAAAATCAATGGTCAATGTTTATGCAGAGCTGTGAAAACCTGTTTGGGTTACAGATTTTTTTTATTACTGCTTTTTTTTTTTTTTTTTTTTTTTTTT
>SSNR01000141.1:1016742-1053122 GCA_006937965.1 Callopanchax toddi | reverse complement strand
TTTTTTTTTTTTTTTTTTTTTTTTTTGCAATTCAGTGATTTATATCAGTAAACAAATTTCAATGTCAAAGATAACCTGAGTAAATACTAAACACATTTTTTTAAAGATTACTTTACTTATGGAAAATGTGAACATGTAATACCCACCTCAGTAAATCATGAACTAACTGTGATTGACCACATTATGTAGAAACCAGAATTCAGCGTCACCAGCTCCACCCAGGCCTGACACTGCCAGACCTCTGGGTTCATTCAATAGAAGCTCTCTGGTGACATGAAGTAGGCTAAACGATCTCAAAAAGCAATGTATGCCTCATGAAGAAATGTAACAGCTAAAGAACCCAGATAACATATAAAGCACATTATTAGGGTTAAGGTCAGAGGTCATGATTCAACAATAGCAGAAATGGCTTTATGGGAGAGTTCCATGACCAAACCCTCTCCTAACCTAAAAGAACACAAATGCCTAAAATCACATTTACCTGGAAACATCTCGATGATCCCCAAGACTTTTTGGACATATTTTGTGGACTGACGAGAACCTTTTTGATAGATATGTTCTATCTGGAGTAAAAATGACACTGCATATGAGGTGGTGGTGTGATGGTCTGGAGCTGCTTTGCTTCAGGACCTGGATGGAACCAGGAATTCTGCCTTTCACCAGAAAATCCTGAAGGAGAATTTCTGACCTTTGATATTAAATAGATAATTTGTGCTGGAAGTCCTCCAATGTGTCAAATTCAAACAATTTTCTAAAGAAAAGTGGAAAAACGTTCCTCCATAATAAGGTGGTTCCCTCGCAGTTCTCTGAAAACTTCAGCCAATCAGACGTTTTGGACTGAAAGCAACTATTGGACAATTCAGCTGTCTGTCTTGCTGAAGTGCCGCACTTCCTGGATCCTCCATTAATGCGTGCTGGAACATTTTTCAGCAGAACATACCGGAAGTGAGAGAAGGACAGAAACAGCGGCTGTTAGTGCTTCAATTTTAGGAAAAAAATACCAGAGTCCCAAAAAGAAAAACACCTTTTCAGTTAGCAGAAAACAAAAACGTTTGGACGTAGAAAGAGGAGAAACCAGGGGGAACGTTAGCAGCATTCCAAAGACTGGTGTTTGGCTCTCTATTGTTACTGTGGTAATGCGCGGTCCATGTCCGGAGGAGGCGCGGCATAAGGATTATACCCGATGGGAGGGGTGAGAGCTCTGAGACGTGTTTGTGTAAAATAGCTAGCTAACCTAGCTTGTTTGAAGATTACACAGTGCAGCTTTAAGTTTAGGCGTCCTAACTTCTTCACACAGGACCAGGTTGGGCTTTGTTCCTTCAGTAAATTAAATCATCTTTTTAAAACATGCTTCTTATATTTACTCAGGTTATCATTGTCTGATATTGAGATTTCTATTTCTATAAATAAGGTATTATTAGTTTATTATGTCATACATGTTTTTTAAATAGTTCTAAGGTTAATAAGCATCATTACAGGGTTCCCAGCTGAGCTCTCTGAAAGCCCATGTTTTTACTTCTTTCCCTCCTGCATAAGATGCAAATGTACCCTACATGTTTTTAAAAAAGCTTGTGCAGGAACAAAGTGAAAGTGTTGTGTCAACGTGGACAAAGATCCCTGAGGAACAGCTGGCTAATGGCTAGCTGTGCCGAATAAAACATCTGCCGGGCCACTTCCTCCCATGATGACAGCCAGAATCTCCACAACTAATGTCTTGTCACTTCCTTTTGCTCTCCGTCTACCCCTCTATTTTCTGTTTCTTTCTCCCCATTTTTGCCATCAATCTTTTGCTGCGTCGTCCTCGCTGCCTGCGCCCACCATTTCTCTTCTTCCTGAACACGATTTCCTCAATGAGTCCATCACATACGGTCCCCCCTATCATCAGGACCACTCCCTGCTCCTGTATCTCAGCGGATGTGGGGAGTCGGCAGCCAGGATTGATAAATAGGCCTCTGTCGTGGTGCTAGTGATGATAATGCCCAGGTTGAGCTTGACTGACACCGGGGATTTGAGCAAGCAGACAGTATGCAGTATATCTCCCTTATAGTGTGGTCCTAGTGGGTGTCTGTGTGTCCTCATGCATGCATGGCATCCGCCCTTATCCTTCACTGCCGAGGTCTAGATGTCTTGTTTACGCTGCACTACAGCAAGTAATTTCAGATACAAGCTTTCACACACAGTATCTGATTTATTTCAGGACAAAGTTGTTTTTGCAGCAGCCTTTTTCAGTTTTATATCTAGAGCTTAAGTCCACATGTTGCAGGTGCTGCGTTTTCACAGAGCTTATCAATGTTTACATGTTCACTATCTTTTCTTTGACTTTTTAAAACATTTTATTTTCTTGTCTATTTTTGTCTGTCCTAAAGGAGCTGGTAAAACACACACATGATACTTCTGACAAGAGCAACCTACGGACGGCGTTAGACGCTATGAAGGTGGGTCGTCAGTTTTGTCTCTTTCTATAAAATGAGCAGAAGAGACTATAATATGTAAACCAAATGATGTGGTGTCTGAGAAAAAATGTGAACAGTTGTTTCAACTACACAACTCTTTGAATAATATTAACCCTTTATAGAGCAAGTGACCATATTTGATTTGCAGCCTCAACCTGTAATTTAAAAGTAAAGTAATGAAACAGGAATCTCTCTCTCTCTCTCTCTCTCTCTCTCTCTCTCTCTCTCTCTCTCTCTCTGTCTCCCCCCTCCCTGCCTCTCTCTCTCTGTCTCTCTCTCTCTCTCTCCCCCCCCCTCCCTGCCTCTCTCTCTCCGATATTGATATCGGAAATTTGTCCGATATCTGCCCAAAAAACCATATTCGGATTTTATCGGACTGCATCCAACATTTCTGATAAAAGCAGTCCATTCCGTGTTAATTCCGTTCCACCAATTCTATCCAGCCGTGCCCAGATCCAGCACGCAAAGCCCATGTGATCATAACAGTGCGTGCTAGAGAAGTAGCAAGTAGCAGCAAGGAGCAAGAGCGATGTCGGCCGTGTGGCAGTATTTTTCGTTAAAGTCTGACAAAGACAGCGTGGCTCAGTGCAAAACTTGTCAGGCACAAGTTCCCCGTGGTGGAAAAGAACCGGAGAAGTTTAATACGTCCAACCTCATCGCGCATTTGAAGCAGCATCACAGAACACTACACGAGGATTTTCGCAAGACCACAGAGGCAAAGAAACAATTCGCCAGCTACAAACAACCAACACTGTCCGAAACACTTGCAAAGCACGACAAATTCCCAAAGGATATATATTATATATATATGTAGTGGTAATAAGTGGTCGTTTTGCCACATATAGTGTATATAAACGCTATGTTTATTACTCACCTTCTGCTAATTCACGTACGGCCACCGAGGAATTAAACGGGAGTCTGTGTGCTCCGGAAACCTGGGTTTGAACGCTGTTTGTGATAAAAGCAGGTAATCCTAGGTTCTATTAATCGCAGTGAGTAGTTATGTACCTGTTATTTGACGAATGGAAGCTGAGTCAGGAATAAATATATTCAATATTTATTATAAAAGCTGACGAACATTTGTAAACAGATTAGCATTTGAGGTAGCAAGTTGATAGCATTCACTAAGTGATAGATGTTATTAAATTGATCTTCTGAGTTTAGAACTTGAGTCTCGTGTGATATTAAGACTAAGGAGTTAGCTTAAGGGTTTAGTTATCAGGGATAAGGTGTAGAGGTTACTTGGATGAGCGACCTAGTGTTATAGGGTTAGCTTTATCAAGTAGCCTGCTTTACCAGTTCATGGAGGATTACTGGACCTTGTTCCTGGATCGTTTCCGGCAGATGGAGGTCGACGAGAAAGCGGAGATCCCTCTCGGTCGATCTGGGCCTGACAGGTGTGTTGGACCCGCCTGGGCCAAGCGGAGGCGTCCGTGGATACAAGTCAGTGGAACCCATGACTCGTGAGCTGGTAGCGGGCTGCCTTACCCATTCTGGTTGGATTAGAGAGGCAGGCTGATGTTTCCTGCTCTCAGGGGTAAGCAGCTTCTTCGACTGCGACGGGGCTGGACCCGTTACCGGTGGCAGTCGGCATCGATAACCCACCGTGTAGCGAGTTGACGGTGGGAAGTGTTGTCTTCTCTGAGGCGAGAGAAGAACTCCCGTTCTTCTCTGAGAGGCAGACAGCTGAGAGCTGTCAGTGTACGTGGACCAATCAGGGGACTCTAACAAGACACGTGACTCAGGCTCTAAAGCAGACGTCACCTCCTGTGTGGGGGTGGAAACAGACTACTTATTTATCTTTAGCAAAGTAGAAATAAGTAGTAATACTGATTTAACCTTTTAGCAAAGTATCAATAATACTGAAGCTGGATCAAACATTCACAATGCTGTAAGAGAAAGTGCATTAATCATTTAAGACATTTCTGTAACAGATTAAAGTGTCATTTTTAGGAGGAGACACCTAAAGTCTTTATTATTATTATTATTAAAGTCCGGTGGCTTCTTCCGGTACGACCGTGACCTTGGAGGAATGTTGATTCAGGTTAAAACATAATAAAAGAGTCATTATAATCCGAGTTATTGGGAAGAAGATGGATTATTATTTAGATGATCACGTAGGTCAGAGATCAGAGGCCAAGAGCGTATATTGATCACGCTACATATATATATATATATATATATATATATATATATATATATATATATATATATATATATATATACAAATTCAAATTACAAACATTCAACAAGGAAACTAAATGACGAAAAAATAAAAATAAAAGCACGTGCAAATGTCTACTAAAGTAAACTAAATAACTAATTTTTAAAGAAAAATTGAAGAAAACCATGTGAAACATTACCTGTTATAACCCTCAATAATACTCTAGAAATACTTTACATTTCTAAGTTTTTCATTGAGCACATCTCCTGCTGGTGGTGGCCAGAGGGTGGTGTCTGTGTCTGGTCGCTTTGCTTCTGTGGCTACAGTGTAGCTCACTGCCATCAGTGTGTGAATGGTTGTAATGTAAAGTGCTTTGCAGTTCATAACTTGGGGATAGGGCGCTGCTGTTGCATGTTTCACTCATGCAGGGTGCAGTGCGTCCTCTCTGGAGACCTCGCGCTGCACCGTGGATCACATCACACCTCCCTCACCCGCCTTATGAGAGCTTCTTTGCCTGCAGCGCAGCGGGAGGTGAGGAGTACAGAGCAGCTCAGCTCACTAGGCAGCAGGTGATCACGGCGCTGCGAGCTTCATACCATGAAGTAACGCACCGTGTCCAGGCCGGATCTGTCAGACGCGATCAATACATCAATTACATTTTTACATTCTGATGGCCCAGTACCAAAAGACCCACAGACAAGTACTTGTCCGGGAACCAGGGGGGTTGTGGACCTCTGTCCTAACATGTGATGGTATAAAACAGTGTAATGCTAAAAATAACCTGTTTTTAGTGCTCAGGCAGTAGTGACAGATCAGGAAGATTTAAAAACATTTTTAAACAGACTCATAATCATCCTCACAGCTGGACGAATTAAATAACTGGTTTTGTGACGTGTACAGGACCTGGCTCAGTACGTTAATGAAGTCAAGAGGGACAACGAGACGCTGAGAGAAATAGATCAGTACCAGAGATCCATAGAAAACTTGGTAAGTCCCGTTTTTAATTACCGGTATATCGCCTCTCCTTGTTCTTTAGCTTTAGCTGCTGCGCTCCAAATGACAAGCCAGATTTTATCCGTGTTTCCAGAATCAGCCTCTGAGTAACTACGGGAGACCCAAAGGTGACGGGGAGGTGAGATTGTCCTCGGTGGACAAACGAGCCAAACAGGACAGGTGAGTCGTCTCTGACTGAAGGATCAGGTGCTGCGATGAGCAACCTGCCAAAGTACACACAGCTCACACCACATTCCCCATCAAACCTGTTGGTTTGTTTCATCAAATCTAGTAATTGCCAGTGAGCTGTACCCTAGCTAACGAATGTCATTAAGTTAATATAACTCGCTTGTTGAATCTCCAGAGTACGATCGACCTGTAACAGGAGTAAAGCTGCTCTTTAATGTTCACATATCAACTCCAACTGCATGGTTTTCATCACGCTGAGGTCACAGCGTTAGTCCTGACCTTTACTTTGTGAATCTTTTATTAAAACAAACAAGCCACTTTCATGATCTGAGTTCAAAATAGAGCTCTAATTATGTAAAAAATATTCAGACACTAACAATTAATTAAAAATATTCTTCACCTGCTAGATGTATCTGAAGATGTATTGTGAATTTTAACGTGTGTTTTTTTATTTAATTTTGAGTTAGGATTAACATAAATGTGTACTCTAACAATAATTCATTGAATAAGGAAGGTAAACTGATAACTAAAGTTATTATTTATTTGTTTATAATGATAGTTTGTTATCATTTAACATGTTTAAAATGCAGAATAATTTGTTTTTTTGTAATAAAACTTTCCCCATAAAGTCCAGCAGAAAGGCTTTTAAATTACTTAAAAACATTTTCTTGCTGAATTATTGTTATTATTATTATTATTCCATACATATAAGCAGATAGTTGCTCTTGTTAAGCTTCTCATTGGTTTAGGCATGAAAATAAAAACAGATACAACTAACTTTTTGGGTGTTTTGTATCTGGATAAGGAGGATTCAAATATTTGTTAAAAACCTTTATTTGCTTCAGGAGTCAGAACTCCGAGTGGATTTGACTACAGAAACCATCCAGAGAGACTGTATGAGTCTATATTTGCTCTACAGGCACATCTTCCTGTTCGACGCGGCGGTGATCGTTTGTAAACGTCGAGGAGACAACTACGAGATGAAAGAAGTGATTGACCTGCACCTCTTCAAGATCACCAACAACCCAACATCGGACAAAGAGAACCGAAAGGTCTGAGCGCAGGCGGGCGTTATTGTTTCAGCTCATTGACTCAGTGATGGCTGTCGGGTTGCTGTGTGATCAGCTGTCAGTAAAATCAAGAATTCACAACAAATAGTCTGAAAAGAGGGTAAAACTTCTTTAATTAGATTATAACGATGGATCAGTGAAGTGATTTTTAACCAGGTGCTGTCATTAAGTGCATCTGTGATTAAAAACGTTTTATTTTAATCTTGGATTGTGTTAAAGTTCAGTGTATAGTTGATTCAGATGGATCCGCTAATTTTAAAATCTGATTTTTATAACTTAAGTTTAGTCACGAGAAGCTGTTGAGTTTATTGCTGTGTGTAACACCGTCAGGTCTGGACCTTTCTACCGTCACATGCGCCTCCTCCCCTGTGAATTCCCCCTCCTACATGTTCCTGCCAAGCTACATGCTTTTCAGATTTGGCTCCTTCCTTGGAAAACACATCGACATTTCTGTCAGTCACCTCAGATGTTTTTCCTTCTCTTTATCCAACAGTTAAACTTATTTCTTGGTTTCAGTTACAGCATAAAGACAAAATTCTGTTTTTGGCAAACACACTCTGTGTTTGTTGAATTTAGTTAAATCAATCTGATGTCTGACGGAAACAAAGCTGCTACTCTATTTTCTGCCAGGACTTTTCCTCACTATTGCACGCAACTGTCAAAATACATTTTCTCTACTAGAAGAACTTTAAAAAACTCTTGAGTCTAAACATGTCACATAAAATTCACAAGTAGGATTCACACATCTGCTTTGTTTTTCACAATATTAATAACATTGTTATTTGACTCTGAATCCTCAGTCGGCTCATTAAATGTGAAACAAAACATGTCTGTAACACTTAAATTTGATATTTTCCTACTTTCAAAAACAACTACATCCCACTTAAAGCTGTGATTTACTGAGATTTTTAAAACAGCTCAAAGATCTTCGACTTGCATTTCATTTGGTGAATAGTCCGTCCCAGCAGGGCGGCCAAATCTGTGAGTTTAATAGTTTCTCTGCAACATACAGCCTGTAAAAGTGATGAAATAATAACAAAACCTTCTTACTAACATGCTGTAAAAAAGCAAACGGAAACGAGCCCCTACTAACGACTAGTCTGCTGTAAATGAAGGAGAGTTCTGCGACGTCAAGCCCATTATTGCCTCTTTATGTTTGAGTCAGCAAAGCTCAGAAACCACGTTGGACTCCTGACAAACCAATTAACAGAGCTATTCCTGCATAATGAGCAGCCATAACAATTTGTCAGATACACTCAGGTTCATAAAAACCAATGAAAATGAACGTGCTTCTCTGTAGTATTTTATGAGCACCTGTAACAGCCTCTCCGCCCCCACTGCTGCCTTCTGTGCTCAGAATCCCCCAGCATGCATCGGGCTAGAAAACATTTCAGTCTCATTGCAAAAGCCTCAAAATAATTACCAGAAAAGAGTTTTAAATAATTTGGTACACGCTTGTTCCTGCACATGTTTTACATTCTTGTATTCGTTTCCCCGACTGAAACAGTGTCAGCCTGCAACAGCCTGCCTCCTCCCAGATGGTGCTATCATTAAACCTCGCTTTGGGCCCGACTACTCGTGTACACACAGTGAATACAAAGTGCCAACTGGGGGAAAATATTGCCAATCATAATGAGGAATGATATCGAGGGTGTGCCAGAAAGCATTAATTTGGGTAATAATAATGCTGTAATAGAAGACATTAGTAGGCTTAGAAGCTTATAGGATTATATTTTATGAAGGATGCAGCCAGTTTAGTGTCGTTCACCTCTGACACAAAGGTTATGATGCATTTTAGCAATATCAGCGATGATAGCATAAAGAATAACTTGTATCACTAAACTTTAGTGATGCAAAATGTTACTTTAGTGACTAAAGTAACGTTTTGCATGCTCATCACATGCAGGTGAAACAATTTAAACACCACAGCGTGAAACAAGACAGACTGTATGTTGCTTATTGCCTTTTATGGCAGAGTTTTTAAATGACATCGTGTTATGGTGAGAAATGATGAAATCATAGTCATTTTGGTCAAATCCTCAAACTAACGATGCTCTCTCTCACACTATCACACTCAAACTATGTGTTTTGAGTGACTTAAATTGTAGCAGAATATCTTAAATGGACTGAGGTCAAAGCATTTTGCATTTATAATTCTGATTAGCTGTGGCAGCCATCTTGAATTGGGTTGACTCCAAAAGTTAACCAGCTGGAGGCGTACGTGTCATAATTACTTTTTGAAAGCTACTTTTTGAGAGGATTTTCTAACACTAAAGACAGATGAACAGGTAAAAACATTCAAACAAGTCACTAAAAGACTAAATTGTTACTTATTGTTCAGGTTTTACAGATAGCATCATAATCAGGGGTGCACATAACTGGTCTGCCAGTGTGCATGCGCACCAGATATCATGTAATTGTACCAGATCCTGCTGCCCAAACGCACCTTTGCGGGCCGGTGTTTTCGCGGTTCCGATCCTGCGGCCCCTCGATCAGACGCTGATGAACTTCACTCGCGGAAGCTTGTTGACACATACGCTGCACTGTCGATGGACCCCTTCCCCCGCCGGAGACAAAATCATGGAGAGAGACATCAATGCCAGGTTCTCCCATGAGTGAGTACCTCAATGAAAAAACTTCTGTGCACCCCTGATCATAAATTTAGTTTACTCCATACCCAAGAGTCAGGTCCAGGATGAGAAGTATTTTTCATAAAGGAAGTTCCACAAACCAGCCATACGCTACCTGCTCTATTCATACTGTTGGGCTTTTGGCAGAGTCTAAAAAACAACAGAAGAAATCCAAGATAAATGACTCTAAATGAATGCTAATCTCTATCAAAGCCTTTAAAAGCTGCTCCGTTAATAATCTTCCTGAATAACCTTGTTCCACTGAACATTCATGGATACGAAGGAAAAACAAGAGCATTTTGTAAAACGATCCACCAGGAAATACTTTATCAGCCTGTGCAACCCTCCTAAAAGAGAAAAGATAAAACACCTCACAGAACCCAGACAAACGCCTCCTTCTCTGTACAAATTGGCAGACAGATAAAATCATTGCTCAGTGCAGGTCCCGGCGTCCACTGGGAACGCCTGTGTTGAGCGGCACTTTCCTTTTCTTTATTCATTCAGTTAAAAAAATGAGCCGCTGTGTTTTTTTCCAGCCGCCCAGCGAGCATGGCTCATTTTAACCTTCAGAGCTGAGGAGTTCAAATGCACAACTAGAAACCATAAAAAGTTCTTCCCACCAGCATCTGTTTTGTTATTCCGTCAAAAAAAAAAAACAGATGTCTGTGCCGACACAGAGGCTAATGGAGTGATGTTTAGCCTTTAAAGTGGATAATTGTAGCTGATTACAGGCCCACTCACTACTGGGGTCTGCGCATGCTGTCTGATGCCCAGCAGCTATCTCACACTCGTTTTCTCCTCTCCTTAATGCTCTTCCTCTCTTTATTGTCTCTGTCACTTCATTCATCCTTTGTGTTTTCTTTCCCCGAGGCGTCCTTCTTTCATTTTGCATCTTTTTGTCCCCATCTGTCTCTCCCTGCATCCCGTCTCGTTCAGTTCCTGCTCCCTCCTGTTTGTCTTTCAATATGTTTATACCCCATCTTTTTATTTTCTGTGTCAAACGTGTGTCTCTCCCCTTCCTGTTGTAGTGGTCCTACGGATTCTACCTCACACACAACCAGGGCCAGAACGGATTTGAATTCTTCTTCAAGACCAAAGAGCTAAAAAAGAAGTGGCTGGAGCAGTTTGGCATGGCCATGTGAGTAATTAATTATCATTTTTTAAAGTGTGTGTGTGTGTTTCCATGTGCAGCAGCATGATAATCTCCGCTGCATTTGGCTGCAGTGATAAAACGAACCCATTGCTTGTTTGTTTTTTCTGCTGAGGCTCTGTGGTGATTGACAAGGCAGTGACACAAAGACGACTTGACACATTTGTACATCGTATTCAGAGAACGGAATTTATTCATGCATGACTGTAAGTTGACAAACAGCTTCTCCCAGTACCCAGTCTGAACTGGATCCAAGTTCTTCTGACCTGACAAACTGGTTCCACGAGAGACAATTAAAATCATGGTACATCACTTGTAGACGACATCATCAACCATAGCGCCTCACTTTACAAAGCAAAGCACAGTTAATTCAATTAAATAAGTTTATTTCTAAAGGTCTAACTTACAACACAAGTCATCTCAAAGCAACACATCCAGATCAGTTCAGGTCAACTGGTTGAAGTAAAAGTCATTTATTTGTAATAAATTAGTTTCATTTAAAAATGACAGTTCAACTAATTGTCTTGTTATAAAGGAAGCAGCAGATTTGATTGAAGCGGTACTTCAACGCCCCACTCTGAGCAGCTCAGCATGAGGGCAACGGTTTGAAGAAAAACTCCCTTTGAACAGGAAGAATCCTTTACAGGCTCAGAGTGGGCGGAGCCTAATGCCTTGTTCGACTGGAGCCTGAGAGGACAGGAAAGAGACAAACACAGAAGGATTGGGCCTGTCGTCGTTTCTAAAACAGAACAAAGTTAGTGGCAGCAAGAACAGGTAATACAAACATGGAGAGTAGAGGGAGTAACGCCAGCAGAGAGAGGAGATGAGGTCAGGTTGTCCTCCAGCAGTCTGAGTCTAGAGCAGCATCACTAAAGGGATGAGTCAGCATAACCCAATAACTCTAACTATGATATATCACAGAGGAGAGTCCTAAAAGTAGACAGGGTTTCTGCCTCATGGGTGGAAACAGGAAGCTGGTTTCACCAGAGAGGATCCTGAGAACTGAAAGCTCTGCCTCCCGTTCTACTGTTAGAAACTCTATTAAACACAAGTAAACCTGCAGTCTGAGAGCCAAGAGCTCTGATGGAACATGTGGAACAAGAAGGTCTCTGATAGAAGATGGAGCCTGATCTTTGAGAGCTTTAGAAGAAGCAAACTTTAAATTGACTTCTGGATCTACAGGGAGCCAATGAAGTGATGTAGAAGTCAGACCTCTCCTCCTGACTCTCATCAGAACTCTGGCAGCAGCATCTGGATCAGCTGGAGGATCTAAGAGAACGTTTAGAACATCCTGATAACAGAGAATTACAGTGATCAAGTCTGGGAGTAATGAATGATGGATAGTTTCATCACTTTGGGTCAGGATGGTTTTAATTATAGCAAAAATACACAGATAGAAAAATAAAGTCATATTTATGTTATTTAACTACTGTTTGCTGATGCTGTATCTATTTAGTTTTCAACACTGACTGTTGAGTTTTGGCATAAAATAGCAATTGCTCCTAAAACCTTCTGCAGCATTGTTGGCCAAAGTCTTCCTGAGTTGTTCCAATTTAAGAAAATACAGGCCCTCTTTAATCCTGCTTCTAGGTGGCACTGAAGAGTTCCTATTGAATAATGTTAGCCTCCTGACCAGCAGAGTCTGAATGCTATTCATTATTTTTCTGTTGAAGAGAAAGTAAATGAAGTAGACAAAACCCCAATCAGGGCAGTCAGAGTGTTAGAGGACATTTCAGACTAAACCCTCTTTAGAGTGGGTCAACTCAAAAACGTGTGTCATTCACAGAGGGAATACCGGTTAAGAAGTACCCTTCTTAAACCCACCACCCAACACGGTCCAGAATCAACATACCCAAATCTGTCTCCCATTCAAGCATAGTGATTAAATCAGAGGGAAAGAGATGGGAATTCTGGACCTGAGCCAGGAACATAATGCCAAGCTTGAACGCGCCTGAAAAACCTTCCTTTAATGAGTGAAGCAGATGTTATTTATAATTAGTTTTTGTTCCTCAATTAAATTTTATGAAATTATATTGAAGTTCTGATGCAAAAATGTCAAAATAAGGTGTGAGTTGTAATAAAACCCCAGGTCCGGCCCCTATAACCTGCAGGGTTCTTACGGGTGCTTGAAATAATTGAAAATGCCAATATTTTATATATATTTTAGGGTTTTTAAAGTGCTTGAATTTTAAATAAAGTCCTTTAAAGTTCTTAAAACTAAAGATGCACCAAAATGTTGGAGCGTGATCTGAAATTACACAATTCAGCTAAATTTGATTGGTTGTCTGAAACAGAAAAATCTACTTTTTTTTTATTATTCCATGAACTTACAATTGCAAAGTGCTAAATAATGCAGATATATTTTTTCTTCCAGAATCATACATTTCAAGTTAGTTGGAATTTTTTTCATTTTATTTGTTATTTACAGTTTTTTTAGATAAATCTGATCACTAGCAGGGTTTAATGCTGAGTTTCTACCGCCCTCTCCTCCTCGTGGTCCATTTTAACGGCCTAACAGCTGAAGTACAGCAGGAAATGATTTTCTGACCTAGATCAGACGAGCTCTTATTCTCAGATAACCTTTTGAATTGTATCACTTTCCATCAGATTGACTCATTTACCTGAACAAATCCAGCATCACACTCTGCAGACGTGCACTCTTTCTGTTGACTGATTTCAACTCCATGTTAATTTGTTTTTATATTTGTACTTTAATATTTTACTATCATGTTATAAAGGAAATTGAGTGAAATGGCAATGTGGTAGCAGGACATCAGGTGAGAGGACTGTTGTGTTAAAATGTATCCTATTAGGGGTCTGAACGACTCAGTGTTGAAACAGCCACTGAGTTAATAGTTACTGTAACAAGCCTCTAATTTAGATAGAAAAGCATCATTTCTAACTGGGTCTGAGTCTGCTTTTCTCCTGATGGATTACACTCAAATAAAGATTCTTTTATTCACTTGTTGGCAATTAATACCTGTGAATTTGTCACTTAAAATTTTAATTAAATCAGTATTTGCTTTGAATTTCAGATGTATAGTTTATCTGTTAGGTTTTTTGTTTGTTTGTTCACGTTCCTGACTCACAATGTATTCTGTCTGAAAAGTTTGACTGATTTTTTCCCTTTCACTATATCTGAAGCGTCGTGTTTTCCTCTGATGATCACCAGTGGCTTTGTTGTTTTAGTCCCTGAACTCTAACCTCATTATTAAAAATAAAAGAAAGAAGAGAAAAGATGAAAAACAGAGAGAGAGAGACCTGCAGTCCTCCTGGTTCCCCTCAAGACCGGCTCTATTGGTTTATGTTGCTGAGCCCACTGCATCTGCCAGTGGTAGCTGGATAAAGAGCAAGTGTGTTTCCAAGCAGGTACAGCTAAAATATTGACACAAAACCTGCAAAAACAAAAAGAAATCTGTAAAAAATGACAAAAAGGAGCAAATTTCAAGGTATAAAAAGCACCGCGCTGTAAAAAGACGTGAATGTAAGAAGACGAGGTGTTGATGTGAGGCTGAGAGAACAGGAGCTGTATGATTAACTCGTGAGGCCAAATTAACAAGCTCTGAGAACACAGAGGTGTTGTCTAACAGTCACATGCTCTCTCTCTCTCTCTCTCTCTCTCTCTCTGTCTGTCTCTCTCTCTCTCTCTCTCTCTCTCTCTCTCTCTCTGTCTGTCTCTCTCTCTCTCTCTCTCTGGTGCCTTTAAACTTCCCACTATTTCCTGCTTGCAGTCACAAGAGGCAGTTACTAAAAACTCAAAATAAATTGTTGTTTAAGCCTATATTGAAGGCATTGCTGTGGATTTTAAATTAAAAGAAGTTTTTTCACCACTGCAAACTTCTTCTCTCTAAACGTTTGTCATTGTGGTCATGTTTGTCTTATTTTCCGCTGAACGAGCCCCAGCCGTCAGTTGGACTAATTATTTCACTTTCTGTTGTAGCACCTGTTCATAAGAGCAAAGCGTTTCATCACGTCTGTGCTGCTGCTGCTGCTGCTGCTACGCTGAAAGCAAAAGGAGAAATGTGGAGGGAAACCTGGACAGTTTCTTTATTTTAATTTTCTTCCTTGACTCTTTTCTATCTTTATTTGTCTGCTGTCTTTCCCCGTGTTGCACACACACACACACACACACACACACACACACACACACACACACACACCACACACACACACACACACACACACACACACACTTCCTTGCAGCCCTGTCCCCAGGGGGTGGAGAAAGCCTCTTGTGTTTACTTTTGGAGCAAAGCTCGCCCGTCTTCTCGCTGTTCTCTTCTTCCTACTTCAAAGAAGCACATCGGTGAAATGTTACCACGGCCGTGGTGGAGCTTGTCTGCTGCAATTATAAGTATAAAAAAGAAAATTGTTGCTTGCCGCTTTCAGATTTGACATTTTTATGAAGAAGCACAGCAGCTTGAAAACTGAAACAAACTGAGTAACAAGCACAAAGTTGTTTTCATTCAGTCACTTAAAGGTAACTTTCTGTACAACAACAGGCCGAGTCTTGGGTTTGACTCAAAACTGATGAAATATAAAGATACATTGAGGTGATTCTTCAACAGTCTAATGCTCACATGTTGCTCTGTTTTTTGTAGATCAAACATTCATCCTGAGAATGCCACCAACAATTTCCATGAGTTCCGAATGCACACGTTTGAAAGAATCACCTCCTGCAACTCTTGCCACATGCTGCTGAGGTAAGAGGCCGTTTATTACACACCTACAGGGGTGCACATAACTGGTTTGCCAGTACGCATGTGCACCAGGTATCATGCATGCGTACCAGAACCCACTGCCTGAGTGCGCCTTTGTGGACCGGCGCTTTTGTGGTCCCGATGGCACAGCCCGCAATTTAACAAGCTTCACATCCTGTTGCGGCACAGGGAATGAGCGCTCTGAAGCTACTAGACTCACATGATCACAGACACGTGTGCAGCACCAGTGACATACATGCACAGCACAGGTGACACGCTCAGCACCAATGACGCAAGCGCGCAGCACCTCTGCTCTGACACATGCTCACAGCAATGGCGACACACACAATCGCAGCACCTCCAGCACTCACGTGCAGCTCACACGTGCTCAGTACCGGTGACGCACGCGCAACACCGGCAACATACACAGGCGGCAGCTTATAAACTAACGATTCACTTATTTCCATATTAGTATTTTCTACATTTTTATTAAACTTGAACTTGTTTGTAATATTTATTACATTATTAGATTATGTTTACATTTTCTTTTCAATTTTATATCTTCAAAAACTGATCATATGTTTAGAGTGTTGCCTTAGCTGTTAGAATATAGATTTTGCATGGACAGAGGCAACATATCTCCACCAATATCAAGCAATCACTGAATTGTCCCCTCCAATAATTCGATCCAAGGATACAGAAATAGCGCTGCATCCCCACCAATAGTATTATTGCACATATGTGCAGCCCAGCGGACCAAGGTGCTGTGAGTGCTGCAGTGCACACAGACTTGTGTCCAGTGGAAGGAGGCGTTTGTGTCTGGATCGACCGGCGCGAGCCCCCCCACGCCGAGCTGCTTATGCCGACAGCACCTGCTCTGGGTCTGGGTGGACCAGGCCGGACTGGCCATCGGCCCTTTTCCAGGTGATGTTAACGTTGGGCCGGTCCAGACCGGGACCAGCGTGAAAGGATGGATCGCTTCAAACTGCGACATTTTTTAATAGAGATGTATCATTTATCTGAGTTTTCTTTGCATTGAATTTTCTTAGTATTTCTTCTTAATAAAGCTGGTCTATATTGAGCTGACTGTTGCTTTTGGATGTTGATGAAACACATTCAGCTGAAGCACTCGGAGGCATAGAGGCAGCTGGTGCTTTGTGCTCTCTTAAATATAAGAAAATCAACAGTGTTAGATGTATTTGCATATGAAAAACTAAAGCACTCTCAAACTTTTAAAATAACACAGGATAAATGAACAGAAGTGTTTTTATAAAGGGCACGAACACTAATTAATGAGGGCTGGATGGAGCAAAACATTGTAATTAAATACTTAAGCTACTGTATGTGCAAGAGTTCTCCCTTCTGTTCCAGAGCAGCTCAGAAATGTTCTACATGTTAACGTTATGCTCATTTCCTCCACAGAGCAGATCATTAGCTGGGAAAGGTCTTTTAGTTTTTGTCCTTTTAATGGAGATTCTGAAGCTTAATCACAGTTTTCAGTCGTTTTGAAAATCCCCCTTCCATCGATTAAGATGACTCTAATTAATGTGAAATAAAGTGTCAGTTCTACTTGGATTTTTCTAATGTTTACTTAGTTACACCATACCGAAAAAGCCACAGTTCACACAGAGCTAACATATATTCAAAAGGATCTTATTGTTGAAAAGTATCAGTCAGGAGAAGGTTACAGGTTACTTATTCAGCATTAGTAATCCTATGAAACACAATGAAGACAAAAAAGAGACCATAACATTGGGATGTCAATACATCACTAAAAACTGGACAAACCTCCACAATTTGTAGAAAAGCCCAGATGTAAACTGGTCAAGGAGGCCCTACAAAGGTATGTGTGGGGGCATTGCCTCCGTGGTGAGTTCGTCCCAGGGGCTGACGACTGACGTGCTGTAAGTGCGTGTGAGCACTTGCAGATTAGCACGAGTTGCTCAGATCGAAGGGAGGGGAGGAGAGGGGGTGTGCCGCAGCAACCCTGTGGTAGTGCTCGAGTTTCTCCCCGGACACGCCCCCTCCCCCTGGTCCAAGGACCGGGTCCTCGATTTGCTGCACGGTCCAAACAGAACCAGCTCTGGGTCCAGATCTGGACCGCGGTCTGCCTGTTACTGACCTCTGTTTTGGATGGACCCAGAATGCAGACAAGAGGTAGAGAAGGAAGTTTAAAGATATAATAATTCAACAAAACTTACTACAAACCAGAAGCATGGGAGAACACAGGAGAACGATGGAGAGAAACATGGGCACCCTAAAAACAGGCTGCATGGTGGCGCAGTTGGTTAGCTCTGTTGCCTCACAGCAAGTAGGTCACGGTTCAAATCCCAGCTGTGGCCTTTCTGCATGGAGTTGCATGTTCTCCCCATACATGAGTGAGTTTTCTCTGGGTACTCTGGTTTCCTCCACAAATCACAACATGCCCTATAGGTGTATGTAATACTGTAAGTCGTCCACCAAAATGAATAAACAAAACCCCAACATCATGACAGGTTCATTTTCTTGTGGAACTGAAGTTTTAGTAAAGGTGGATGGAAACATGAACACCAGGAAATCTTGGTCCAAAACCTTTAGCTGTCTTCTATAAGATAAAGATATACAGTAGAGGGAGTTGACTTTTCTATATAACAACCCAAATCATTCATCTTAATTAACAAAAATACTTAAACCAGAAGAAAAACAAGTTTTAGTAAGACCTGACCAGAACTCAGAACTAAATCTGATAATCTATAAAAGTTAGCACACAATCAGATGGATTTTCAGCACCTTTGGAAGGAAGCATGGGTAAATATTACCAAGCTAAGATTAGCATGCTGATAAGACCCAACAAAACTGCAGGCTGTAGTTACATCAAAACATGTTTGACACAAAGTCGTAGACTAAGGGCGTGCACACATATTTGTAGAAGATTTTCTCAGAACAGATGTGTTAGTTTTTCAGTTAGACAAGATTTATGCCTCATTAAGGTGGAAATCATTTATCATGGTCTCTTTTTCTATATCTCTAAACCCTGGCATTTTAACAAGGGTGTGTACATTTTATACATGCACACACACGCTTTAACTCCCTTATATTTTTCAGGATACAAACTAAAAACTTTTAATTGCTATGAGATTGAGTTAACCTCTGCAAGTTTTGCTGCAAGTTAAGAATTGTAGCTGATGTTTCCTAGTCCTGTGGTCTCAAACATCAACCTCACTGTGGCCAGCAGGCACTGCTAATAAATGTTAACTTTCTTGACAATCAGACCGATTGACAAACTGTTTGTCCTCTTAAACATGACAGAAAATCTTCTATCCATTTCTCTCCTTTAAGCACTACAGAAGCAGCTGCTTTCCGTGTGTTCATAATGTGATGAATGCTGTTGTTTTCACATGTCTGCAGGGGCATCTTTAACCAGGGTTACTTGTGCTCCAAGTGCGGTTTAGGTGCCCATAAAGAATGCCTCGGCCGCTTTGGTGTCTGCGGAAAAACAGGTAACTCCACCTCACAACCTCACATCAGTTCAGCTTTAATTAAAAATGCTCACTGAGCCAAACGAGTCTGCAAAAGGGTTTTAAATCTGATTGTTGAAGCAGAAGTGCTGGTATACTGCAGAGCACAATGGCGGTGGCACGTGTCCCACAAACTGCACATAAAACTCACGTATGAGCGTCTTGAGACGAATGTGGAGGATTTCCTCTGCTGCTGCGTTAAATACAGCTCCACTGTGACACTATAAAAAGAACGTAGGAGACAGAAGTGGCTTTGTGGGACTTGCTCCAGTTAGATAAGAACTTTAAACATGACCTCATTTCAACAAACAAAGGTCATTCAATCAGTGTTTGACATCCAATGTACAGATATTTATCCTACAGCTTCCCTGGAAGCTTTTCACACTCTAGTGCAACTAATGGGAATGTCACTATCTGGATTCCCCAAAGTTTTAAGAAACTCTTCATTATGTCTCCATGTATCTGTCACTCAGAATCTCTGTACAAACAAAATGACAGCTTTCAGACCCATTTAGATCAGACACAGGCCTTCAGAATCCACATAGCATGACCTCAACATGTGTTTATGAGACGCAGTGTGTCTGCACCAAGAGACAGCGTGAAGAGCTTTAAAAAAATATGCATCTGTTTGTGGATGTTTTTTCAGGTCTTCAAAATGCACAATCAGCTTCTTACAGCAGTAAAAACTCAGCACAACATTTTTACACTCAAGCTGAACTGTTTCCGTCTGCACTCGGTGTTCCAGTAATCCGGCTCGTCGCAGTTTTATCAGTGGGTGTTTGTATTCCCCGTGGCAAGCTGCCATCTCCTGTTGGAGTTGGAATCTGTCATGATGTTATCAGGATGCCGAGGCAATAATGCCACCGGCAGGCCCACCTGGGCACACAAGTTTGTCGTTGGAGTTTGGGGGAGGAGGACAGCGCGACAATCACCTGCTGCTGCTGCAGGAGTGTAGACCAAAAACGAGAACACGTTATTTTATCATGCTTGGAACTTCACTTGCAAAGATAAAGTCAGTGCATAAATCTTCCCACTTGCAAAATATAACGTTTGTTTAATTTGCTGTAGTTTAGCCGTAGTTCTTCTTTTTTATAAAGCCAGAGAAATAGATAAAAGCTGAACAAAGAATGGAAGTTTACATGTCAGTGTTGGAGTTTCTAAACAAACACACAATCACAGCCTCACACTGACAGGTTGTGTGAACGATAAGGTTTGTTTACCTGTGTTTATCTCTCCTATCAGCTCTCTCGCTGTTTGTCTGGACAACAGGTCAAAGTTCACTTTAGGAACAGCACGTCTGCTGAGAAACGTTACTTTAAGCTGCTCCTAGTTGTGGCTTTCTGCCAGCTAGTGTGTGTGTGTGTGTGTGTGTGGAGGTATGTGTGTGTTTACATAATAGTTCTGTTTGCACAGGTTTAAGGGCGTGTTTTGTGTGTTTATGTGTGCGCGTCTCGACGGGGGGTGTAATCCGTCCCTTAGGGAGCCAATGAAAGAAAGCGGTGGAGCAAAAACTACAGGTCTGCCCCCCTTCCTCCTCCTCCTCCTCCTCCTCGTTACCTCCTCTATCTGGGCTGTCAGGTAGTGGCAGCGCAGCAAAACAAAGTGAGCTGCGGTCAGACACGAGCGTCCGCCTTCTCCACTAATGATGGAGTGTTGCTTTGTACAGATGAGTGTGTGCAAGTGTTCACCCACTAACCCGTCATTCACCATGCCTGTTCTCAAACTTCTTTCAGATTCCGGCTCCATCAGAACTCAGGTGAGCTGCTGTGGCTGTGTGTGTGTGTGTGTGTGTGTGTGTGTGCTGCCTTTCTGTCTGTCTCTGCGAAGCTTTGCTTCACTTTGAAGGCTCCTCTCCTCTGCAGTTATTTGCCAACGAGGCTCCAATTGACTTTAGTTTCTGCAGCAACGCCTGATGCCAGAAAATAAAATGTTTCCTGTACGTTTAACCCGACTTGTTTGTGCTGTTTTGCTGTTTTACCTTCACGTTTTCAAGTAACTCCAAGCTGCAAATAAGACTCAGCTTTTCTGCTGTCAAATGCTGTGTAGAACCTAATGAGAAGTGTTTGATTTCCTCCTAAAGTGCTAAACAAAACTCAAGGAGCTGATGTGAAGCGATGCACACACACAACATATAGGAGTGTGAGCTGTATTGACGCTACTGGCTGTATAAAGAAAAGTCATGTTGCTCATACTGCTTTACAGTTTCTCTGCTGCAGAGTGTGAGTCTGGGAAGAGCAGGCCAGCTTTAAATATTTATCGTGCGTTTTCAACATCAGAGAGAAGCCAATGATTGATTTCATTTATACGTGTAGACCTGACGGAAAACAGATCCAATGTTGTTTATTAGTCTGTTT
The DNA here is from genome assembly GCA_006937965.1 of Callopanchax toddi. Taxonomy (NCBI): domain Eukaryota; kingdom Metazoa; phylum Chordata; class Actinopteri; order Cyprinodontiformes; family Nothobranchiidae; genus Callopanchax; species Callopanchax toddi. The sequence continues at coordinate 1,031,922 of SSNR01000141.1, read as the reverse complement.
GCCATGTCAGCAATTAGTGAAAAAATCAAACAATCACGTTTATGAATGTAACTATATGGCTTAATCTGACTAAAACCATTTGTGTGTCTACAGGGCAAAACTAAAGATTCAGGTAAGAAATTCAATATTGTTCCACCTCTCACCGTGCACATGTCTCCCTCCTTCATCCTTCTCTCTCACTGCTAGCGTTTATCTGCATCTGCTAGACAGACCATCTGATTCAGGCAGCAACATTGTGTATCAGCACACTTTAGTTTTACTTTCTAACTCACTAAAACCAGCATGTCACTAGAAGGCAACGGTTTGTGACACAAAATAATGAGAAAACACAAAGTCTGAAAGTGATTAAGACAGGATGATTGATGTTTAGCCAGGTCACATGGAGCATATTTACTGTCCTGCAAATGATCTTGTTGCAAATTATTTGCAAAGTCTTTAAAATTTTTTTACAGGCACCTGTAGAATCTTGAGTTTGACAGAAAATGTAATTGCAACATTTCAGCAGCACAACAGCAGGGACCCATGAAGAAATTCAGAAACGTTTTAAGACATTTTCTAAATGCTGTCTGAAATCTGTTGCCAGCAACTGCAGCCCAGTGAGATACGCTGAGATAAGCTATCTGTTATTGTTTGAAATCTTCAAAATACTACAAAACTTTCTGTTGATTTAAGTTATGGTTTGTACGTTATTTATTATTAAGGTAAAATTGAAGTATTTGACCATTTAAAACTTGAAGACTTAGCTAATAGAAGGACATCTAAAAACAGTGAACATCGTTCATGTACAGCTACTAAACACACAGAATTTAGAGAGCCACATCAGTTCAGACCCTGCTGAAAAAACCAGCATAGACCAGCATATGCTGGTTCCAGCATATGTTGTGTTTTGGTGCTGGTATGCTGGTCCATAGTGATCCATTAGTTCAACCAGCATAGACCAGCATTGAATCATGTTGGTCTACCAGCTAAACCAGCACCAAACCAGCATAGACCAGCATTGACCAGCATATAAATCAAGACCATCATGATTTGTTTGCTGGTCTTTGCTGGTCAATGCTGGTTTGGTGCTGGTCTATGCTGGTTTGGTGCTGGTCTATGCTGGTTTGGTGCTGGTCTATGCTGGTTTGGTGCTGGTCTATGCTGTTTGGTGCTGGTCTATGCTGTTTGGTGCTGGTCTATGCTGGTTGAACTAATGGATCACTATGGACCAGCATACCAGCACCAAAACACAACATATGCTGGAACCAGCATATGCTGGTCTATGCTGGTTTTTTCAGCAGGGGAGTGGTTCATATTTAGTTAAAACGACTCAGCAGCTTGTGACTAAATGAAAAGCAACATCATTTAATCTCATAATTGATGCTTTTCCCAAACAAAGTGATGTTTTAGTAAAAAAACAAACAAAAAAAATGTTATTTTACTTTCTTCTTTCAATGAATTGAACTGAGAGCCAGGACTAAATTTATGTTCTGAAACAAGTTGCGTCATCAAATTCCTTCCCTCCTGATAAGAGAATGTACCTGACTCAGTCAGAGATGATGGAGGAACCAACTGGTTTTACAGGTGAGACTGGTAAAGGAAATACACCTAAATCACTTTATAGGTTTGAACAGAAGAGGTAGTTGAGGGTGTCTAAGCCTCCTTTCCTTTTCAACTTTCTGTCTATTTTACAGCTAAAGAACGAAACAAACACACAGCATCATGTGTGAACTGTGTGAGTGTGTGTGTGTGTGTGTGTGTGTGGCCACGCTATACCGAGGCCTTTAATCGCTTATAAACCTGCCTTCAACACTCATTTTTCCACCCCTCCATCCATTATGCTGCAGAAAATGATTTCTGACTGAAGACGCATTAAAATCAATAGGCGTTTGATTGCCCCAGCCCTCTCCTTTTCTTTTTTATAAAATTTCTACACTTCACTCTTTGTCTATTTTCAAAAGGGGCACGAGCACGTGGCTTGTCCTTTTGTTGATAGGAATGCAGTTCATGCCCCGGAGACTGGATTCTCCATGGCCCTGTGTCTTTAGAAGTCCTATTGAGGCAGGATGGCACACGTCAGGCTGCCAGCTCCGCAGAGCTGCAGCTCTGGAACAGATGCTGAAAGTAAACCAATGCAGATAGAGACATATTAGCTCTCAGCACAATGCTGTTGACTTTTCCATTATTCACCTTCTGTTTTATGTTTGTCTTCATGCTGTCACTTTCACATATTCTGTGAAAACGCAACTCCATCTCCCAGAATGCAGAATTAGCATATTTATAATTTATTTCTCTGTGTATACGAGATGTGAGTCTGGGATTTGTGTGTTTTCATGTGTGGGAGCTTCAATATGGTGAACTGGAACCGAGGATCAGCGATTCCTTTGAATGAAATGCTATCAAATAAAGTCATTGTTTCAAATGAAAAGGATGGTGAATGATGAAAAAACATTTCAAATTTTCATCATGTGCAGCCCTGTCCTTCTCAGATTTCTAACATAATACAGTCTGTATCATTCACCAAACCCAAGGAAGAGAACAAGACGTTTAAGTTATTTATTAGACGTTCCTTCAGACTTCACAGCAGGAACACATGAAATAATCAGACAGCAAATCTCTGGTGAGAGAGCAAAGGCTGGATCACCAGCAGCGCACCAGGGTGCACTGTTCCTTATTTATCAGATGAAAATGAATAATGGCTTCAGTGGATATTTAAGAGAAACACATCGCAGATAAAAGATGTGTGTGTGTGTGTGTGTGTGTGTGTGTGTGTGTGTGTGTGTGTGTGTGTGTGTGTGTGTGTGTGTGTGTGTGTGTGTGTGTGTGTGTGTGCTTTTTTGTCTTTCTGTCATTAGGTCTGTTACAGAGCCCATGACTAGTTCATTAGGTCAAAAACACATCCTAACACGTCACATGACCATAATTTAATATGCCGTTAGGATTTCTGTGTTTGTTTTTTAATCCAGCTTCTACAAATCAACATCTTGATTCCAAAATAAGAAGTGAATCCATCTAAACATTTAGAGTGAACTCTAATTCAGCAGACAAACATCCATAACGCTCTGCTTCCTCCCTCCTCTGACACTCCCTAACATTCCCGTGTTTCCAGGTCTGCCCAAGATGCTGGTCATCAGGAACTACTTCGGCGTACCCAGCCCCACCTCTGGTCAGGCGCTCAGCATCCAGACGGGTGACATCATTGAACTAATCTGTGCCGACCTGCACAGCCCCTGGTGGCAGGTCAGACGTCCCTCCATCCACTCATCCTTCATTTCACTCAACTCTGAAACTCATCTGCTGTATTTATCAGGTTCCTTAACCTCCGTCCTCACCTTTAGAACAGGTTTATAATTACATTTCCTCCAACTCTGAACCAGCGCCGTCAGCACTATACATTATATATAAAATAAGTTAAAGGTATGTTTGTGTGAACTTCACAATAAATTGGACATTTCATACCTGTGATGACATCTGCTCCAAAGGATTTCCACCGCTGCTTCCTGCTGAAGAAACTTGGTGTAGTTTGACAGCTCTTGCTAACAAGCTGCAAATAAAAAAATGATATTTCAAGCCACAATCGTGCCCCCACACGCAATTAAAACACACAACACAGCACTTCTCAGCACTGAATTCAATTCCCCGGCACCGGATTTGTTTGTTTAATGTGAGCAGTGACTGTTGCATAATGTCAAACTTGATTTGAACTTCTCTAGTGGAAGGATAGATAAACTCTTTTCTGGAAATTTTCCTCCTCTTACTCAGTGTGTGAGCGTGTGCTAGAGAGGCTGAAATAACGTGAACATTAACATTAACATGTACCTGGATGCTAAGGAAAAGCCCGCTGTTTGGGCACAAAAGCACGATTGCATCATAATGCACACAACAAGGAACCCAACACACCCAGTAATAATGAAAACAATTCAATTAACTGGGTGTGAAAGCTTTCACGGAACATTTCATATCCATCAGCCTTTTGTAGCCAACAGCCCATAATCATTTCTGCTCTGGGACTCTGTGACAAATACAATCAAGCGCTGTAGTTTCATTTTATTCAGCTGCAACCCTCTAATATATTCTGTCAATGTTGGCAGCTGAAATAATTATCAGCCTCTTAGTGAGGACGCAGCAGAAAGCAGAGTTTGACTCAAATGTCCTGAGGTAGCAGAGATGAAGAGTGGATGAACAGGAAAACAAAGCAGGCTTAGCTCACTGTGCCTCTGAGAGCATGCACGTGTCTAAAATGTCCCATAAAACACTGTGGTTTCCTGACTGCATAATAAAGGCCGCCTCGGGCTCCTGATCTACCTCCACCCCCGAAACGTCTAAATCTGGTTAAAGAGGGGCTCTCAAATGATCCTAACAGTCACCAGGCAGCTGATGAATGAGCTCAGTGTTCACATGTTTATTACTCTGAAACATTTGCAGTAAATAAGTGATTTATGCAAGTTCCTTTCTAGGTTTAGATCCTTGTGTGTTTAACACATAGACAAGTCTTTAAGTCTATAAATAAAAATGATCTAAATATCTCTGAACTCTTACAAAAAGGTAAAGACCAGCTTTACTTTCCTCCTCTTTCTCAGTGATCTTATGGTAGAAAATTAAAAAGTTATAGCCGTTTTGTCCAACTAACACTATGTACTCTGTAAGCTCCTGGAGTATGTGATCTGAATGACTCAACAATGAGCACAAGGTCTTTGCTCAGTAGCTGAAAAACTGACTAACAGTCATTTAGCTGTTATTTAAATTCAGTTAGCTGTAGTGGTCCTCTTGAATTTGGATTGATTTCAAGAGTTACCCAGTTAAAGATGCACATCTAACGATCATTTTCTGATGCTTACCTTAAAATCCACCCAGTGGTTCATGAGATATTCAGGTCACCTTTTGCCTTTTGGCAGCGGGTGATAATCAGAGGAGACTGGTTGTATTTTCCAGATGCATGATGGGTTTCCACAGCTAGACTCATGCAGCACACTAGATCAGAGCTACTCGATAGGCATCCTGTGAGCTGCATCTTTCTAGACCGTGAGCCATTTACTGTGTCCCCTGTGCTCTCATCTTGCACCAAATCCACGTTGCCATCGTGAGTTGGTGCGGTATCAGCTCATCATTAGACTTCCTCACCACCACCACCACCCCAGCTGCACGCTGAACCCAGAGCAGTCAACACCCCCTACCCTACCCTACCCCCAGACCATAGACCAGTTCTCTCTTTTCAGTCTTTTTTTCTAATAAAATGTTTAATTTTTGCAGCAAATTCGCATTTTGAGCCATGAAATGACACACCACAAATTATTTATGTAAATGAAAGCATTTCAATTAACCTAAAATTGACAATAATAATACATTTTGAGACACACTGTCTCTTCAGCAAATGGTAAAATATCTCAATTAGATCCCAAATAAATCCAATATTTTATTAAACAAAGCAAAACGCATCAACCAACAGTGTCCCAGTTAGTCTGGGGGAGCAAATCTCAGAAGAAAACTGGTGTTTACAGGAGCCGCGTGTCGAACAGTGTACATAAATCAAGGCGCCGAGCTCAGAGCGCCGTCACCATGGGAGGAATAAGGAACTCATCCCCTTCCTCTCTTCCTGCCAGGAATTATTTCAACAACTGTTAAGTGCTGCTGTAAATTTGAGCCGCTGCGTTGCTAGCTAATTGTTCTTGAATTATGGAGACACGCTTGGCCAGATGTACATAACACAATTATGTCTCTGTGGTTTCAGGGCAGGATCCTGTCGACGAAGGAGGCTGGCTTCTTTCCAAGCGACGCCGTGAGGCCCTGTCCATGTGTAAGCAGCGTTTCCTTCTAGTCCCGCAGCCACAGCTTGTTACTGAGGAAGAGGAGAGTCAGGGATCGCTGGGGGGGGGGTGTGAGGTGTTTCACCAGGCAGATCCAGAGAAAGAACACGGACTTTAACATGTTTTATATGATAATTAAATAAAGATTTTACGATGCACTTCATGTTGTGGAGACTAAACTGGAAAGATAAATGGATCGTGTCTCTCCAGATGAGCGTACAACTGCCTGTTTTGTTCATTTTGTTAGCGGATCGTCATGTTCCATTTGATGAAATGAAGCTCAGGTTTTCCAGCTGCGTCAGGATTATGAGGCCTCCTGCAGATAACAAACTGTTATCACCATCTCTCAGTGCTGTAAAGATAAGAAGAGCATTAGGCTGTTTTATTGAGGTTGTCAGTGTAAAAACATCTGTTGGAGGAAAGCAGAATATCAGCTTAAAAACAGAGATGTGTTGAGTGGGGTGGGGGGTTGTTTTGCTAAACGGGTGTGTTCCCTTCTACTAAATAAGTGGAAGCTTCAGCTAAACAACAAAAGACACCTGTCCATTTTTGCTCTTTGCTCCAGGTCCCGAAGCCCGTGGATTACTCCTCTCAGCTCTGGTACGTCTCTCTTTATGCTGAAAACTATCTCACGCTCATGATTTCAGTTTAAAGTTTCACCTCAGCTGCTTTGACCTGAATGCACAGGTCCTTGTTTGAGTGTGTAGTTTAGTTTCTCTTTGTGAAGACGACAAATTTCTTCTTCAACTTCTCTCTGTTGTCACGGTTGAAGGTTCGCAGGTCCGATGGAGAGATTTCAAGCAGAAGCAGAACTCGTCAACCGGGTCAACAGCACCTATCTGGTTCGCCATCGCAGCAAGGAGTTCACAGAGTACGCCATCAGCATAAAGTAAGTTTACCATCAGGTCAGAGTTTTAACATAATGCATGTCAGAGAACGCTACCTTCTGCCTGGGATTCTGCCTTCTGTTATTCTGTTACTTTAAACAGTGATCCTTATCATAAATACTAGCCTTAAATATGGGTTACTAGAACAATGATTTTTTTTTCTCCCAATAAACTACGTATAGAGCCAAAGATTAAATAAATCAAAGGGCATTTTTTAAGCTATCAGATCATGTTATGTTGAAGAGTTCTAGCCATTTGGGTCAAATCTCGACAATAACTTTAAAAACAAGCTCACATTAGATCTCCTGTGACCTGTTAGCACTCAGGGAATGTGTTTGGAGTGACTCTCAGCCACGAACACATCAACTCATAGCTCAGTGAATATTAAACTGCTTAAGATGATATTGGCTATATCCGTTATGTCCCTCAAACTCTGAAACAAGTTACCTTTTATAAACTGGATTGGAGTTTCAACTCAATCCATCCAGTGATTCATGAGAGATTTTGCAAACAAACACACACTTTAATAATATCAAATCTATGTATTCCAAGGAGAAAACCAAACCTCTTCTGCTCTTTTTTCTCTAACCTCCGATGGGAGTTTTAAATAGATGGAGAAGTTGTTTCTGTTAGCTCCTCCTCCTGTTGGAGGTCGGTTCAGTGCACGAGAAGCTGATTTTCCAGCATTTTTAACCTGCACAGCACAGCAAACCAAGAGGAAGCAGGAGTGTAGTTTGGTTCAAATGAGTTTACAGCAACAATAAATGAGTTCATCTAATTCTAAAGAGCTGTAACAACCACATTTTATACAGTTTGTTTAGTTGTGGTTAGGCCTGTTGTTACCATTGATTTCTCTGTATGAGGAGTGCCTTCAAGTCTGTACTGGATTCCTGTTTCTGTTACATGACAGTTGTTCTGTTTCCCTGCAGCTGCACTGTTTTATCCTTTAGCCAAACCACAGTATTGACCAGATGTAACTCCCACCTACACTACATTTAACCTGACAGGCCAATTTGTAGGGTCTGATGTGCCGTACGAAGGCAAAGACTGTGGTTAACCACAGTGAGGAGTGCAGCAGGGTCTAGAACTTACCACAGAGTTACCAGAAACATCTTGGTGGTTTGTAATTAAAATCATATAAATGTGCAGCTGTTAATCATTTAAACTTTTAGCGAATCGTCATCTCACGCTGTTCAGTTTGAAGTTTTATCTCCTCACAGAAAAGACCACTAACAGAACGTCATGTTCTTTCTATGCTGAAGTTTTAATTGTGCATGTGCTCACAGCGTTTGGGCTGCGACTAGAGCAGAGCCTTTATGTAGAACAGTCTGAGTTTATTAAACCTCCTGATGAAAGAGGCAGGCTTTCTGCTTTCAGCTGATCTGTAAGAGGAGCTTCATCAACGCACAAACGGCCAGAAGCTTCCAGTTCTGTTTAAATAAAGCTAGCATACACATAGTTATCATTAACAGACTAAAACTAATAGACCTAGGCCTTCTAGACTAGTGTCACAAATTAACATCAAACCACCTCTGTGCTTAAAGAGGCCAGAGAGAGTATCCCTCTGGAGAAGGACATTCCTTCTGGGTCATATTTGTTTTGATGAGCTTACATAAATAAAATACTATTATATTTTGACAATGAGACAGTGTTATCAATGTGTATCAGCATGCTTGAATTTACCATATTCACTCAGTTCCTAAATAAGGCATTCATCTATAACATACTGTATGTTCCTAACATTGTTTACAAGGCCAAACATCTTTCATCTTAAAACTGTAAACATGCAGCAACGCTCTTCATTTTCCCTGCTAAATATTAAAGTGGGAGTGGAAATAGTCCAACAGCTTGAATGCCAGTAAGTATATATACAAGTGTTTAAAATGACCGAAAATGCACTCATGCATCAAATGTATTTTCCAAAAAATCTTTATAATAGTTTAATTATTCAATTCATGCCTGATTTCATTACGTTTTTCTTTATATGTGAAAAACTGAACTTTAATTATTGTTTCTTCTTAATTCATTGAATGATGGTAAACATGTTTTAGGTCATGTTGTAGAAAAACATAAACTTTATGCTCATTTGCACTTAGTTTTTTATATTATTTAACAAAAGAACTGTACATTTACAGTCTGTCTTTATTTAATCCACTTTTATAGACTTCTTATCGTGTTTGGACATATTGATATTAGAAATGTGATTCTATGAACATCTGTCCAACTTGAAGGTGAACATGTAGCCCAATGACCTCAGATTTATTTTGACACCTGACCCCAACCAGGCTGCATAAATTATAAAAAAATGGGAGAAAAAACAGAATTTGCAGACTAATTGTATTAGTTTATAGAACATTTGCCTTTCTTTTTATGGTCTGTTACACACAGTTGTTCTGATAGTTGACATGTTGGAATGGTTTTATTCTGGCTTTATTTTAGATGTTTTATTTAGACTTATGATTTAGACATATGTTAAGCTTCATATATAAGTTAGAATAAAGCATCATGTAGTTAAAGAGAGTTCGTTTGCTGGCTCTGACTGGTTTCCACTTATGTTCTCGTGGTGGAAATCAGCCTGTTTTTGACACTATGATGAGTAGATTTTCTTTACTCTCTGACCACTGCCAAAGTCAAACTCAGACATGTGTATTAGAAAACCATTCATATGCACATGTGCACTTTTTCTCCTGACCACCTACGTATCTTGCCCGTGTGGTGAACCTTTGCGAAGCCTTAATGTTAGAGGAATGGCTCGGCTCTCCACCAGGGCTAGAGGCCGGCCACGGATCGATGGCGGTGATCAGAGAGGGAAATTACACTCATAACTTATTCAATGGCCCACAGGTACAACAACGACGTGAAGCACATAAAGATCCTGACCAGGGACGGCTGCTACTACATCGCAGAAAACAAGAAGTTCAGGAGCATATTAGTGAGTCTTTATATTCTGTTTGAATATGTAAAGAAAAACATCCTGTTTGTGTGTTAATAGTGCCAAAATCTGAACATTGTTGAGGAGCGTGCATAAAGGCTCTATACCGGCCTGAAGGCTTCTGGATCAAAGCCCATAACCTCAGAACTAACTGAAAAAGTTTTCTGCTTCAAAGAGGGAGATCCATGTTCTCAGAGGGATGTTTCTCTGTCAAAGTTACAACCGAGTACTATCTAACCTGTAGTAGATAGCTTCCTGAACGGCCTCAGTTTGAAGACAGAGCTAACACCGTACTGGACTGATAAGCTAACAGCTAGTCTGAATGCTGCCAAGCTCACAGCTATTATAAATCAAGTCCTTCTACATTATTAAACTATAAACCTTTACTCCACTGTCAGTTTCACTTTCACACCTGGTTATTTATAGAGATATACAGATAACACATCTCTAAGCCAGGTAAGAGTACTTACAGTCAAGTACTTGCTGATACTGAGTACTAATACTGAGGACTTTGACCTAAAATATGGTTTGGTTCAACAGAATAAAAAGCCAGAAGCTGGTTTTATAAACTGACATCACTTTGATCATCATCAGCAGGTCCTGTTAAAACAAGGCAGGATCTATCAGCTGGTTTCTTTACTGTATAATAAAAAGTCACATTAATCTGTCTTTTTGCTCCAATCTGAACTATAAGCAGAGTTGTAAAGGTCAGGGGTCAAACTAAAACTTCAGGAAGGTTTCTCTCCCTCAGAGGTAAAAAGTAACACATACAAATGACTGTCTGCTTTAGCTAATCTGATCTGGACTTGATATCAAATATAAAGTAAAACAGACGGACGGAAAAGTAAAGAAATAAAATGTGAAACGCTCAAACCAAACTTCTCAGGGAGGTGAGTCCTAGTGTGGGAAAATGAAAACAATAAATACACAAATGACCTGCCGTAGCACTTTTTAAAGTGCATTTCATTAAATGATATAACATCATACCTGCATCAGTCCATGGATTCAACCTTTCCTCGGCTGATCAGAACCAAACTGTTGGGCCTGTAATCTTCAGCGTGTTATTCTGAACCAGTAGAGCTTTAATCAGCTCTACTGGGTTTCTTCTGTTGTAACTGTTAGCAGAACACAGCTAAACAAAACGTGCTACTGCTCTGGGACTTCGTCTCCTCCAGAGTTAGCTGCTGTTCTCTCCTGCTGCAGCTCAGCGGAGATCTGAGCATCACTCTATTATTATCATGTAGTGTTGGTCTCTGAAGGAATAAGCTACTGGAGAATAAAATCACTGTTGCATGTTAGATGTTAAAATCTAGAACTAATTCTTTAAAGTAATGCTTTTTTTCCCCATTTTATGAACTTGTATTTGTGAGAGAAGTCTTCGTTTCTGCTTGATTTATTTGTACCTGTGTGTGTGTAAAGGAGCTGATTGAGTACTACAAACACCACTCCCTGAGGGAAGGATTTAAGAGCCTGGACACGACCCTGCAGTTCCCTTATCGGCAGCCGGAGAACGCTGCTGTACACCGCTTCAGCAGATCCAGTAGCAACAGTGAGTAGACTGAGAAATCCATCAAACAGGCCTTCTGTAAAAGCATCATCTCTATGCGTCTGTCATAAATACTAAAACTTCACTCTAAATTACAAACATTAAACTAATAAAACATCTCAGTTAATATTTAGAGCTGGAGTCAGTCATTAATACTGTGGACAGGCTCCCGTTCTGTTTGTGAGACTCTTACTTCACAAAGATAAAGTTTGTGTTTCGGCCATTTCTGGGGCAGAGTATTATTTCATTAAAAATAAACAGAAAAAACAACTCCAAGGAATAAAACTATCATGTTTAACAGTTTTAGTTTAAGAAAAGGAAACCCCACCAAGTGATTAATGATACCCAGAAAGCTACGACACCGCTCTTGTTAACGCCGCTTTAATTCAGACAGGAAGAGCTGCTCAGTGATTGGTTGTTACCAGTCCAGCTTCCTGTGATGCTAATTGTTTTTGACTCGCTGTCAGACGCTGGTTGGAGAATCCACCGAGCATGGTATTAGATTTGATAACACTCTGATTACCGAGGATCAAATCAATTAGAGTGTCATGGGAGCAGAATCATCTCAGTAAATTAGCTTTTAAAACAGACTCAAAGAGTAAATATCACATTTTAACACATTGATCATTTCCTTCACTATTCTGACATACTAGAAATGATTACTTTTATTTAATACATGGTTACAACAAATAAAAAGGCAGAAATTTGATTTGATAAGTTGCTATTTTGTGAAAGATTTTTCATACAAACTTAGAGAAAAATTAATTATAGGGAAAGAAATCAGAAAAAAAAATTAAATTATCAGTATGCCTTCTTTGAATTTTAGAGTTCTATTAGGATATAATGAAAAATATCCACATTTGATCAGGTTCTGAAATGTACCAAAACACAACCAATTCTACTGTTTTGAACACACCAACTCACTCTTCAGAAATCAAATACATGTTTTAAGTAGATTTTTAATGGTAACATGTTGTCATAAAAGTTATCTGAGAGCCAAACAGTACGTAGTTTTAAATTATTGCAATGATTGAATAAGAACTTGGTAGGAATCAGACTTGTTTATATTTTTTGATCACATGTAAAACTCTAAAGAGGGTTGATTTTTTAAAGCTAGCTTATAACCATTAAGCTAATAATACTGTAGAAGGATCAAACTAGCAGTTTCATATCTGACACACTGAGCTTTACAGGAGGAGTCTGTAATCTGTATTTCATGTTTTGGCTCTTTCTAACCCAAACATCATTTTACACCCTCTACACTCTTTGAGCTTCAGAGCTGAGTTCTTGTACGTGTCGCGGTGCGTCGTGTGTCAGTAGCCAAGGCGGTGATTTAAGAAGCTACATTTCCTTTTCTACCTTCATCAGAATGAGCTGCTGTTCCTTTATGAACCGACACCTCCAAACAAACCCACACTTCAGACGGGTAGAACTGTACTGGATGCTGATGGTTCTTTTTGCATTCAGCTGCTGATCCTGTGTCAGTCGTTACTGCTTCTAACCTGATTCCTCTCAGCATTCAGCTTGTATTTATCAGGGCTGAATGAAAGGAAACAATATACACTCTGAGGATTTTTTCCACTTTCTGATGTGAAAGTTAACAGGTGTGTGTGCATGCGTGTGTGTTTGCGTGTGGGACTTAGAACTGAGGTTTTAATGAGGTGATGTTTTGAAGTGAAGCAACAGATAAAACAGCAGAGTATTGTCAAACTGCCAGCTCAGGAGTGATTATAGACATCTCTGTGACACAAATAAGAAGGTTTTGTAATGTGGAATCAGGATGAAACATGCTTTGATGAAGCAAAAAGACAAAAAAAATTAATAATTTTGTGAAAAAATGTTCAGTGTCAGTCACGTTTTTCTGTTTTCTTTGGCTTGGATGATGTTTTTTGTTAGTAATAAGGTTGAATATCATAATTAAACGTCTAAATGCTCGCTGTTAACTGTCGTCAGCTGTGAAAGCTAAAGAACAAAGTGCTGTTTGTCGTATAAAAGCAAACTGTGTACATGTTTGCCTCAAACAGCGAGCGAGCCGCCCACTGCTGAAAGATCTGACATCACAATGAGCAGTAAATAAGATTTCATCTGAAGCCTGCGTGCAGCCGATCGTGTTTTAGGCATTAGAAACGTGAGCAGATTGCACGCGGCTTTCGGGGATTTCAGAAGTGGGGGCCTGCAGTTCAATAACAGGTTCAAAGCACAAGTGGAGACAGCTCGGGTCCAAATTAGTTTTGTTCTGGTGAGGTCCTCCGTCCTGCTGGCAACTGGCTCCTGGTGAGCGGAATTCATTTCCTCGTATTCACATTTAAATGATTCTTGTTTTGATTGGCATCTTTCCAGAGCGCTGCTGGAAAACTCCTAATTAATGTTTCTTTTTCTGTTCCTTGGACAGCTTTCTGCAGGTCAGAACTGACTGATAACGTTAACGGTTAACTCAAAGCGTAAACAAACCTGCATGGATATAAATAACACTCATCTTGCCTCTCTTGTGAAATGATGCAGCGCTTGTGTTTGCTCTGGGTCTCAGTCACATCGTCTGTTCCTGGGCGCTCCACAAATCAGATTGTGCCAAAATGAAGCGTGTAAAAAGCAGCTGGCGTTTTGGTGTCTGGGAGGCGCTGCCTTCATGTTGCTTGTACAGAGACACCATTAGGGGTTGCTGAGCCATCTCTCAGTGCATTGGTTAGTATTCAATAGAAAAACCATCAGAGTTCTGCTCTGCTTACAGCATGTTAATAACCAGGACCTCTTAACTCAACTGCTGTATCCATGGGAGCAGCACATTTTTCTAAAGGTTTAAGGACGTAGATTTTCAAGTTTGTGAAGTTTATGACAAGTTGTTACTCCATTGCTGTTGGGTTAAAACCTTGTGCCTCCATGTTTCAGGTTTTTCCATAAATCAGCTCTATTGGTCATCTTTCACATCCATCCATGATTTTATGGATGACTTTTCAAAGAAAAGTGTCAAAGAGAGCTGTCAGTTTTGTGACTGTCCAGGTTTTATTGGTAAAAGAAACACTTTGGAGATACAAGGTTTTTGACCGACAGCAGCAATTTATTGATGTAGAAACATCATCCTGAAAGTGGTTTCTCAATGATACAATTAGAGGTTCATCCATTCAGTTTTAACTCTGTTCTTCACCCATTAACACCTGGAGTTTGCTGTCAGCAAATATATTTGTCTCTTTTTCTGCTTCATGGGTTAGAAGCCCATCTTTACATTGGGCAGTGAGAAGAGCTGAAACCCCATGCAGAAAGAGTGAACCTAGCTGAACTTGATGGGTGTGTTTGCACCAGCACATAGTTGGCCCTTTGCACATCTGATGCTGAGAAAGAGCAGAGAGCTTGTGCAAATGATGCACAATAAATGGAGCAATAAAAAGGTGCAGTGGATTCCAAGTCATAGCTGTGAGCGTGTTTGGTGGTCGGGCTCTCTGTTAGCTCTGTAACGATCTGGCAGCCTGTTTGCGATGTGTTCTGTGTGCTTCTCAGAGTTAGGTGGCTGCAGACTGCTCTGTAGGATAACGTAGATATAGAAGATGGATGACGGCAGCAACAAAGCTAAGCAGCAGACGTTCAGTGTTTGGCCTTTGACACCATATTTCCATGTGCTGGACCTGTCTGTTTTTCTTATAAAAACTCACCCAGCACCATTATAAAACAAAAGCTTTTGAATTCTTTACTCAAGATGAATCTACCGTAGCGTCACTCTGAATTAAAGCGTTGCTTCACTCCTGCTGCAAATCAACAACAGAACTTCTGAAAACTGAAGACATTTCTAAACTCTTTACCAATGAAAAAATACATTTAGATGGTCACAAGTCTCACTTGCTGAAGCTCAGATTTAAGGTCAGTCATGTTTGACCTAAAAATGATAAATGATCAGATGTGAGTAGAAGAGCAGCTGCTGATGGCTAGAAAGATGACGCTCTCACTTCCTGTTATTTTTATAAAAACTGTGACTGCTGAAAACCACCTCAGGTCTGGAAGTTTTGAAAACATGATTTTTTTCTCCTTTGCTTTCTCTCCCCC
>SSNR01000141.1:996690-1016732 GCA_006937965.1 Callopanchax toddi | reverse complement strand
CCCCCCCCCCCCCCCCCCCCCCCCCCCCCCCCCCCCCCCCCCCACTCCCCACTCGGCCTGCCCTGCCATAGCTCCATTGCTCTGCGGCCTCTCTCTTGTATCTCCTGCCGGCTACAGCTTTGTGCCTCCTTCCTCTGCTCCCTTCTGGTCAGGTACAGGTATCTCTTCTCTCCGTCTGCCTCTCCGCTCACGCTGCAGGCTGCTTAGCATTCTGGCCGTAGCTCTGTGCATTCACATCATCGCACGATTCTCAGCTTCTACACCTTTCATCTAGCCTCCTGTCGCACCATCCCAGCCTCTGTGTGCACTCATCATCCTTTATGGAGAAAATACCATTTTCCTTTACTATTGCATGTGTGTGTGTGTGTGTGTGTGTGTGTTATTGCACGTGAATGTCACGATTGAGAAAAGAGTGATATGTGAGGTGTTTATTTCCTGAGATTTATGTAGCTAAGTCTGCTGTGTGTGTGTGTGTGTGTGTGTCTGTGTTCTTGTGGGTCTGTCCGTCAAAGGAAAGGTGGAAGTGTCCAAACACACAGAGCTCCTCTATATTAGATATTCAATCCCCACGGCCGGGTTCTAGAGGTCTGACATTCCATTTCCACCTGTCAGCTTAGCCCAGGCCGACCCGACAGTCAGTGTCTGGGACGGAGGAAAGCCAGCGGGGTGGGAGCTAGCTTACCTGCTTCACATGTGTCTCCCCCCGCTGCTGTCTCCTCAGAACGAGACATCTAATCTCTCACACAAAGGTGTCAGATCACTGGAGCTGGGCTACTTCCACAAAAACTCATGATCTCCAAAAATAAAGGCTGTTTAATGTAGGTTTTTCCTTATGATCAGGCAGCTAAACCAGCTGGTAAGAATCTGTTTGAGCTTTCCTCAGTTCACCAACATCTATTAACTATTTTCTTATTAATTATAAATGAAGTCCTGATTTATCATAGAAAATAGCTGGGATGTCCCGATTTCATCTCGAGTATCGAGTTCCTGGCCAAGGCCTTCTTCATGGATTAACACATAAACACAGTCATACAGGAGCAGCTTTGGCTCCTTTGAAATCATCAGCTGGTGTTTCTAGATCCTCCTTAAACCTCTGTGTGTAGCCAACGTTCACAGTGGTGTTTAACCAATCAGAGATCAATAAAGAGCATTCACAATCTGTGGTCTAAAACAGCATTTATAAAATATACTTAATACTTCTGTAGGAACACAGGAAAAATGTGGTTGTCCCATAAAAATGTTTTCCTTAAATCTTAACATGCCTATAATTCTTTTCATTTTTATGCTGTAACTACATCAGTGCGGTTGTGTGTGTGTGTGTGTACTGTTTGTGTTAATGTATAAAGGCATAATATTAACCTGTTTTTTTTCTTTTTTTGTCTTTAGTGTTAACTCCTAAAGTGATAGGCGTGGCCATAGCGCGGTACGACTTCAGCTCTCGTGACACGCGGGAGCTGTCGCTACAGGAGGGAGATGTGGTGAAGATCTACACAAAGTCCGGGGCCAACGGCTGGTGGCGGGGCGAAGTCAACAGCAGGGTGAGTGGCAGCCGGACTAGTGGAAATCAGAGGGAAATGCATCAGTTTAGAGGAACTAGTTCTGGACTCCAGCTTTTAGAAATAATTGAACCCAGAAAACAAGAGTTTGTAGACAGCTGTTAGACTGTGTTAGGCACCGTTGACCAATAAAAACAATCAGCTCTGTTTGTGGAGATAAACAGCTGGATCACATGATTGAAACACTTTTTTCTACATTGGATCAATAAAAGGAGAATTATACTCCTCTGGTCAGAACTAAAGTGGGAGCTAAATGTTTTCATAGAGCAACATGATTACATTTGTTTAAATTCTGTATCCAATGGAGCTGAATCACAGAGCATTTCATCTTTATCATATTTTGTGTTATTTGGTTTATTGTATGATTAAAACACTTAAAAGCATCACATGTAAAAGCTAATAGTTCACCAGAATTGTAGCAATCCTATTCCCAAACTTGTGGAATGAATTATGATACATGATGGTGACCTGGCTTAAGTATTTATTGCATGTAATATAAAATATATTCCAACGTTTTTACTGCAGTGAGACACTTTAGGAGTGGATGGTCCTGTTGTGCAAAACACAAAACTATTTCTAAAAATGTGACAAAAAGTTTAGACAAATGAAAAAAAAATTAGATTTTAGAAACATTTCACAGTCACAAAGGAAAGCTGAATATTTTAGAAATGTCTATTTTGCCTCAGATTGGTAACATTGGTATTCTTTTTGTTTGTTCTCCCTCCCTCACACACACACACACACACACACACACACACACACACACACACACACACACACACACACACACACACACACACACACACACACACACACACACACACACACACGTAGTTTCACACACCAGTACCACCATGAAGTGATTTTCAGTGACCAATCAGGAAAAAGGTTCTTTATCTGTTATCCTTCTCTAGTCAGAGGGATGATTTTTAACAATTTTGAGGTGTACATGTATAATTTATAAACAGCTTTTATCTTAGCTGTTGTACATAGCTTCCTGAACAGCCTCTGTTCAGAGAAATGGAGTTTACCTTCCATGTTGCACCATATTTATTTGTTGCAGTCTAAAGCATCACTATCTTCAGTAACCTCTGATGGTGTTTCCTGATAATTAGAATCTATTAGCTGGCTGAAGAAAAGCTGCACAAACCCTGCTCTACATCTGTTAATATCAGCTGATACCGATGTTTAAAGTGATTATTTATTTCCATCTTCTCCCTCCATCAGATCGGCTGGTTTCCATCCACCTACGTGGAGGAGGTTGAGGAGTGAAAAGGTCCAACCTGGAGAAGAAGAGTGAAATGAAAGAGGATCAGCAGCTGAGCGACTCCGGGGTCACGTTTCAGAGCGAGGCCGCCCGTCGTTTAGCTCTCCTCCACGCTGTTGCCTCAAACCATCCAGCGGCCTTCGGCAGAGAAAAGGGCTAAAAAACACTGCAGACTCAAACACGCCCAATCAATTCTGGTTGACTCTGTGTGGCTAACCAAGTCCACCAACAAGCAGCTTGACTGTCAGCGGGGAACACTTCCTCTCTCCTTCCTTTCCTCCATCCATCCATAATTCATCCCTCTCTTCCTCTGTAACCCCAGCCAGCAGCAGTCCCCCTCAACTCCTGCCTGCCAAGTCAGGCGTCACCAAAACTGTCACGAGTGAATCCTCAAATGCTGCTGCTCCACTCATGCACTCGTCTATCCGTTCATTCATCCTTCACTCCACTCCATCAGGGAATAGTGCAGAAGAACTGCCACACTATAAAGTTTTTTTTTTTTCTTTTCATCTTCGTCTCACTCCAAAGGGATTTCAGTCAGTTATGACCTTGGCTGTGTGTTTGTTCCACAAATGCAGGTTGTTATTGATGACTTGATGACCCAGATTCACACACACACACAGACACACACATACACCATCTTTCTTCTTCAGATTGTGATCACTGCACACGCTCTTATTGGAGATGAGAACTGTAGAGAGGGATGGTGTCGGATAGCATCGCTGCACAGCGCCAGCGATTGATCGCTGTTGTTCCTGTTTTCCTGCCACCTCCTGCATCCTTTATCTCCGAGCCGGCCTCTCGTGTTTTTAGTTGTCTCGGCCGTGAGCGATCCTTTGCTCTTATCGGGTCAGCTCTGTCAACAAGAGCCCATTCGCTGGGGGTTTATCTTATTACAGGTATTAGCAGCCTGTCGGGGAGCGAGACGCCATGCCTGGAAGACCTCCGATTTCAAATGTTTCATAAGATCTTCTGTGGTGGTTCATTTTAATTTGTACTTTAGCCACTTTTTTTTCTGTCAAACTGATTGGATGACATTGCAGGTTGGTGGTTTTCTGTTCTGAGACAGCAGTTCTAGATCTGTTTTATTAAGGACACAAGTTTAGGTTGAGCAGAAAACAATCCATCTAATCCCTCAAACCAACCCTCCTGCTTTTCTTTTTTTTATAATCTCACCTCCTCCATGCGTCATGTTCAAGTTCTCCTTCATCCACAGTGACAGAGGGCTTAGGAAGACATGTTGAACAATAACAAACTTAAAAAGAAACCAGTCAAGAAGGTGAAACTAAAGACCGCATCTCACTAGGCTGCAGTTGCTGGTGACAAATCTCCAAAATGTTTTTTAAACGTTTGTGAGAGAGTTGCAAGGCTTCACTGTTGTGTTGCAGGAATTTCAAATGTGTTTTAACAAAAATAGTTTCCATTAGTCAGGAAGTGAACTAATTGTGAGACAGCCTCGGGGACCAAACTGTGGAGAAATGACAGAACCCACTGAGACAAAATGAAGAAAGAAAAAGACAAGAACTTTTGAACAGATTTCACAATTTGTTTTCAGTTAGATTCATTTCAATTCATACAGAACACTTTTCACAAAAGTGTCTGATGCACCAATTAATGGTGATTCCTGAAACACTGAATATTTTCTCACAGTTTCACATCCCCAGCTGATCACCACCGATCACAGCCCAGTGAGATACTGGTTTAGGAGCTCCTGCTTTTTTACATGTGCATGTTGGAAGTCAATACTTAGTGATTTCTGTTCACATGTTGGACCTGAGTCACATTTCTGTTCATCAAAACACTATTTTATATTCTGACTTTGAAGTGTCAGGTTAGTGCTGTTTTATTTTTTATTTTCTTCATTCCACACACACACACACACACACACACACACACACACACACACACACACACACACACACACCTAGACAACAGCATTCAGTCATAGATCATGAAGACATTTAAGTGTTTGGTTGAGTTTTATGAGTTCAAATTGAAGTTTAACCCCACTTAGAGAAGCTAAGCTAGGCTAACTAGGAGATCTTGTTTAAAAACATCCTCGAGGCGATCGCTCCGTTTCCCCCTCCTCTGTCATGTCCTCAGTACCAGTGTGTATTGTTCCATAGTGTCAGTGAACATTTCATGTGAATTTATGGTTTGTGTAGCTTTAATGGAGCCATTGTGTTTGAAAACAAGCCCCTGACTGTCAGATGTGTCACCACGCAGGTTTTGGTCTTTTCTGTCAGATTGTTTAACCACAATATGAGAAAAATGGATCACATTAATGTGCTTTTATGTTCTGACATCCCCCCAGTTTGAACCCACCAACAGTGTCATTAAGTGACCACTAGATGGAAGCATCCTAAATGAAGCTTCAGGTTGCTCAAGTGTGGAGGTGACATCATATAATTAGGAGGTGAAGAACATTCAGAGAGGCAGCTGGCTGCCTCTCTGAATGTTGCTCCTGACCGACCTGCTTCCCAACCAAACACCGTCCTGTTTATAACTACTTTAGTAAATCTTTGGTGGTCTACATTTCAAAAGAGGCACAAACATGACATAACCTGAATTTCTCCCCGTCCTGGGAGTCACATTAATCTACTCCTTCTCTTCTTCTTCCACCCAGTCGAACTCTGACAGCAAGGCCATTTACAGCTGCAGGCCTCCCAGTGCGCTTCCACATTTTTTTTTGTGTGTCCAGGAGGAATCGGTGGAAGGCTCAAGGGTATCTGTGATCTAATCATTACACCATCTCCTCACCTCGACGACCCTGCTGCATTCATCTCTCTGTCTGCTCCCATCTCTCTGGCCCTATCTCACTGTGTCACTTCTCTCTCGCTCTCTTCACTCTATCTCTCATGCAATCTTTGTCTTCTCGGTTTTTCTGTCCCTCACCCACAGCGGGCTGTAACCTCAGCCGCTGTGTGCTGACGGGAGGAGAACCTGAGATCCAGTATTATCTGAGGAGAAGGGAAACATATCTGTAAACAAAATGAGTTAAGTCTGAATTTGTTTTCATTACCCTGCAGAGATTTTACACAAGTGTTCAGATGTGGGAGGAAGGCATTTGGACACATGGCAGTGATACACTCCTGTAATCTGAAGTTTACCGCTCCTTGTCTGTGTTACGTTGTGCCAATTAAGCCAAAGATGTATGCTGTATCTACTGTACTCTCAGCTCGATGTCTCATAACCACGGTACCGACCGCTGAGGCCTGACTCTAGAACCGTGCAATCCAGACTGTGTAGCAGAACCCTGTATTGTTGCTGTATTATACTGTAAATACTGTACATAGAGCATAATAAAGCTATTCACTGCTTCTTCTAATGCTTCTACTTTGTTTATTACATTTTAAGTGAATCATGCAGTTATAAGTTCTGGGCACTCGTCTACTCTGGTGGGATGTTGATAACACAATAGATCACCTTCAGGTGACTGTTACAGGAATATTTTAGTCATTTTGAAGACATTCTATGAGCTATTTAGTCACACAAAGAACCACACCCACTGGTGACATCACTCAGAGTGGGCAGAGTAGAAACAGGAAGTTGTCCTCTGACCAGAGCAATAGATCAGCAGAGACACTGCTGCCAAAAGGGGACAAACTCAGCTAATTTCCAGGGATTTAAAACAACTCTTGCTCAAACATAGTCATAGTGATGCATTAGAACACTATATTAGCTGTTTGCTAACCTCTACAATCTAACATGAGACTATAATGTTGATGCTGCAGCAGCAGCACGTACAGTAACAGCCATTTTGACATCTGGTTGAAACAAAGTGAACAAACAGTCTCAGGCTAAACTGTAGAGGTTTATAAACAGGTCATATAGCATTTTAATGCATCAGGATGGTAGAAAATTATTTAAATACCAACATATTTGTCATTAATTTGTCACTGTTCAGATTTCTTTTCATTTCTAGAAACTTGGCTCACCTTGAGTGATGTCACCAGTGGGTGTGGCCTTCACTGTAGATAAATAACTGATAAAACGTCACTTCAAATTGTACATGTCCCATATTTGCATAGTGAGGCAACCATACACAGGTGCCACCAGACCCGTGTCTTTCCCAGTGACCCATCCAGAGCTGGGTTTAAATCAACACCTCTCTTGTTGCAGGACAAACGCTCTACCTGAGCTACTGCTGGCTGACTGCTTCAAATGACTGAACTATCCCTTTAATGGAAAGGTGTCTCAGAAGAGCTGTCAGAATGAACAGTGGACCAGAACGTCATCCTTGCAGAGTTGCTGAGGGGGTCATGGGAGTTTGGTTCTCAGGTCCATATGGGTTTAGTGAACCTGCAGAAGGCTTATAACAGTGTCCCCTGAGGCGTTTCAGATGAGGTGCTGGGATCACCTTTAATAGCTACCTGGTCCCTGTGCAACCAAAGCAAGAGCTGCAGCCCCATTCTGCTCCATCATGTCTGTTCCCAGAGCACGTTGGATTCAGGGCTGACTCTTGTCTCTGATCCTGTTTGTAGTGCAGGATCTCAAGGTGTCTCTGGTCTCTGGTAGGAAACACCTAAAACCTGCTGGATACCAGCCCTCGGGGAAGAGCTCTACAGGCTCATACCCTATACTGTGGAGAGAGATATCTGGGCTTCTCTCCTGACCTGGTTACCCCATGATCCAACCTTATATAAGCTGCAGAAATTGACTGAATTGATGTTTTGTTTATTTTTCTACCTAGAAACTTCACAAATGCCTGGTACAGTGGAAACATATGGATCCAACTTTTAAAAAATTCTTCCATTGGAAACAAGTAATTGAATTAATTTGATTCAAGTAAATTTATTAAGTTTGTTTAAACAAACTTTTTAAAAAGTTGGATCCCTGTTTTCTTTGTGTGTGTGTGTGTGTGTGTGTGTGTGTGTGTGTGTGTGTGTGTGTGTGTGTGTGTGTGTGTGTGTGTGTGTGTGTGTGTGTGTGTGTGTGTTTAAATCCACATGATAAGAAAATAACAGCAGTTTTTATTAGTATTTTAGTCGTTCTCCATCTGTGTACATTTTGTCACTGATTTTTATATTTCACCCTATGATCACGTAAAAACAGAGAGGAATGCATAACACCTACATAAGTTTCACTCATTTAACTGAGAAACCTTGTCAAGCCTAAAGAAAATTTAACATTAATATCAAACCCGACAACTAAAGAGCAATTTGTTTCCTTGGGCATGTTTTTAATGGAAGGTCCTTAAAAATGTTCAGTTTTTATTAAAGAAGTTTAAATTATTGTTAGAAAAACATGAAGACTTCAAGGCTGAGATCCACATTACCATGCTAATCCTAAATGTTCATTAATGGATAGCAGCTTAGCTAAATGCAGGGTCACACTAATTATTAAACTCTGCATCCAACCCTTTAATGCTGTTATTAAAGAATAATGCATTTATTTAAAAAATCCTCTGGATTTTTGTGGTCAGATTTGTCTCTGCTGGCTCGATGTGCCCATTAGTGATTTTCTTGATGAAATGATAAGCCTGAAATCATGCCGCTCGCTGCAGCGCTTTGTTGCTGTTTGCCTCGGCAGGACTTAAATAACCTACAGCCAGTGGGGGGGCTGCTTCTCACTCACTTATTGGCTAATAGGTGTGAATGGATGCAGGGATAAACAGTGGGCCTTGTTGCTGAGATCACGCTGATAATGAAACCACGTTAACCTGACTTCTGAAGGTATTAAACTGGATTTAAATCAAGGTGAGTGCTCACAGCACCTTGGGGGCGTATGCGTGTTCGTGGGTTGAAGATATGGTTATTGTGTGTACATGCCAGAGAACATATGCTGATGCTTGCTGTACGTTCTCAGGAAGAATGATCAGTTTGTATGTGTGCCCATGTGTGGGGTTGTGGGCTCTCCTGCCATCTGGTGCCTGGTTTACCTGCCATCGCTGAAGTAAAGCCGAAGCTTTGGAGTCTAAACCCATCACCAGAGCTTGATTGTGTTTCTGGAAGTGTGAAGGTGAGGAGAGACGTTGTACTGAATGCCCACCGGGTATGCTTTGCCTTGATTCACACTGGTCCGTATCCAGCTGAGACCGGATCACCACTATGACAGATGGTTGCCTGACACTGGGCTTCTTCACAGTTTGGAGCAACTTTCCTGCCCCTCTGCAGTCGTGTCTCATATAGGATTCTGTGGTTGAGCAAAGACAGACAGAACAAGTTACTTCGATAATATGAAAACAGGCGTGGCTTTGTTCTGAACTCCGTGTGTCAGAGACCTTTGAGGACGTCTAAGCCTCGATCAGCCAACAGGGTATCCACGCTGTTCAGTCAGTAAGATGTTTATTTTATGCCAGAAAACTACAGATTCAGATTTTTAAACATTACCAGGTCACATCAGAGACACATCTGATAAACCTCAAACAGGTCGGGTCAGGACCCATTATTGTTCTCATTGGTTTTGTAAGTTTTAAAAAAAAACATTTTTTAAATCTAAATAAATCCTAAATCTAAAACCCACCAGAAATCAAACAATAATTATAAACTGAGTATTTTTGTATTAATTGTTAGAAACACCATTGTTATAAATGGACAAAACCTATGATTGTTGTGGCTGTTGTTTTGATTGATCTATTCTAGTTTGAATGGGTTTTGCTTTATTTTACCAGTGATAGTTGGGGATGTCTCTGTTGAGGTCAGAAGATGAAACGTTTAGGACTCACTGCTCTAAAAAGACAAAATCATGGAAGCAGATTCATCCTGATCCCACTCATCACCAACATAACACAATCTGGGTGAATTTAACAGATTTACAGAGATAGACTAACCCTTGTCTTGGCTTTTAGAGATGCTTGAATTGACTCGTAGACTGACAAAAAGAAGTGTCCCATAATGGCACACGGGCATGGCTTTGGTTTCATCAAGCATTTTAGAAATGATTCTTTTAGTCATCTATATGTTGATTGATTTCAACCTGCTTCCTCTTCATCGCCAGAGAAAAAGAGTTTCTCTCATGTCCAGTTTGTACCTTCAGTCCTAAATAACCTGCACAAAACCTCTGATAGCATTAGATCTGCGCTGCTGAACTTGGGGAGCCACTACAAGTCTTCAACCTCTGTCAACAATAAGGGAAGTGCCCAACCTCTGGAAGTCATCCTGCATCATACTGGTTCCAACAAAGAACCAACCCAGTGAGCTGAACAACTTCCAACCAGTGGCACTCACCTCTCATCTGATGAAGACTCTGAACGGCTCTTCCTTGAACTCATTAGGCCCCAAGTACAACATACACCCCCTACGGTTATACCAGGCAGATGTTGGTGTGGAGGATGCCAGTCTGTACCTCCTACACCAAGCTCACTCACACATGGACAAGGTAAAAGACATGGTCAGAATCCTGTTCCAGGCCTTTCCTGCCCTGATCTGCCTGTCGATCTCCCGTTTCTTCATTTTTCTCTCTCGAGAAATAGACCCAGAAATACTTAAACTCCTCCACTTGAGGTAGGACCTCTCACCCAACATGGAGTTTCAGGCCCCCCTTTTCTGGTGGAGAACCATTGTCTCAGAATTCACACTCAGCTGTGAACCTCCCAATCAAAGACCTGAAAGTCACAGCGTGATAAAGCTAGGAGGATTCTCCTTCCACCAAACCCAACACCCTCCACACCACGACTGCACCTAGAAATCCTGTCCATAAAGGTTATGAACAGGATTGGTGTCAAAGGGCAGCCCTGGTGGAGTCCAACCCTCACTGGGAACAGGTCTGACTTATTGCTGGTTATGTGGACCAGACTCACACTCCTCTGGTACAGGGACTGAATGGCCCTCAACAAAAGACCATCCACCCCATACTCCTGGAGTGTCCCCCACAGGGTGCCCCTGGGGACACGGTCATAAGTCTTTGCCAAATCTGCAAAACACATGTGAAATTGCTGGGCAAACTTGCATGACCCCTCCATCACCACAGCAAGGGTAAAGAACTGGTCCACGATTCCACGACCAGGACAAAAACAACATTGTTTCTCTTCAATTTAGGATTCAGGCTGCATGGTGGAAAGGTTGTTACCACTGTTGCCTTGCAGCAAGAAGGTTGCAGGTTCATACCCAGGGTCAGTGGGAAAAAATGGAGGGGGCGTGTGATTTCGACAACTAATTACAACATAATTGACAACATCAGCTGACAAGAAGCTTCAACAGTTATTACTCTTAATTAGCCATTTTAACTAGCATCAAACAAAATTTCTTCTAACAAAAACGTGCTATCAAAAGAACACAATAGTTCTTAAATCAACTTATATATATATTTTAAAATCCATCCTACCAGTTTTCTCATCTCAACAGTCAGTGTTTCAGCACCATGGACAGCACACCTGCTTCCAAAAAACCGACAAGCAACGGTAAACTCTGACTCTTTCATCTCTGTTTTTGTTAAATCCAGTACCTTCTCACCTTCTCACAGAAATGTACAACAACATACAGGATGCCAGCTGCTAAAGATTCAATTCAGAGAAGAGTGAAGTGTACGTGATGATGTTAAAGACGTGTACCAACCAATCAGTGGCTGAGAGTGGTTCAGTTTGAAATTGGTGCATTTGTTGATTAAAATGTTTTTATTTTTCATTTTGTATGGCTAGAAATTTAAATAAATTTTTTAGAAATAGTTGAAAATATTTCTAATGCGTGGAGTTAGCATGTTCTCCCCATGCATATGTGTATGGGTTTCACCAGGGTGCTCCGATTTCCTTCATAGACCACAACTTGCCTGAAAGGTTGTTGTTAATATTGTAAGTTGCTTTGGGGAGCTGTCAGGCTGAAGAAGGAGGCATGGCTGGTCTGTGGGACACTTTTATCCTATCCTCTGGAGTCTACCAGCAGGTATGGAGTCACTACTACTGGCACCAGCCACCTTGTGACCACAGCTAGCAACAGCTGCCTCTACAGTATCAAAGCGGAGCAAGGTCCATTCTGACTCAATGTCCTCCACTGCTCTTGGGACATCATCATACGTTTGGGTCCCAGGTCTGTGCAGCATCTTCCCCTGCCACCAGGTGCTGATCAGTTGACAGCTCCACACCTGTCTTCACCTGAGGGTCCAAAACTTATGGCTGCACTCGTCACAGGGATTCCAAAAAGGGCGAGTACTCCAAGCTGGTATTTCTTGCATAAGCACAAGCATCTTTCAAGTTTGGGCTTATTTAACTATCCATATACTGCTCGGTAAATCTCGGTCTCAGGTCTGTATATGTTTTTAGGTTTATTTCAGTCTTTTTAGGCCAAGAGGGAGCCATCATCATTTCCAGGCCGTGCGGCTGCCATTTGTAAATAGCAAGTGGTGCACCTTCCCTCCCTGTTTTCCTGGAGATGATCAGCACTGCATAAACACTCAGGTGCCGTCTGGAGCACACACTCAGACAGTTCATGATCATCACCATAAAAAAAGGAAAGAAACACACCGACACAGAAACACACTCTCACTTTATGTTTTCTGAGCATCTTTCTTTACTCTGTTTAGAAATGAACATGCAGCCTCCAGCCTATTTTCCTAAAGTATTCATGAAACATTTATTCAAGAAAACGTATATCTGCATTAAAGCTGTGTGCATGTTGCCATGATGTTCCACGGCTCAGGGATGAAAAGTAGAGGAATTAATCCCAACTCCACTTTGAATACCTGTTCTTTGAGCTTCAGGTCTCTGAGATAAATTCACGCACGCACGCCACATCAGCAACAAATGAAGACACAACCATCAACTTCAATAATAATAATCAATATAAACTTGTTCAAATGCAACATTTAGATCCAACATTCACTCACTGCAGTATATTTGCAAACTTTAACACTTTCACAAGACTATAGCACTTTAGGGTGTTGTTGTGAGAGACCTGAGTGAATATATATATATATATATATGCACTGAATAACAGGCTGAACACAAGCCTCTTTATGGATAAGCAAATGTCATTTGTAAAGCTAACACTCTGCAGGACTTGCAGTCAGCCTTTGTTGCACATAAATCTTGAGGTGTGATCTCACCTTGCATATTTCTGTGCAAGACAAGAGATAAAAAGTGGGAGGAAAACTGGGAGTGTGTTTGTGTATTACACCTGTGACCTAGACGTACATTTTTAGCTGGATTATATTTGTCTGGAAGCAATAATTCACTGCATGACGTTATAATACATCAACCCTCTGCATTATTGGAGCTATTAATTCTTTTCCTCAGTGTGAACTAAAATATTCTATTACTGCAGATCTACAACAGTAAAGTACACAAGAATGCAGTACTGTGTAAAACAAATACATACATTATACTTTTGAAAATGGAGTAACATTTGATTGTTGTTATTACATTTGACATACATCATATTAAATTAGAGGGTTTATTTTCAGGGTCAGTTGTAGTAAATTTTAGCTGAAAATGTCATAAATGTATTTTGACAATCAAAAATTTGTTTTTTTGCAAAGAAAACATACCTCTCAATCACAGGGACGGCAAACTGGAGGGTCCTGGTAGAATTTATAGTCACTTGACAACAAATGCGTACCGTTGTCTGGATAAATGTAAATGTCTCACTTTTGTACAGCGCTTTTCAAAGTCGTGGAGTACAAAACGCCTTACATCAGTCAGTCATGCACGTGCTGATGGAGCTACAGAGGTGAAGCGACCAGACACAGAGGCACCACCAGCCCCCTGACCACCACCGCCAGCAGGTAATGAGGGTAAAGTGTCTTGCTCATGGACACAATGAATTCGGGAATCGAACCTGCAATCTTCTGGTTGCAAGACCAACACCTTAACCACTGAGTTACTGCCTGGTGAAAATATGTTTTGAAGACAGGGAAACTGGCAGCCAGTGAGATGGCATAATGTTGAATTTAAGCCATGTTTTCTGACTTGTAGACCCTGACACACATGCCCACCGACAACGTGACCCAGCAGGAGCTGGGATCGAGACAGCCACTCTACCTACTGAGCTACATGCTACGATACTTGTAGATCTCCTAGAAAATTACCAATACTATTTATGAAACACAAAAATTAATGTTCTACAAACAACAGATGTATGTGAGCATCTAGATAAAGATAATAAATACTAGAAAACCAAATCAACTGTCATAATAAACATTTTAAAAACGGTTCCTCGTTTAGGTCTTTTGGACTTTCTGTTTGCAAAGTGTGAATCCAAAAAGCTTCTCTTAGCAGCAGCAGTTGGTCTCTATATCTTTCTGTTCTTGGTTGAGGAATCATTTCCAGACTTTGTAATCTTAAAGAGCAAACATCATGACCTACAGAGTGAACGTGTTGAGCCACTGGAGAGCTCCCCTTTATAACTTTTGTTGGTTGTGTGTGCTGACTATCCTGGTAAATGTTGCAGGATCACATTAAGATTGCATAAGTCGATTTCACAGATGTATCAACAAACCTGATGAGATTAAAATAAAATGTTGCCATTTGATTGATCCATTGACTTCTAGGTTGTAATTTGGCTAAAGCTGGATAATAGATGAACATGTAATGAATCTCCAGTGATCAGTGGAGAAAAGGTGTGGTAGTCCATCACAGGGACAACTTCAGCCCAAGCCAGGGCCAATCTACAGTCACCAATTAGACCTAATATACATGTTTTGGGGCAGTGGGACAAACCACAAACTCACCGGAGGATTATAAATCGTCACCGACCTGGGAGCTCCTTGAGATCCTGCAGGAGGAGCTGAAGGGGGGTGTCTAGGTGTCCTTCCTGGTCCTGTTACCTCCTCAACCCAACCTTGGATAAGTGATGGAAAATGAACAGATGATTTCCTTGATGTTGGTTTCCAAAACGGAGTTAGGACCTCAGCTCAGCTCAGCTCAGCTCAGCTCAGCTCAGAGGAAAACAAGAAAATCAGTGTGGATTTTTTTCCTTCAGCTCATTTAACAAAAAGAATTGTTTAGGACTGAAGTTGAACCTGAGAAAATAAACCTCTGAGAATTATTGTACCATCAAGTACAGAGTCAGTTGGCTATATTTGGGTAGAATTAAACAGATTTATTTAATTCCATGAGAACCTTCTTCTGTTTGTAACACAGTGTTTGATGCTCTGGAGTAAACACAGGTTGGGCCATTGGAACAGAGCGGTGTCCTTTTGGCTCTGAAGACCTGGGTGTGTTTCTGCCAGGTCCGATTGCAGGTCACGTTTCAGGTTCAAGCGTGTTCATGTATACTGCATGTAGTATGTGATTATGTCGAGGTAACAGCCAGATTGGATTATACTTTAAGATGATGCTGGGTGTAGAGTGGGTCTAACACACAGCTGTCTGCAGGGTGATCTGTATGCAGACCCTCGCTCTCCCCCTCACATGGCAGGGGGATGATGGAGATGTGGGGAGGGGAGTGGTGGAGCTATTTTGGGGGGTTCAGCCTAACCCCTTAGCTTTGCCTCTTTCTTTCCTTCCTAACTTCAACTGGCAATCATGCCATTTGCAATGTGCCCATTCCCCAGTGTCCCCTGAAGCACCTCCTGATGTATTCAGCTCCCATTTGTCATTCCTGGAAATGTGGTGGCGTCAGCAGTTATGTTCAAACCTCCACCGATGGCACCACACCACCACTACGAGAAATCTCAGCTCTGCCCGAGGTCACCCCACTGCCTTATTACAGTTTTAAATCTGCACTGTGATGGATAATGATTACGCTGCCCTATTTACTCTGCTGTGGCAACGAGGCACACAGATTTCACTTATTCACCATCGCATTTAAAGAGACCTGGTCTCACTGAGGAGATTTCTGCCTCATGTTTCTGATCACTCTGCGCAAACACAATAGATTCATCTGAGCTGTTTGGAGCATTTCACATAAACAGCTGAGCAGCTTTCCAACACTAGGCTCAATTTTTTTTACCTGTACAAACTGGTCAGGTGGATATTCACTGATGAGTAGCAGCAATGGATCTGATGGACTGATGCAACTAAAATGAAATTCAGCCACGTTTTATGCGAGCATTAATACAACAATCTCCTTTTGTGGTGCTTTAAGGTCAATTCTGTGAAAACACTATTTGTAACAGAGTGGGATGTTTGCATTGTGTTGACGTTTTATTTGTAAACACCTGTAGGATAGATGAGCCTGAGGCTAGCTGTAGGCAGAGTTTAGATTGTCACATGTTCTGTTTCTGGTTCGTTTCCAGTCTAGTGTAAGGAGAGCATCATGAAGAGGCTTCAGCCGACTCTAATAAGAACAGAGGAAACCGGCTGGCCTTAGTGACAATGAGACGCAACACTGTTGGAGTTTTTCTGAGACTGGTTTTAACTCATCAAGGCCTCTGTTCTTATTTTGTTTTTCATTCTTTACTTTTTGGTTTCAGTAGCAACTTTTAAGTCTCCAGTGCTATTTCCTCTTTGACTTTGGAGGTCTCTGTCTCATTCGTTTTACTTCCCCAGCAGAAGGGCCTGGGTGAATACTGATATTTAAAATCGTAATAAAAAAAACCACTTCATGTTAAAAAGTTTAAATAAGGAGTTTGATACTCTTAGCTTCTTGAGTGGAAATATGGTTATTAATGGCCGATTCATACTCCACATGAAGCAAGAACTTTGTTCTCACTGGGGCTCTCTGAGAACAAAATGACGTCATTTTGTTCTCACAGACCCAGTTCGGCAGCGCTTGCGGCTTGTTCTTGTACACATCAGCTGAGCAGAACTTTTTCTGCAGGGCGTCCGTGGAGGATGAATTGGACTTAATTTGAACAAACTGGTGTTATACGGTATATTTGTGATATATATTGAATACCTTTTGATTCTGACTATGATTCATTTTTCTGATTATTCCCTTTTAAGTCTGAAACATGAACTCATAACAAAAGCATTTATATGACTGCTGATTATGTTTGATTTAATACACAACAATACAACAATAAAATCTAATTGGTTCTTGCCACCTGCAGTACTTTAATCCTCATGTACAGGATTCAGTGCAGCAGGGTTCTGAGAAAAGTACTAATCCTGTCAACCATCATGCATTATCCTGGATATTTTGGTCCATTTCTTTCCTCTTCCTGGTTCCTCATGCTGGTTATGTTAGTGCACATGGCACCATGTGCATAGGACAACAAACTAATAGGTAATAGTTTGGATATTTCTTGACATGTATTTGACTGAATTGCATGGAAGAATTGAAAGAAAAAAATCCCCAATCCAAACTTTCAGTCATTTAGATCATTTTAACCCTATAAATGCCTGTTTGAAGGGTTAAAAGAATCCAAATGATTGAACTTTTGGTGATTTTTGAGCAGAGATGAAGTTGTTTAAGAGATCTATGCAGAAAAAAGGCAAAAATAACTAGGGAAGTATTTGTATCAAGTATGATGCACTAACTTATTTTGACGTTTTTTTATCTGTGAAACTATGTTTCAGCAAATGTTAGTCATGTGATCACAGCAGAGGCCTGACTGTCACACAAATGAAACTTTGATGTTACGTGATCAGTGTGCAGTTTCTCTCAAAGATAACCGTGTAATACTGCGGTGGTTATTTATAAGCACAGGGCTAGAGTCAGCTACGACAACACTAACTAGGTCAGGACCTCCAGTTTGACTCCCATGTGAGTTTTATTCCAGCATTTTGATTCATAGCCCCTTATTTAGCCAGTAAAACCTAAATTTAGACAATAATTAGCCAGCATGGTTTGATCCATATTATTTAATTTGCATATCACATAAAATTGTATAAAATGTGTTGAATGCACTACTTTATTGTAACCTTGACTCTACTGAGCGTCAGGTGAGCAGTTTACAGGGATGATGTCGCTTGACTGTGAGTATGACTGGTCACTTTACTGAGTGGGTAGTTAAATAAAAGATGACACTAATTACAATATGTTTTTCCAAACTTGAGGATTGGAAATGTCCAAAAATATGTCATATCATTTAATTTTCAATATACAGTAAGATAGAGCAAATATATTCTTTCAACGGTCATCTCCATAGAAAATTTGACTGTATATTTGATAAATTATTTCATAAACCTCTACAAGGTTAAAGCCTTTACAAACTGGAATTAATATTTATTGCCATGTAAACACTATTTACCATATTTCCTTACAGATGCAGATTTGATTGCATTAGTTTTATTTATGGCAGCTGCTTTAATAACTCATGTCAGTGTAATTTATATCATTCATCATGGTTTTTCACAGCAGACATTTTGACTCTTCACAGTATGAAACACTCAGGAGTAATAAATGACATTACCGATGACTCGTTCCCTTTTAGTGCCCCAGTAAACTTTGAAAATAAAGCAGCGTGAACCAAACAGCAGGACCTTCCTCCAGGATGAACACAATCATCGTCATTAATACACCTGCTCATGTCCTGCTACGACACGTCTGCTGGAAAAGACTCTGTTTCATTATTATCACTGTTTTTAGTGATAATCTGCTGAAAAATGTCCTGTAAATAAAGCATGAAAGAGCAGCCTTTTATATTTAGCTGCAACATGTTTAATAGAGGGGAAACAGTGTATTATAGGTAAGGGTTGTTTGGATATACAGTATTATATGAGGGGTTCTCTGATGTTGTTGTATTCAATTAAGAATAGTGTTCTATGACTTTTGGAAGCTGTAGATTGTGCAATTTAAAGCCCCGCCCTCTTTGGAGTCTTTATGGCTCAGATAGATTTAAATTGTCATTTACAAAGTTGAATATATCTTTTGTGAATTCTACACAAAGTTTTATAATGTTAGAAAATTTTCCCAAAGCGTTTCTAACTTAAAATGTAATGATCTAATGCATATAAGCTGTCTGAAGTTCATAATAAACCACTGTCAGCAGGGTTAACATTTCTTTACTTTTTCACAACAGTTTATAAATAAAATTAT
This sequence comes from Callopanchax toddi, assembly GCA_006937965.1. Lineage (NCBI taxonomy): Eukaryota > Metazoa > Chordata > Actinopteri > Cyprinodontiformes > Nothobranchiidae > Callopanchax > Callopanchax toddi. Next base: position 998,112 of record SSNR01000141.1, on the reverse strand, counting down.
TTGCATTTTTTCTTGACATTATTACAAATTTAGGTCATAATTTATTATTTGGTTTTATAGAAACACATTTGTTAAAGAATGTTTAAAAATTCACACAGAAACCTCTGGTTCTTTACACCTCCAGCTAACTCCACACTCCCACAAGAACGTCAGCATGAAACTCTAAACAGAGACCGTCCATACTGACTGATGATGAATCCACAGAACCCCACTGCAAAAAAAAAAAACGTGTTAAAACTTTATCTAAGTACTTCAAAATGTTTCACAAAATGAAGCCTCGTTTGATCTATTCAGCTCATTTCTCTCATTTCATTGCTATAACAGTTTGAGCTCTAAATGAACTTTTACAATCATTCTGCTAAAAATAGATGAATTCTTTTCAGTGACAGTGGTGAACTATTATATTTCTGCACTATCTAACCAATTCTAGGAGCAATAAGAAATAAAAAAGAACTGAAACTTATTGTAAGGATCCTTGAAGAAAGCAGCACCTCTCATAGCTTCATCATTATTTACCCTGTTGTTGCTGTAAGGCCATTTAAAAGGTTATGAGAATCCAGATTATAATAATACAGAATGTACTGTAACTGAATATGGAAAACCCAGATAAAAAGACGGGCTGATTTCATGACAATTTATCAAATATAGTTGGATAAAACTATGATTAAGGTTGTGAAAGATGCAATAAAACAAAGCTAATGTTTCTGAAGGGAGGATGCACGCTTCAGAACTAAACATTAGTGATAAACAACATGCTAAGTCGCTTTTCACCGTAGGACAGACGTAACATTTGGCTACATTATAATCTGCTTGGAGAACCAGAGCAGTGGTTTGTGAAAAAGGATTTTACTTTGACGAATTGCAGCAGCGACAGAGACAAGATGTTAAGGTAACTTGTAGAGCAGCTAATGGTGACCTTCATTTAAACCGGACACGACAGCTCTGCTCTCATCCCTCCTAGCTTCAAAGTTCACCTCCAGACGCTCAGTGGACCACTGGCAGGGCTCACTGATTCTGATCTAATAAATTAAACTCAATTAATTTCCATGTTTAACATCATTCTGGAGTTTAGCAGGGCTTTGTGGCAGATGTATGCCTTACAACAATTATTCATTTTGATGAGCAGGGATTATAAATTAGGCAATTAACACACTGTCAGGCTGGAGGGGAAAGGGCTTTGCTGCTCAGTCTCCGAGTTTCTGGCACCAAAACTAAACTAGCTGCAGCCTGTGTGAGGCTGTCAGGCAGAGAGGGCTGAAGGTCAGCTGGTTACTGGAACAAGCAGATCCCGTCAAAAACACATCCTCTCATCCTCTCTGGTTAACCTGATTTAACTCAACAACAACACACACACACACACACACACACACACACACACACACACACACACACACACACACACACACACACACACACACACCC
>SSNR01000141.1:897563-996591 GCA_006937965.1 Callopanchax toddi | reverse complement strand
CTTGCTGTGGTGATGGAGGGGTCATGCAAGTTTGCCCAGCAATTTCACATGTGTTTTGCAGATTTGGCAAAGACTTATGACCGTGTCCCCAGGGGCACCCTGTGGGGGACACTCCAGGAGTATGGGGTGGATGGTCTTTTGTTGAGGGCCATTCAGTCCCTGTACCAGAGGAGTGTGAGTCTGGTCCACATAACCAGCAATAAGTCAGACCTGTTCCCAGTGAGGGTTGGACTCCACCAGGGCTGCCCTTTGACACCAATCCTGTTCATAACCTTTATGGACAGGATTTCTAGGTGCAGTCGTGGTGTGGAGGGTGTTGGGTTTGGTGGAAGGAGAATCCTCCTAGCTTTATCACGCTGTGACTTTCAGGTCTTTGATTGGGAGGTTCACAGCTGAGTGTGAATTCTGAGACAATGGTTCTCCACCAGAAAAGGGGGGCCTGAAACTCCATGTTGGGTGAGAGGTCCTACCTCAAGTGGAGGAGTTTAAGTATTTCTGGGTCTATTTCTCGAGAGAGAAAAATGAAGAAACGGGAGATCGACAGGCAGATCAGGGCAGGAAAGGCCTGGAACAGGATTCTGACCATGTCTTTTACCTTGTCCATGTGTGAGTGAGCTTGGTGTAGGAGGTACAGACTGGCATCCTCCACACCAACATCTGCCTGGTATAACCGTAGGGGGTGTATGTTGTACTTGGGGCCTAATGAGTTCAAGGAAGAGCCGTTCAGAGTCTTCATCAGATGAGAGGTGAGTGCCACTGGTTGGAAGTTGTTCAGCTCACTGGGTTGGTTCTTTGTTGGAACCAGTATGATGCAGGATGACTTCCAGAGGTTGGGCACTTCCCTTATTGTTGACAGAGGTTGAAGACTTGTAGTGGCTCCCCAAGTTCAGCAGCGCAGATCTAATGCTATCAGAGGTTTTGTGCAGGTTATTTAGGACTGAAGGTACAAACTGGACATGAGAGAAACTCTTTTTCTCTGGCGATGAAGAGGAAGCAGGTTGAAATCAATCAACATATAGATGACTAAAAGAATCATTTCTAAAATGCTTGATGAAACCAAAGCCATGCCCGTGTGCCATTATGGGACACTTCTTTTTGTCAGTCTACGAGTCAATTCAAGCATCTCTAAAAGCCAAGACAAGGGTTAGTCTATCTCTGTAAATCTGTTAAATTCACCCAGATTGTGTTATGTTGGTGATGAGTGGGATCAGGATGAATCTGCTTCCATGATTTTGTCTTTTTAGAGCAGTGAGTCCTAAACGTTTCATCTTCTGACCTCAACAGAGACATCCCCAACTATCACTGGTAAAATAAAGCAAAACCCATTCAAACTAGAATAGATCAATCAAAACAACAGCCACAACAATCATAGGTTTTGTCCATTTATAACAATGGTGTTTCTAACAATTAATACAAAAATACTCAGTTTATAATTATTGTTTGATTTCTGGTGGGTTTTAGATTTAGGATTTATTTAGATTTAAAAAATGTTTTTTTTTAAAACTTACAAAACCAATGAGAACAATAATGGGTCCTGACCCGACCTGTTTGAGGTTTATCAGATGTGTCTCTGATGTGACCTGGTAATGTTTAAAAATCTGAATCTGTAGTTTTCTGGCATAAAATAAACATCTTACTGACTGAACAGCGTGGATACCCTGTTGGCTGATCGAGGCTTAGACGTCCTCAAAGGTCTCTGACACACGGAGTTCAGAACAAAGCCACGCCTGTTTTCATATTATCGAAGTAACTTGTTCTGTCTGTCTTTGCTCAACCACAGAATCCTATATGAGACACGACTGCAGAGGGGCAGGAAAGTTGCTCCAAACTGTGAAGAAGCCCAGTGTCAGGCAACCATCTGTCATAGTGGTGATCCGGTCTCAGCTGGATACGGACCAGTGTGAATCAAGGCAAAGCATACCCGGTGGGCATTCAGTACAACGTCTCTCCTCACCTTCACACTTCCAGAAACACAATCAAGCTCTGGTGATGGGTTTAGACTCCAAAGCTTCGGCTTTACTTCAGCGATGGCAGGTAAACCAGGCACCAGATGGCAGGAGAGCCCACAACCCCACACATGGGCACACATACAAACTGATCATTCTTCCTGAGAACGTACAGCAAGCATCAGCATATGTTCTCTGGCATGTACACACAATAACCATATCTTCAACCCACGAACACGCATACGCCCCCAAGGTGCTGTGAGCACTCACCTTGATTTAAATCCAGTTTAATACCTTCAGAAGTCAGGTTAACGTGGTTTCATTATCAGCGTGATCTCAGCAACAAGGCCCACTGTTTATCCCTGCATCCATTCACACCTATTAGCCAATAAGTGAGTGAGAAGCAGCCCCCCCACTGGCTGTAGGTTATTTAAGTCCTGCCGAGGCAAACAGCAACAAAGCGCTGCAGCGAGCGGCATGATTTCAGGCTTATCATTTCATCAAGAAAATCACTAATGGGCACATCGAGCCAGCAGAGACAAATCTGACCACAAAAATCCAGAGGATTTTTTAAATAAATGCATTATTCTTTAATAACAGCATTAAAGGGTTGGATGCAGAGTTTAATAATTAGTGTGACCCTGCATTTAGCTAAGCTGCTATCCATTAATGAACATTTAGGATTAGCATGGTAATGTGGATCTCAGCCTTGAAGTCTTCATGTTTTTCTAACAATAATTTAAACTTCTTTAATAAAAACTGAACATTTTTAAGGACCTTCCATTAAAAACATGCCCAAGGAAACAAATTGCTCTTTAGTTGTCGGGTTTGATATTAATGTTAAATTTTCTTTAGGCTTGACAAGGTTTCTCAGTTAAATGAGTGAAACTTATGTAGGTGTTATGCATTCCTCTCTGTTTTTACGTGATCATAGGGTGAAATATAAAAATCAGTGACAAAATGTACACAGATGGAGAACGACTAAAATACTAATAAAAACTGCTGTTATTTTCTTATCATGTGTATATAAAAACAAAAAAAAAAAAACAAAACACACACACACACACACACACACACACACACACACACACACACACACACACACACACACACACACACACACACACACACACACACACACACACACACACACACACACACACACACACACACACACACACACACACACACACACACACACACACACACACACACACACACACACATGCACACACATTCATATACACACAAGCTGCCAGCGAGTTAAGTCCCCAGGCATGAACTGGGGCTGCAGAGAGGGGGAACACATTAGCCTAATAAGGGCCATCTGGTGGCCATTCATTAACTTGACCATCCTTGAAGTCCCCGACCCAAAATGTCATTTTTCACTTTGCAGACGAATCCGTAAGGTGTCGGCATGAACTTGGGCCAAATTACTAAAGATGGAAAACAAGGAAGAGATGGGAAGACAGAGAACAGATAGGAAGAAAGGCAGGAAGTGGAAAGACCAGGAGGGGAAGGTAATTAACAGACAGTCTGATGCTTTGTGGACTTGTCCAAATCCTGTTATTGAATATGTCTCATCAGTAGATAATCATTCACATATCTGGGTTTATGTGCAAACAGGTTACAATTAAAACATTTTAGACTTCTTTAAAACGTAAAATAATATGAAGCACAATTTGTGAAGTAATTAAAAAAATGAACAGCAATATGAATACTATATTTATTAATGTATAAAACATATATTAATACAATCAAATCAAAACCAAATGATTTACATTTATTATGAAGATACATTTAAATATTAAAAAGCAAATCTCTTTAAAATTACATCTCAATATAATATAATAAACTATATTTAAATATAAATGTGCAAAATATTTAGCTGACATGCAAATTCAGACAGTTGTAAAATGAAATCAGATGAAGAGGACGCAGAGATGGTAAGATTGTGTCAAACCTGGGTCCTATCAGAAGCAGACGCATCATGTCTTGAATGTGCAGCGTATTTAGTGCAACTTATGGTCTCAAAGGACAGGTCTGCAGTGGAGCACCGGTAAGCGCTGCTTGTCTGATGGTTACAATATATCACGGAAACTGAGAAGACCAAAAAATCAGCAGGCAGGATTAAACCCTGACTCATATCTGATCATCTGAGGCGTTAGGTAGGGGATCTCTTCACCTCGCTTTTATGTTGGTAGCTGCTTGTGTTTTCTGACAGTCTGAATCAGAAAGTGAACTCATTTTTAACATTCTAATGGTCACATTTGTTTGCAGATGTCAACATTTAAATGTGACCACATACATTTTTGAATTGATCATTATTAGTGATGATTACCATTAGTGTTAGATTGTTGTTGAAACATCATCATGATTGTCAAATTAAATATTGTGAAAAAGGAACTAAGCAAAAATATAAAAACTATATTTAGACTCATAAACACCCTCCTCATGTAAAAAAGAAGACTTGAAGGAAACTTTGTGGAGGAGTTCATTCAGACCACGTGGTGATACGGCTGTGGTTCCTCTCAGCCCTCTACTCATTTATTCTGAGAGAAGAGATTTTTAAACACCGCTCTTACAGCAGGGGGTCTTTACCGGTTTAATCAAGCTGCCTGATTAGATGCCTGCATGGAGAAAAACCTTTCTGCCACATTCCTACATGCTCCACAAGGTCATATGCAAATTCTCCTGTTGTTTCTTTCAAGAGGTAACAAGAGATATGTGGGTTTTCTCTTAATCTTTAGAGCAAACCGATCATTTATTTTCCATGTAAACAGGATCTATATATTTTTATTTCAAACACTAGTTGCTGTCTTTGTTCAAGGTTGTTTTGGCGTAGCAGGTAATATAGTTTCCAGAGCTGCAGTGTTACATCATAAAAGCCCACTGAAAGTCCCACCAAGGTAAAATGTTAAACACTTGGTTTTTTTTTAGATCACTTCAGCATACAGAAGGACTCACTGTCCTCCAGACTGTCCTAGCAGAAACATTTCAAAGCACAGCAGATGTTTTAATTACAATATGTGTTAAAGGAAGGCTCTACTCATCTCAGCCCAGTGGCCCTGTTGATGCTGCCATTGTTGTGTCTGAGTGACAGTGAGCTGGAGTTATTGTCAGTCTATGTTTTTTTATTAGTCAGAGTTTTATACTATCATATTGTGAGGAATTGGACTAATTACAGTCTTGATGACGGTTATTAATCTTTATTTATAATAATTATAAGCTAAAGTTTAGATCTGCGAAACCCTTTAAAAGGCACCCAGTTAAAATCTTAGAAATTCAATGTCTCATCCACTGAGTGTTATTGGGGCTATTAGAATGATATATTTCTGTTGTTTTTTCATTTTATTTTTAACATTAGTAATTGTTTTTTACTTTTTCAAAATATGTAACTTTTTATCAAATTGTTGTCACAACTTTACTATTATTTTCTTTCAACTCTAAAGTCAAAATAATGTTTACAGTTTTTATAGAATAGTTTGTAATCACAGACTTTCTAACATTTTGCCTTCAGTCTGGTACTGGGACCTGTTTTGGTTCAGATTCTTCATCTGGTCTTGGTTCTGTTTCTAGACCTAGTTTTGGTCCTGGTACTGATTCAAGTCCAGGTCCTGGATCTTGTTCAGGTCCTGGTCTTAGTATTGGACCCAGTTCTGGTCCTGATTCTGGATCTGGTTCTGATCTTGTCCTGGTTGTAGTCCTGGTTTAGGTCCTGGATCTGGTTCTAGCCCTGGTCCAGGTACTGTTTCTGGTCTTGGTTGTGGTCCAGGATTAAGGTTTACCTGCAGTGCACAAGTTTGTAAAAGTGATCCTGGTCCTAGTTTTGGTCCTGGATCTGGTTCTAGAACTGGTTTGGGTTTTGAACTAGACCCTGGTCCAAGCCCAAGTCTGGTCATGGTTCTGGTTCTAGTCCATTTCCTGATCCAGATTCTGGATCTGCTCCTGGACCCAATCCAGGTCCTCGTTCTGGTATTGTTTTTGTACCCAGTTCTGGTCTTGGTTCTGGTCTAGGTCACTGTCTTGGTCTTGTTCCTGATCCTGGTTCTGGTCCTGGTTCAGGTCCTGGTCAAGGTTCTGAATCTGGTTTTGTTCTTGGCTGAAAACAGAAATGTATTCTACCTTTATACAAACAGCCAGGCCTGATAATTATGTGAATACATTTAAAACATTCACATATAAGAACTGTCGGGCCCAATATCCAATCACGTGATCGGATCGAGACATTCCTGCTTCTGACAGCTAACCGTAGATTCACTGAGAACAGCCTTAACCAATCAGAAAGCTCCACCAATTCCCACCTCAATCCGATAAGGATTAGAGACCTGAGCAGAATCAGAGGGAAAGTCACAAATACTGTTGTCTTACTGCCACAGCTTTCTGAATACACGCATAAACAGTATATCAAATAGTAGGGTTTTTGTCCACTTCAGGTGTGAATCTCATTTCTGTATGATTTACTGTTCTCTCAAAAATCCTCCCAAATAGAAGCACTCCCTCCAGTTCTCCTATGTTTTCTATTCTAACTTTGACCATTTTCATCCACTTCTTCCCACAAACACTTGACATCCAAAGATGCTCTTTTTATAGCTTCATCAGGTCAGGCAGTCATAACAGGCCCAGATAATGATGCTGAAAATTAGGCTTTCCATGACCTGTTTGGCACGTACTGTTGACTTTTAATTGACCTGTCCAAATTCAGCTCAAACTAAGATGTTTAAATCCAGACTTTATGCAAACAAGGTTGTAACTAACACCAGCATGCAGTGACCCCAACATGCCATTACTGTCAGACAGGCAAGAAGGGGTTGATCAAATTTTAAAAAAGCAAGCTAATAAACTTTTTCCAATCATTTTTTATTGGTGGAAACCAGAAAACTAAAGCTGTCAATGAAATACATTTTCATTGTAGTTGCAGCAAATCACACCCACGTGGAGCCCTATGTAGAAATGCTTAATAGTTTTTTCATTTGCACCTGTTTGTGTCCTTGGGGGAATCAACGAAGCTAAAAAGACACTTTCTGGTTCTTCTTAATGAATCTCCTCTAACAATCTAGGTTACTGAAGAGAAATGGCTGATCAGCAGAAAGCAGGGAAACATGGGATTTTCAGGGGATAGAACTCCGTATTTTCAGATAACATAACGATAATGAGAGTGAACATGACGTATTTTCCACTGACTTCAAAGACCAGTTTAGAGATCAGTCAGTCCTTCCATAACCTAGACTAGATGTTTCCTGTATCTTCATACTGTACCTTGGGGCCAGCTTTGATCTTTTCCCAGACTTCACCTTCCTTTCTCTCAAATGGTCAAATGTTTTTTTTACAAATCAAATTCACATAGGTATAATACTCATAACCTGGTCAGCGTCACTGTGATTTAAAACATTTGGAGAAAAAAGTTAATCAAAACAGTCCTGGTTGTAGCAGCTTATCAGCCAACAACACAACTTTGGAAGCAACCCAGTGTGAAGCTAGGGGACTTTCAGCCATGTTTGTGCCCAAACAAACAAATAAACTGCCAGAGCCTTTGGGGCAACCCTGACTCAGGGGAAAAAGACCATCAACCATGTGGGAAGGCAGGGTTCAAACCCCAAGCCAGCAATGTATCGAAGCATCCTTGGGCAAGATACTGAACCTCCAACTGCCTCCCACCCATCAAAAATGGCTGCCCTCTGCTCATCAGGGATGGGCTAATGCAAAGAACACACTCCACTATGTTGTATATGGCCCCAAATATCCCCCTTCCCTTTCCTCTTTAGGAGGGCTAAAGACAGCTGATTATCCCATCTTTAATAAAGTTGCAGATGCATCTTTAAAGTGACAGAAACCTCAAATAGAGAATACTGAATGTGTCAAGCATGGCCTCATTTATTTCATCTAGACTAACAAACTGAAATGGAGTACTCTTTAGCTTTGTATAGCTTTAAAATGACAGAAATGACAGACAGCATCATTGATTGGTTCACACGTTGAAACAAACAGCATGTCCAGCTGTTGTTAGGATTTCAGGGTTAGGGTTGACAAAACTAGAGCTGCAAGTCTCACATGTCAGAGCATGTTTTTGCACATCAGGTGTCTTGCCACGGGCGTGCAGCTGAATCAAAAGGATTTCTGAAAATCCTCGCGCCTCTTGTGTTACTACCGCAATGACACAGAGCGTCCTTATAACTGGCTTGAGGTGAAAATTACGTGAAAACCTGTCGCACTCAGAAATTTCCATCAGAACAAATCCCCCCTGAGTGACAATTTTGTGACAAATGAGTTTTCACTCATAGTTTATAAAGAAACTGCTTATTATGCAGAACAGCATTGCAAATAAGGATGCTTTACACAAAACAGGGGGAATAAATGCTATTTTTTTCCTAGTCATATGAGCTCAGTGACTTTTTATTTGACCCTTCATTTGTTCAGTTTGTCAGTATAGAGTGTTCACACTGTGATTGTGCATGCTGTTTGTTCACAGCACACACTGCATCTGTAGAAAGCAGCCAGTGTGTGCTCAGGTTGATGCTATGCACACCGCAGAGAGGAGCGTGACATAGATAGCAAACAATCTGCAACTCCAAATCTCTGCAAGCCCTTTTTCAAAGCTTTCACTTTTATTTTTGACTTTGGCACGAGAGTGCAGATAGGTAAAGTGTGACATGAGATCGTATCTGCAGCTTTCACATATGATTTAGAGCCCTGAATGTTTCAAAATTCCTTTGATGATCCCATGTGTGGAATACAGTAGGGGGAATTTGAAACGAGTGTTTACAGTACTGATCATGATCGCTGCTCCAAACTCTTTCCTGCTGCTGTATTCATAGATTTCCATTTGGTTTGACAGTAAGGCAGGTACATCCACAGTTTACAAAAATCCACAACAATCCACAACATTACAAAAAATGACTAAATTACACTCTGCTCTGGAATTATGTCAGACATATTACAATTCACCAGAATCTCTTGACGGACGGTGATGGGCAATGATGTCAGACCAGTAGCTCTGACTTCACTGGTAATAAAATATGTTGAGCTATTGATCATGGAATTATTTTTAGTCAAGTCCAGGATCTACTTGACTCGATGCATTTTGCTGACCATCCAAAGAGAAGTGTGATAGACTACTTCTAACCTTTTATACTTTTACACAAACATCTGGATGATTTGATAGACCAAGCTGGGCTTGTATTCAGCTTTTAACACAATCCAGACACATCTTTTAGGCTATTCTGTTGCCCAGTTTTAAGCTCAAAGTACCGGTAGACATGGTGGAATGGCTGATGGATTTTTGAACTTTCAGGCCACAGTCAGTCAGGATCAACCGTCCTGTCTCAGTATTTAAAGAAACTGTCATGCACTGACCCCCCACAGCATCATGCTCTGTCTCCACTATTACTCATTCTATATACCAAAGACTGTTAGAGCCACCATACAGACAGGCATACCCTGAAATTTGCTGATGACACCATCACAGTCAGTCAACTACAGAATGAAGAAGTGTGAGCCAGTGGTGACAGACTTTGTGAGGTGGTGCAGCTTAGAAAAACTAAGAACATGGCTATCTATTTAGGGAAACTTTAAACTTCCTCTGCCCACATTAATCAAGGGATCAGCTGTTAAGAAGGCTGAGTCTTACCTCAGGACAGTGACTGATAAACTAACCCATGAACACAAAGTAGCTGCAACTGTAAAAAGTCTCAGCAGGGATTTCTTTTCCTTTTCTTCACAAATGGAACTCCATTAATGTTCTAACAGCTCTGATGGTTTTATTTGAAATATTTTTATTGAGTTATTTTTTAAAACTTTAGCATAATCTCCTCCCCCCCCCAACTGCTTAAAGGCTTTAAATGTTGCTAATAAAATTGTTGGTGCACATTAGCACTGTCTTACAAGGTAGGGATACCTGCTGCTCCCTAGAGCCAGAACTCAATTACATACTCCTTTCTGCAACTAAGGCTATCATTTAGCATAATTCCTAATTTGCATTTAAATATTGATGCACTGAACCTTTTACTGTTTTTAACTTGAGATTTGAACAGGTTCAAACAATTTGCAAAACAAAAATTTGTCTTAGATTTGTTGCAAAATGCTGCTTGTTCCTCAGGCCAGAGTCTCAGTTGCAATATGGGCAGAAACTAGTCCCAGAAACTGATTTTCAATAAGGTCTATTCAAATTTGCATTACTCAAAATGAAACTGCTCAACTTAAATAAATGCTTTTAAAAATGAAATCTGAATTACTGACATTTGAACTCCAATGTATGAAAATGATCGTTAATAAATTGAAATTGAATTTAATGTTTTGAAACTGATTTAATTTGCTTTGATTTCATCCTATTGAAAATTCAGCTCTAATATTTTCAGTTCTCACCATTCACTTTCAGTTGTACGATTTCATTTCACTTCTTAAATTCATTTTTTTTATGGGTCACACATCCGGGTCCTCCATAAGCTACAGAACAATCAAGTGCAGACTGACCAGACTACGTTGCACTTCATTAAAGCGCACATCTTCTGCGCTCTGAGGGTTTACAAAGAGACCGTCTTCATGAGCTCCTCCCCACTGGCAGACGATACAGAAGTCTGTGGACCAGAACTAGCCACCACTAAAACAGCTGCTTTACTTGATGCCATAACCATTCTAAACAGCTGAGATGCTTTCCTTGTTTACGTTTTTGCCTTCCAATCTTTTTTAATGTGTCTGCTCTAATGGTTTGCATTGTTTCAGTGGCTGGCATGTTTGTTGGCTTATATTGAAAGTAGTAAGTAAATAAGAAATAAAATGAATTCTACATTTAACAGGTAACTAGTGCAGAGACCTCAGAATAGGAGTGATGTGATCTTTTCTGTTTGCTCCAGTGAGGAGCCTCGCTGCAGAGTTCTGGACCAGCTGAAGGCCATAAAGGGCTTTTTGGTTAAAGCAGGTAAACGTGCGTTATGGTAACGGGAGGAAATAAAAGCATAATGTCTGTAAATGATTGTTTTTGAAAGCTACCCACAGTTGGAACCAGATATCTTGTGTGTTTTACATGTTTGATGAAAAAATCTGGTTCTGATTAAGAAAATGAATACATGAATGACTTCATTTTCACACAAATCACAAACTGGTTAAAAATAATTTCCTTCAGGTTAACTCTGGTAAGACAGGATGTCTGGCTGTTGCCCCTGGTTCCATTCTCCCATTGAATAAACAACCATTTGGAAATTATACCCAGCTGTCAGACAATGCTGAGGAATGTTGTTTTTGATCATTGTCAGCCACAGTTTTTTTTTCAATGACACCAGAAGGTCACTCCAAACAGCTGGTCTGTAATTGTTTTTATAATCTGAGAAATATTTCTAAATGAAGACAGCTGGTGTCAAAAACAGAACTACTCAGGCCTTTATATTTCCCTCTTTTTTATTGTAATGCACTTTTTATCTATTTTAACAAAAGTATCCTAATCATCTCCAGCTGGTACAAAATGCTGCTGGAAGACTTGGACAGGAGCTCACTTCACTCCTTTTTTAAGGTCCCTTTACTGGTTACGAGTTCATTTTAAATTTTATTTTGAAATCCTGGTGTTAACCTTTAAGGCTCTGCAGGGTCAGGCTCCTGAGCACATTTGTGATACTGAAGCTTTTAATCTCCCTTCAGGCACTCAGGTCTCCAAACCAGAGACTATTAGCAGTTCTTCAAACCAGATTTAAAACCAGAGGGGACCACACTTCCCAAACAGCTGCACCTTGACTGTGGCATGAATGAACTCCTCTTGTTCTTAGGAGCTGAAGATGTTTTCTTCAGACAAGCTTTTAGCTCAATTCTATTGTTATTTTTTAAAATATATTTTCTGTTTTTAATGTATTCTCTTGTTTTTATTGCGAAGCACTTTGTGATCTTTATTTGTGAAAGTAGCTATCACTTTTACTTTTCTTTACTCACCAATCTGTAGGTGATTGAAACCATGGAAGACCCAGGACAGTCCAGTGTAACAGGATCGTGACCATCTCTCCTATCAGAACTTATTCTGTTGAAAGGCTTCGATGGTCATCATTGCTGCTCCCTGCCACAGAGACGTGTCCCTGTGCAGTTTCTCTACTGTGCATGGATTATTTTGCTCATACTTGATTCCTATTTAAACCTTTCTTGTCACCTGTTGACATAATTGATGTGTGTTTATCTGAAAAGCCTCTTGCTGCTGCTTCAAGCCAGTTTAAACCCTGTGACTGGTGTCACTTTTCCCTCCACTGCCGACTCTTACCGCCATCAAAAACAGAATTTGGCATCCATCATCTGTTGAACCACGGTATGATTTCTCCCTCTTACATTTCAAAAACTTCCCTGCACAGACACATCAGGATTGACAAAAATTGTAGCGCTGGGGGAAAAGTATGGAAAAGCAGTAAAAGTTGATGGTTTATGTTTTTAACAATGCACAATATTTTCACTCCAACATGCCCCAACTCTCCCTTTTTTTCATCACTTTGTCTGATGTGTTGCCTCACAGTCTCTGCAGATGCAATGTGACTGAGGACTGATTTAGAAGACTGGACTGATGTTTTTCAAATTGAAAGAAAATGAAGAAGACATTTAGTGGAAAGGATTAATCAAAAATAAAACCAAAAAAATCCACAAATCTAATTCTTATTGCTCATTTCTTTAGTTTAAACTTAATTTTATACTTGGGAGCTGCTGGAGTGCATTTGCTTTCCTATAAGTCCACCACTTGTTTCTGTAGAAAAACAGATGCATTGTAGATATAAAAACCCAAATCTGAGCCATGTTGCTGTGGTAACATGACTGTAAAAACCCTCAGGTGTCCCAGTCTTCAGAAAGTCAGCACCACCTAAAAAATGACCCATGAAATGATTTAGTATTTATTCAAGTATTTAGGACTCGCAAAAAAGGTGGAATAACAATTCAGAGAAAAACCCTGACTAATTATATCAATAGAACTAAACGGGCAAAAAGTCTAAAGAGTCCAGCAGGATGCTCTATGGTGGAGCTGTTGATTGAGCCAGTTTCTTGTTTGGCTGCAATTATTGGAAATTATTTGGAAATCTACAAAAAAGAAGCTAATGTTAGCTGAAATCAAACTGAAGTGGCACGTCCAATACTGCTGGAATAATATGGACCATGTGGGAGCACATGATGCAATTGCAAACAAATTGTGGCTTCCTGTGAATGTCATGCTAAATTTCTTGTAATTTAGTTAAAGCTTTCTAATTGTGCCTCAGACTGATTTTAATTTATTCATTTTATTTGTAATTTGGTCACCAACCTCTCCTAAAGTTGTCTCACATTTCTCACACTTTCCAACTTGAGGAAGCTAAACTGAGATGAGTTCCAGACGTCTGCATAACTTGATGACTGTTTTGATTTAGTGCAAATCTTTAAAAAGGGTTAAAAATTTCAGTGATGCAAGAACAAGTCCAAGCAAAGAAATTGATAACCCTCACAAACATTGGATGGATGGATGGATGGATGGATGGATGGATGGATGGATGGATGGATGGATGGATGGATGGATGGATGGATGGATGGATGGATGGATGATGGATGGATGGAAGTCAAAACAGATGCAGTGAATCTCTATGAAGATTTCCTGCTGACTAGAAACCAAGAATCCACTAATGAAGACACTGCATTTCTGGTTTAAATGTAAAGAAAACTGTACAGTGAGGGAAAAACAGCTAGCACAAAGCGCACTCACTGTAAGGAAAAAGAAACACTGATCAATATGTGCTGTGTGTGGTTCAATAAGTACATTGATCATCACACAAACAACCACAGCAGGAATAATACTGCTGCACCAAGGTCAATACCTTTCAAGCAGACCTAATGTAAGTCTGCAGAGGATTGTATTCACTTGGCCTCTCACAGAGTCAATTTACATCTGAATTACACGCATTGAATAAACGCTGAAAGAAATATGTTTAGCATGAATGGCGAGTCTGTAAATACCAGAACTTCTTTTTGTGGGAAGGTCTGGTGTCACGAACGCTCACAAAGTTCTGCAAGATTTCATGTCTGACTTATATGTGTGTGGGTGTGTGTGTGTGTGTGTGTGTGTGTGTGTGTGTGTGTGTGTGTGTGTGTCACCGACTGTAGGAGCAGAGCGGTTAACGTCCATGATATTTTTATCGCCATAGGGTCTCTCATGATTTGAAATCGGCCATTACATGATTCGAGACATTTTAAATGAAACAGGCTAAATAAAGTTGTTGTCATCTGATAATGTGACTGATAATTCCAATTAGAGAATAAAAAAATCAAAGTACAGAAGAGATCTAAGTTCAGGCATAAGGAGTAACACTGGTGTCAGTGTCAGAGAGCAGTGAACATTTTACAGAAAGTAGATGGATACTTATAACAGGGTAAAGGAGAAATACAAGAAACATGTTCAATGGTTGAAAAGGAAAATGAGTTCAGTGTATAAAAGTCAGGGCATTTGTGTGGCAACCGGAGGGTTGTTGGTTCAATCCCAGCAATGGCTAGGTCACTTTGTCGTTGCATCTTTGGACAAAACACTTTAACCACCTGGTGTAATTAAGCTTTGCTTCTGTGGCTTTAGTGTAGCTTACTGCCATCAGCATGATATGTGTATGAATGGATCTTCCTCTTTCTTCCTCTCAGATAGATGTTCATTCTAATTATTACCCTGTGTATAAATGAAGTTTGGGCTGAATTTTAGTCCCGGTTCCTGGTTTCCCTCTCCAGATCTGGCAACACTGTTACCTTATTGTCCAAACCAATCTGAAGATCCGGTCCAGTACGGCTGAGTGATGGTGGCCTGTCAGTGACACAAACAGCTGCTTGTGGATTTCAGTCTAATTACAGCAGACTACCAAAAGCCTTTCTTTGATGGGGTCACTGATTTCTTACCGAATCATTCTGTCTTTGCTACAGGACACATGGTGGAACTGACATAGTGGTTTTAATGGTCTGAAGCAGTTGTTTCTGTGGGGTGCTGTGAAGGAGAGGAAAGAGGCGGGACACGGTTTGCTCTGAGATATTTAGGTGATGCTTCATAGTTGGGTCATCCAGCAGCTGCTAGAGGTGCAATATCATGGATGAAGTCCTCTCCCCAAATGACATAAACTATATTTTAATTCTCTACACAGTATGGTGCATTGACACCTGGGCTGAGCACATGGCTGTAATCAGGAGGGGACCTTGACGAGAAGTGACTTTGACTGAGTGTCCCAGGAGTTGGACATTTTAGTCAACAGCATTTAAAAAAATTTTTCCTCTAAGTTTTAATGTCCTTGCATACATGTTGTCTATCCATTTATCTCTTTTAAAAACTTTATCATTTTTTTCTTACAGATTCCAGCAGAACTGAACCACTGGCTCAGTCTCAGAAACAGAGCAGGAAATATTACATTCAGTAGATTTGCAAACACAAAATAGGGCAGTAAATAAAATCTGAAGAATCTGCAACAGACAATTTGTCCAATGAAATAACATGTCAGATTAGATGCAAAATAAATAAAAGAGATCAAAGCTGAATTCGAATGCCACCTTAGTGATCTTGTTGTGGTTTGTGTCTAAAAACACTATATATATATATATATATATATATATATATATATATATATATATATATATATGCACATTGAAAATGTGAAGACCGAAGCAGCATCCACATCTGAGTCTTTACTGATCAGCAAAACAATCAGAGAGACTTTGGAGACATTCCAACTAATGGTAGGTTTGAAACCTTGTGAGCTGTACTTTATTACAACATCACAGTTAAACACCTACAGTTCAATGCAAGACTCATGAGTCATCCTTCATTTCCTAAAATTATCCTTACAGTCAGACTTTCTTGTAATTTGAAGTCAAATTTTATCCAGACTTTGTGAAGGTCTCCTAAATTAATCCTAGTAGGTTCAAACAAACTGTCAGAGATGATAAAGCTCCAGATGAGAAGCAATACATCTTCAAGAAGTTCAGTTGCCCTCATTTGAACCCATGGCCTGGATGACTGAGAACCCTCACCAGCATGTCTCACAATGTCTTCCTTTGGACTAAAGCTGTGTAATGGACAGACGTTATTTCTAAGTTTATATGGTCCAGATCAAGAAATGGATTATGTTTGTGTGACAATTGACTCTGTCCCTCAGCTCACACCCTCTTTCAAACAGATTCCCCCTCAGGAGGTCATAAATTCCTGCCTTGGTGTCGAAGAACCCCCTTTCATGTTTCTGTGACAGTAAAGATAATGCTGATGCTAATTTACAGCTTGGTGATACTTATTCAAATAACAAACTTTCAGGATGGTGATCAAAGGAGTTTCGATAACCCACAGACGAGATGGAGCCAGAAGACCCTCACCCCACCTTTTCTCACCCAGTGGGGAAAGCCAGGAATTCCTTTGTCTCTCCTGTCCTTAAAAATGTCTGTGCTAACCTCTCTCTACCCTCACAGGCTTCAGATGAAATAATACTTCAGTGTGATCCAAATTGATATAAAGAAAGGTTAATATCCACAGGTTTACTTTTAAAATGTGTTTACAAGATAAAGTTTGATTTTTCCCTGTTTGATTTACTTAGGTAAAAGTTCTTTGGTTAATTTTCCTTGAAGACTTTTCACATTGTTTATCAACATGATACCAAATTATCTCTTTTAAATCTAATCTAGTCAAGAAACTAGAAATGTTATTCGTCTAATGTACTCTTAAACTAAGAGTCACTGATTTCTCTGATTAATCTGATGTGGGATTTAATGTGTTTCTATGCTTAGAATAAACATGATGCACGCAGTCTAAAAGGTGATTCTGAATAACTCTTCACGTTTCAGAGAGAAAAGTGGTAAAGGTTTATTTTATTGATTAGAAACTTTATTCCTCTCATCAAAAATTAATCCCCTTTAAGCCATTCCTAAGTACTTCCCCTTTATGCAGATGAAGGTGGAGTCAACCACACCATTGGCTGAACCCGACTCCACCCCTGCCCCTTTAAAACCAGAAGGCGCTAACTGCTAGCTCTCTTGTTCTCCTCTTGGCCTCCTCTTCTTAGCTTCTTCAGCTCTCTTGCTTGCTCTGGCCTCCGCCTCTCCGGCTCTCTGCTTAGATGACCTGATGACCTCACCAGCTCGCCTGCATGCTGGCCCTGCTCCCCCCCACCAGGGAGCTAGGATGCAGAGCTGCGACATGAGGCCTCCCCGGAAGGACAGACTCCAGACTTTAAGTCTTAGGAACTTTCGGCGTTAAGCTTTTCTTTTGTTTTCACGTTACATTCTTCTCAACCAAGTTTAGACGTTTTAAAGTTTATTTTTCTTTTATCCGTCGTTAGAAACCAAAAGTTAGATGGCGTTAATCTGAAGCTAAACTACTGAACATGAAGACATCCTCCTGCCATGAGAGAGAGCGAGCCATGCTTGCCCAAATCCGGAACCTGCATCCTCTCCAGCTGCCTGCCAGACCTGAGTGGTGACCTAGGAACACCTCCTGATCCAGTGACCAAGTCAACGCCGACCTGGTAGAGAACCACGGAGGAGTTGGAAGGAACGAACCACTGCGACACTTGTGTATCCATACAGGAACCCTCAAAAAGGTCTGTGATGAATGCATTTGTGGCTATTAAGAGTGATGCAATCTGATAAAGCAAGCTAAACCTAACTCTCTTCTCTCATCCATCCTCCTGAAAATCCTTTAATCTTCAACTTCCCTTCATAGGCCAATAAATTAGCTTAATTTCATTAGTAAACCATTTCTCACTCTGAAACATTAGTCATTAATATTTATTTAACCTCAATAATTCATCTTGTTAATAAATTGAACTGGTTACAAAGTCAAATTCCTAACTTTGCTGTGTTACTGTTATGACATGTTCATTTTGAGGTTTCTGTAAATAAATTTATCCGTATATAATCATAAATGGGCTTCCAGTAATTTTTGTGTTTTTCATATCGAAAATGGGTAACGAGCTTACTTCTTTCAGATTCAGACTGATAAATGATAAATAACAATAAAATACAAATAGGATAATATTCAAGGTTGTCTCAGCTTACCTTCCAAAGAAAACGCTGGGTGGTGCCCTAATTACGAGGTTTTGACTATTATTATTAATTATTAAGAATAATTATAATAATAATATTCAATATATACAACTTTACCCCTATATAACCCTACAGCTGCTTTTCAGACATTTTAAAAAGAATGTTTATGCTTAGCCACCTAATTCAGACCTATAAAAGGCTTTCACTAAAGGATTTCACGTAAAGGATGAGCCACGGTTGTCTGTCAGGGCACAATTGTTTCCCATTTCTGTAGTTGAGTCTATAAATACAGTATGTAAAGCCCTTTATGATGTATGTCTGTGAAAGGTGCTACCGGTAAATAAACTTTACTTACTTACTTACTATAAAAACACCAAAGAAAACACAGTATGATAGACATTGAATGGATTTTTAGCACCAACAGTAATCCCATCCATCCATCCATGGAGGTAAGAGGCCCAGGAGGGATGTCCATCCCTCTTCCCAATGATGTTCTCCAGCTCCTCCTGAGGGATCCTAAGGTGTTTCCTGGCCAGAGAGGTAACAAATAATAATCTCCCCAACAACTTCTGGGTCTCCCCCAGGTTCTCCTTCCAGTGGGATCTGCCCATAAAGAGAAAGGTGATCTCCCTGATCAGATGTTACCTCAGCTGACTCCTTTCAATGTGGAGAAGCAGCAGCTCTACTCCTCATCTTCTCAAAGTCAGAGCCCAGACACCCATCTGAAGGAAACTCATTCCAGCTGCTTGAATCCAGGATGTCGTTCTTTAATCTCGTCTTTATAGCTGAGAGCTGGAAGGACCCACCAGGAAATTGAGCGCTTCACTATTTGACTCAGCTCTCTTTTTAAATGCATTTCTTGGTTTTGTTTAAATCAGGACTTTGTTTATTATTTCTCCTGTTATGAATTTCAAACACTGGTTATCTGTAGATAGGTTTGCAGGTACACATGTCCACTTGTCTTTGTTCAAGAACACATCATCACATGACCTAAAAAAGCAGCAAAGTCTAAAGAAATACTTCGGAAGACCTTCAAAAAGTCTGGATAAATACCGAAGACCACTTTAGGAAATTATAAGAAGGTTTGGATTCTTACAAGTAGCCCTGTTTTGTTACAAGTTGTTTGGGGAATTCTTCTTCATTGTTTGGATTGATGGTGTTGCCTTTTGTTTTTAGTAATTTTGTTTTTCTTCTTTAAATGCTGTGCTACTTGAAGGATTGTTGATGTTTCTTTTCAAATTTTTGGCCACCTGTTATGAAGCATAACCAACGAGAGGCATGTTTAGCAGCTAATTGACATCTCAAAAGCTTAAATAAAACTCAAACTGCAACCTAAAATCCCAGACAAGTTAAAGAGGAGACATGGATGCAGAGCTGGAGCAAAGGGGAGGAAAAGGAAGAAGTAGAAACGAATGTGAGATCTCCCACAGACAAGATGGATGGGCTTGAAGCGCTGATGAGGACCCAGCCAGAATATTATGTGTTTCACAGAGACGTGGCTGCAGGTTCAGATCCCGACTCAAACTTCTTTCTGCCTGGCCTTCAGACGATAAGAGCAGACAGAGAATTGACGAGGAGTGGGAAAAAAACAAAGGATGTCATGTGCATTATGTAAAATATCCTCTCTGCAGCCCTAATATTAAAATACTTTCTGAATTCAACCACAGCTTGTCTTCAGTCAGAGGCTTCTTGAGATCCGTTGCAACACAAACTGCTACAGACGGTCCTCCACAGCTAGAACAGCCTGTAAGGTCTTTATGAAAAAAACTTACTAAAAAATCTCATTTCTTTCTGGTACTAATAAATTATTTTAGGATTTGAAATGTAACTGAATTTGAATATACCATGATGTCAGTATTATAACAAAGTTCTAACATTATATGATCCAGACTGCTACAGCATCACCACAGAGCAGCATGGCTGCATTAAACACAAAGGAAAAAAGGAGACGTATGAAATGTGTTGTAATATCAAACATCTCTCATGTAGATGCTATTATTCCAATATTGCTTCACTAAGAATAAGTTGGTTATGTGTTATCTGGTATATTAATATCTTCATATACTGTATATTGGGGCTGCTTAATTGTGAAAAAACTCAATAATCTGACATTTACTCAAGATAAAAAATGAATCCTTAGCTGAAAAATGTGCACTTTAAATCACTGTGGAAAAATCGGACTAACAAATGATCCACACACTTTAGGTTTTAGACTTTTATTCACTTAAAATCTCAAGTGTTAAAGCAAGAACAAAACATTTATCATGTCCTTTGGTGGGATTTTAGTACACTTTATAATACTGGATAATTAAACTAATATTCTTTGATGCCAGCACGTTGCCAATACAAAGGGAAATCAACTGCACAACTCAAAGAAAATAAAAGAATAACTGATGAAAAAAAACTGGAAACAAAAATATATACCATTGCTTCTGCATTTGGAGGTCTTAAATAGATACACTAAAGGTCGCCTTTTTTTCAATCACAGTTCGGCAGAAATACAACAGGACTACATGACTTTTTTTGTTGTTTGTTCTGTCGAGAACTTGCAAATACACTGATGGTTGTCTATGCACTTCTTGTCTGCTCATGTGAAAACTATCCTCTGACGATTGAAGGGAGCGAAGTGGAGCTAAGATGGAAAAAAAAAAGAAGAACCCGACAGCTTTACTGGATTATCTTTTTTGAGGGAGAGGAGAGGATGAGACGGGGCTTCTTACACATGTGCATCACTAACATTGGACAAAAGAATCCTTCAGCCAACGAGGGTTTACAGAGTAACGTTCACGAATGCACAGGTCAGTGGGTGGGGCGATGGGGGATAATTAGAGGTGAAGAGGGGATGGAGCGGGGGGGTTAACAGGAGGGAGGATGAGACAGAGCTTGAAAGAGAGACAGAAAGATCAGAAGGGATTAATATGGGCAAAGTTTTGTGTCACAAAGTGGCAGTCTGGACAGATTTCCTTCTATCCACAATGCACTGACAGCAAAGAATGCTTCCTGGGGTTTTCACCTCTTTCTGTTTGTCATCACATTGAAGTGGAACGCTTCTGTCTCTGAGGACAGTCTTTGCCGTTCAGCGAGGACAGTTTGTTGTTTTTTTTTTTTTGTGTCTTTTTTTCATCGTCGTCAGTCCAGCAAACATTAACTCGCAGAAGCATCCCGAGGGGATCCGCGACCACCGTCGGCTTGTGCGAGAGCTGATTGGTTGCAGCTGTTGTTGCCGTGGCAATAAGAGAGGAAGTGAACAAGTCTGTCATCTTGAGTTATTCCTTCTCAAACTGGAAGGAGCTCATGTACCTTGTATGGCTTAGAGGGGGAAGGGGGACTCATCGTTCTTTGTTTCATTTTTCTTATCAGGCAAATGCTCACTCACTCATATCTTTAATAATAGTTGTTTATTTAGAAGTATATCTTTTTTAATTTTTTTTATATATTCTTTGAAATTAAATGGAAAGTTTCTGCACACAGTCTGTGTCATTCCCTTTATTGTCAGCACAAGTTAATTGAGTCTGGCAGCAGAGAAGCTCAGTACATCAGGGCCCACAAAGCGTGTGGTTGTTTTGTTTTAATGGTTATTTGGGGAGGGGGAGGGGGGCTGAGGTGAAGGCGATAGGAGGAGTGTCACTCCCACTTAGTAACAGGTCTCTTCAGAGCATGGCGGACCAGCAGGAGGGCTCGTTCAGGAGAGCAGAACTCAGCAGAAGCAGAGTCAGCAAACTGCAGAGGGACGGAGGCGTCAGGGGGGCCTGGCCTGAATCGGAGCCTTTGCAGCCCCCCAGCTCGGACTCACAGCGGGGCTTCTCGCACAGCAGGCCCTTGTAGGCTGAGGGACAGTTGCAGCGGATGTTGTTTTCACACACCCCGCCATTTTGGCAGCGCAGGAGTTCGTTGTCACACACCCGAGCTGCAGTGGGAGGAATGTTGACAGAGGAGAGAGGAGTCAGAGTCAAAAACACACACACAAGTTATGAATGCAGTAATTAATATCTTAAAAAACACCTTAATGAAGATGGAAGCTTTACATCATTGGAAAGCTTTGAACACTTTAGTACTGTAAGTAAAATAGTCTGAAGGAAAAAGCATGTCCATAAAGTAAAATGCTTTAAATCTGGCAGACGGATCAAAGGATGCAGTAAAGTAAATCAGGATGTTAATCGATGGTGACCTTTATCTAAAAACGACATTTGGAGTTCCAGTTAAACTCCAGTTCATGTTTGAAGTTCTGCACAGAGTATTTTAGTCATGATCTTTAAGGTTATGAGCATCTGCTGCTGTTTTTATAGCTCAGAAGCTGAAATGTTTGAAAACCACTGGATTAAGACAAAGAACCAATATAAAATAAATTTAAAAATCCTATCCATGCTTCCCAGCTTCTAGGGTGTTAGATACAACATAGAAAGCTCAAATTTTTAGAATACTGGCTTGAGAAGCCTGAAAGATTTTACACAGCTGTTTGAAGAAGCCCAAACTAAACAGCATCAGAGTAAAGGGTTAGGATGAGGACTGATGGATATTAAACCAACATTCTCAGAATTCAGCTGATAGTTGGGTTGATGTGAAACATCCCAACAGTGAACTGTAAGGCACTATTTGTTTATCACTTTTTGACAGAGGGTGGTTTGGGTCTTTGTCAGACGATAAGAGTTAGACATACAGTAGACACCGTTATGTCACCAATAGGTTTGTGGACCAAAGCTCTATTATTTTTTTTAAAGATTTTCAGCTTTTTTAAAGTGTCTTTCTGTGCAAAAGTAAAATAATGACTCTCTTATTCATTGTAAATAGCTTCTTAGGTGGCTGTTCCTCAAGCTACCTACAATGGGTAAGAGTTGGTGTCATCTTAGGTGTACAACAGTGGTGTCCAGTGCTGACCCGAGGGCCACTATCCTGAAGGTTTTAGATGTTCTATTTCTTTGACACAGCTGATTTGACTCAATAGCTGATAAAAAAAAAGGGTGCTGCAGAACTTGAGAACATTCTGAAAAGGCAATTCAACCAATGAATCAGGTGTTATAACATCAAGGAACAGGACTGGACACCTAGAAGCTCATAAAGTAGTGTCAATGTTTGGCTTTCATAAAACTTTATCCAATGTAGCACCAATTGTCTTACTTTTGGAACAGCATAGAATACTCACTGGAAAATGTACTTTCATTTTTAACTCTTAGAAGTTATTTTCATAGTGATTCACGTTTGTTGCTGCTTTACAGAGAGGTGTATCATCACAAAAAACAACAAAACTCACAATAAAAGCTAAGACGTGAAAATACTGTTTCAACAATACAACACAATACAGAGATAAAAATGACACACATCACAGAGAACGATGTTAAACACAACATAAACTCTGACAACAGTTTAAAGACACAGAGCAAGTGTCTTTGTTGATTCTGGTGAAAACTAGTTTAAGCTAAATAAAAGAAGAACGTGATTAAACTAAAGCTTCAACTCATACAGTTCGAGGTCCATGGCAATTATTGTTAACATTCACGTCAATTGTAGTGAAAATATTTCAAATACACTTTTTAAATTAATCTGATATCTAGAGGTCATTTCTAGACCCTAAACCTTGTATTTTGTGACCCACAGCAGCGTCTCAACCCTGACTTTTGGGAACCAGTGGTGAAGAATTAGCTCACGTTCTAATACAATGTCTATATCGTCCCATAGTGACAGGCAGCTTGACAATCTAACATCTAACATTTGAACATGATATATTTTTAGATTTTAAAGCCCAGTTGTCAGTACGGAGGGCCCATCTTAACCCATCTAATTAACCCCAACTAAATCATTTAATTTGCTGCACAGAAATCCACACTTTCCTCGATGCCTGCAAGGCTTTTCCCGAGCAGCACTGACTTTAGACAAACTGAACATTAGGTGAAAATCGGTGTATATTTAGAGCTGGGACGCTGAGGCCACTCTATTCCCAGTGGAGGCAAGCTGTCAAGCAAGCTGGAGGCAAACAAAGCTGCGAGGCACAAACTAATAAACCAACAGAGACAAATAAACAGTGATAAACACAGGGCCCACTTCCGCCCATTTCAATCCTTTATGGGTGTGGAAAACAATGTGGTAAGCAATCTATGAAGTCTATGAGACATAAATATCACAATAAGAAATGTAAGAGCTGTCTCCTAAAACTCGGGATTGGATGCATGTCGTCTCGCAGGAATAGCCAAATAGAGCTTTGATGGGAACCTTCCTCAGAATTGCTGAATGCTTGATTCCTATTGGTGCATCATGCTGGAGACAACAGAGCTGCTGCAGCTCAGAGAGTTAGAATCACTGTGCACAACTAGATCTGACGAGGACATCTGAACTCTTTGACTTTTTTTACATTAAACTGACATTCAGATCCATAAAACAATGGCGACGAGTAAAAAATATTTATTTTTTCTTAGGAACTGTTTGTTCACCTGATCTTAGTAAACTGATTAATTAACATATAGAAAAAGAGCTTAGAGATGAATTAGCTAAAGACTCCTTAAGCCCTAATAATATGAATCGTTGTCACAATTTTTCATCAACCACTTCTGGCCTTAAGGCAGCCCAGTGGAGTAGGATTAGTACTTTTATCAAAAACCTGTCATATCTAATCCAATACAGACACTTCGATTTTTATCACTAATGTTTTTAGTGATATGCAGATGATGTCCTCCTAACTTCATCAGGCTCTGACCTTCAGTTCTTGCTGGGGAGGTTTGCAACTGAGTGTGAAGCGACTGAGATGAGGATCAGCACCTCCAAGTCTGAGACCATGGTTTTCAACCAGAAAAGGGTGGTTTGCCAACTCCTGGTCAGGAGGGAGGTCCTGCCTCAAGTGGAGGAGTTGAAGTATCTCAGGGTCTAGTTCATGAGTGAGGTAAAAAGGGAGCTAGAGATCAACAGGTGGATTGGGGCAGTGTCCGTAGTGATGTGGACACTGAACCGGTCTGTTGTGGTGAAGAAGGAGCTGAGCCAGAAAGCAATCTCTAATTTACTGGTTGATCTACATTCCAATCTTCACCTATGGCCATGAGCTTTGGTTAATGACCATAGGTGAAGAAGATCCTGAGTACAAGTGGTCAAAATGAGTTTCCTCCACAGGGTGGCCGGGCTCAGCTTCAGACAGGATGAGGAGTTTGGACATCTGGGAGGGAATAGGAATTAAACTGCTGCTTCTTCATTTTGAGAGGTGCTAGTTGAGGTAGTTTGGGCATCTGGTCAGGATGCCTCCTGGATGTGTTTCAGGCCTGTCCTGCCAGCAGGAGCCCCCTAGGCTGACCTACAACACGTTGGATTAAGTACATCTCCAGGCTGGCCTGGGGGTCCCACCGGAGGAGCTGGTGGAGGTGGCCTGGGGAGAGGACGGTCTGGGATTCCATACTAGGTACTGTATGCTGCCCCTGTGACATGCACCCGTATAAGTGTAGAAAAGCGAAGCAAGGCAAATTCATATTGAGTGTAAATTTACACTTATTGGGATTTCAGTTCAGGTCAAGTATTTCTGATTCTTGGCTGTAAATATTATGACTTCTACATGCTACAAATCTCAGAATGCTTTGACCAACAAAGACATAAATTCAGCAGGATACAACACAAATAGATTTCTCAACCCGAGAGCTCAGGTAAACAAGTCTTCAAGCAAGACTTCATTTCTTTCTTGGTTTAGAATAGTTTCAAACCTGAGGTTTCTGGCTGTGTTTGCACATTTCATCCACATGTAAACATTGTTTTTGGTGAGAAAAACTGAGATTTTAAAAACACAACCTCTGGTGCCTCCTGAACACTTGAGCTTTTAGGAAATGATAACACAGCAGCCTCATGTCAACTTCTGTTTGGAAAGAAAGAGTCCTTTGTTTTAAAGTAACAGTGGTCATCAAAAAACATCCAGTTCAGAAGTCCATTTCAGCTAAAGCTAGTGAAAAGAGCAGATCAGGTCTGTTCGGTGACAACATTGTTTTCTTCATGTTTTCTTGATGGATTCATCGTATTTTTTTCCCAAGAGACAGAAACTTAACTGGTACTTTACAGGATAACAAACATTTGCAGCAGTGTTTCTTTTATACATCATGATTTACATCTGACTTTTGCAATCGTAGGGAAGTATAAAGAATAGATTTCTCTCAACACTTAGCTTGGTGATCTTTATGTGTTAATATATACACAGAGTGCATTTTTAGTTTAAAAGCCATCCTGTTAAAAATTTATTCAGCACAATGCTTAAACCTGCACAGCAAGTTCAGCTGGTTTCAAAGGTAAGTCCAGGTAATGGCCATTCCCTGCAGGCAGAGTGCTTCATCTCTTGCCAATTAAGCATAGCTCAAGATAAACATGAAACACGGTATTGATTATTTAAAAACAAACATCAATGACAAGTTGCATCAGACGTGGAAGTTCTGCTAGATTAAAGGTGTTGCAGAACCGCTGTAGCCTTAAAACCAGGTTCTCTTCAGAGGCTTTATCTGCTTTCAGTCTCCCCACATCAACTTCTTCGCATTACCGAGAGTAAACAAAGCCAGCACAGGCAGTAAATGACAAGATTTGTTGTGTTTGCTTTTGATATGAGTGATAATATTTAGAGAGGGAGCCAATGAACTAGGTGTGCCTGTCTGGGAAAGTGATGTGTTTGACAAGAGATTTAAGTTTTTAATTGCATTTTTCAGTCTGAATGCAAATTGGTCCTGAATGTAAATACTGCATCAGGAGCGACACGAAGAAAGATCAAGAGTCAAAAGTTTTCAAAGTTTTTCACATATATGGGGGTTATTCTCAATTTAAAATAGTCACTGTTTTGTGTATGAAATATGTCAGGTAAATCTGAATCTGTTATGAAGACAAACAGATGCATTTCTTTATGAATATTTACACACATGCACTGAAAACAGGAGATGTTCTGATCTGGAGGGAAATGTGAGAACATGAGATAATGCTTCAAAATTCATTTTGAATTTTTTTGTGGAAAGTCCAAAGAGTCCATGAAGTGACTTTAAATGCTGTTTCTGAAGCCTCGCCTTCCTCCGCTTATCCGGGTTCGGGTCGCAGGGGCAGCATCCCAGGCCATCCTCTCCCTGGCCAAGTCTGCCAGCTCCTCAGCTGGGATGCTCAGGTGTTCTATGGCCAACCTGAAGATGTATTTCCTCCAGCTTGTCCTGAGTTGACCCGGGGGCCTCCTGCCGGCAGGACATGCCCAAAACACCTCCCGAGGGAGGCGTCCAGGAGGCATCCTGACCAGATGCCTGAACCACCTCAACTGGCTCCTTTCAATGTGGAGGAGCAGCGGCTTTACTCCGAGTCTCTCCCAGATGTCCTTATCTCCTCACCTTATCTGAGCCCGGCCACCCTGCAAAGGAAACTCTCTTCGGGCACTTGTATCTGTGATCTCGTTCTTTCGGTCATTACCCAAAGCTCATGACCATAGGTGAGGATTGGGACATAGATCAACCGGTAAATCGAGAGCCTTGCTTTCTGGCTCAGCTCCTTCTTCACCACCACCATCCACATCAATGCAGACGCTGCCCCAATCCGCCTGTCGATCTCCCGCTCCCTCCTTCCCTCACTCGTGAACAAGACCCCAAGATACTTAAACTCCTCCACTTGGGGTAGGACCTCTCTCCTGACCCGAAGTTGGCAATCCACCCTTTTCCAGTCGAGAACCATAGTCTCAGATTTGGAGGAAGCAGTTCAGATTACCCACCCTTTTTGGAGTCCCTGAGAAGAGTCCTAGATGGTGCTCCGACCGGGGACTCCATTGTCCTGCTGGGGGACTTCAATGCTCACAATGACATCATGACCTGGAGGGGCGTGACTGGGAGGAACGGCCCGCCCACTCTGAACCCAAGTGATGTTTTGTTATTTAACTTTTTCATTTTTGTTTTAAATCTGTATAGCACTTTGAGCTGCCCCTAGCATGAAGAGTGCTTTATAAATAATTTAATTGATTGATTGATTGATTGATTGATTGATTGATTGATTGATTGATTGATTGATTGATTGATTGATTGATTGATAATGTAATTTTCAGAACAAAGTGACATTTCACATATGAACAACAGGACATCTGGTGCACATGTTAAATACCCACAATTCCTCACACTGCAGAGTGTAAGACCAGCAGAAGTTAGCTGAAAGAAACTTAAAACACCCTCTAGTGACCGGCTGCAGTATACGGTTTAAGGGTCACATCCTCCATGTAAACTAATGAGACAATTTTGTGACTGAAAAAAATATAAAATACCCCACAGAAATGATTTCCAGGTGTTGACTTCCATTGAGTCACACAGTCCTTACCTTGCTTCTTCTGCATGTTCAAATATTTATTTTTCCAATACATTATGCATTGCTGGGGGAAAAGTATTGCCCTTTACAAATGTCTTAGCTTTTTGCTGACTTAACACTTAAATGTTTCAGATCAGCAAACAAGTTTCAGTATCAGACACAGAAACCCTGAGTAAATATAAAATGCAGTTTTCAAATGATGATTTAATTGTTCTAGTGAAACGATCTAAGCTATCCAAACCAACCGGGCCCTGTGTGAAACCTAATGACTGGTTGTAACTCCTGGTGGAACAACTACAGTACAATCCAGTGATAACTAGTGATGTGTGACTAGTGATGAGACTATGGAGGAGTTTTGTTCCACTCTTCTCTACAGAATTGTTTAAATTCAGACACATTGGAGGGTTTTCCCATTTTATTGGCCTGTTTAAGGTCAAAGGTCAGACATTCATGATTCCATCAATTACAGCAAGTCATCCAGGTCCTGAAGCAGCCCCAGAACATCACACTACCAGCACCATGTCTGACTGTTGGGATGATGTTTAGTTTGACTCCAGATGGAACAGGACACACACCTTTCAGGAAGTTCCAATTTTGTCTCATCAGGCAAATCTATATTTTCTCCTATAAGTCTTGGGATCATCAAGATGTTTTTGTAAATGTGAGACAGGCCTTTGTGTTGTTTTGGGTCAGGATAGGTTTTGACTATGGAACTCTCCCACGGAGGGCATTTTTGTCCGGTCTCTTTCTGATTGTTGAATCATGACCTCTGACTTTAACTTTACCCATGAGTCCTGCAGAGCTTAGAAGTTGTTCTGGGTTCTTCTGTTCTTGAATGTCTTTAGAACATGATGCATGGTGTGTTGCTTTTTGAGATCTTTTAACCTACTTCCTGTTGTCAGACAGGTTCTATTAAAGTTCTACAGGTCTTCCAGCGATCAGACCTGAACTCAGCTTTATAAATAATGAGGGTAATCATAATTAATTCATGATTTAAAAAAGGGGCAGTTACTTTTTCTACATATGGCCAGGTTGGTTTGAATTTTTTTCCCCAATAATAAATAAAATCATCATTTGACAACTGCATTTTATACACTCAGTTCTTCCTGGTCTGATATTTATCTGAAACATTTCAGTGTGGCAGGTAAGCAGAAGAAGGGGGCAAATGCTTTCCCACAGCACTGTACACTACAACATAGCGATGCCTGTAAACAGATGTATTTAGTTCACTTTTCAACAATAAAAGAGGTGGAGACATTCTTTCTATTTTTATTGATGCTGGTGGGTGGGTGATGCAGCCAGAGACCTACGTACATGATTCAGAGCCAAAACAACGAGCTACAGTATAGCTGCATGCTGCTGGAGTCGCTGCTTCACACTGATTTTTGCTGACAAATATGTTGCTTTCCATTCACTTATCAATACTAATTACTCATTCAGATAAATGCAATATCAACACTAAAACAATCCTAAACGAGCTTCCTTTGCAGATATTGGCATGTTGGAGCCAAACGGCTTTTAATGCATCATATTTTTGCTTCATGCCTTCAAACCCTTGAGAGTTCATCCCACTTCCTTCTCAATTCTGAGAGAAGAACTCCAATGCAAACTCTCGACTGTGAGAAAAATGTGTAAACAGAGACTGCAGAAAGATTCTCCCTAAAGTATCCTGTGATTGAGAAAACAGCCTAAAACATTTACAGCATCAAAACTCCAACTAATCCAACTGGGTCTGAGGTCAGTCTGCATCTCTTTAAAAAACCTGCGTATTAATAACATTTTGTATCAAGAACTGACATCAGACTTTAGATTGATTCTGGACATTTGACTGAGTGATTAGGTGTGGATGTGGATGAAACTTTGCAGAATCTCTATTCCAATCCAAAGGGAATATTCTGAATATTAATCCCATCCGTTTTTAACAGTTGCAACATTACTTAAATTTCTGCAAGAGAATAACTCAGGGGCACTAATAGAAATGCTTTTGTTTGTTTAAGTGTCTGATGAATGCTTTGTGGTAAATCTGTCTAATGAAATCACCGATCCATTCTCTCTGCAGGAGATTTTCCATCTGCTCAACTTGGCACTGCATGAAAATGTTTTTTTCACTCCTATTTCTTGCTTCCCATGTGTTACTTGCAAACATTGAAATTCTGTTTTTCTAGAGTTCAACAGTCTCATTTTATCACCAAGCAGTGCTTCAGGATGTGAGTATGTTTTCATCCTATGAAGGAACGGGATGCGAGCCATGCCCAGTTTTTGTTTTTTTCCCCTCCACACGTCCTTTTGTGTAGAAACAGATGTGCATGTTGACAGCATGTGTTTACTCTGAACACACTGAATATATTAGGAGCCACCAACAAGTTGCAGCCAAAAACAGTGCATTTTAATGAAGATCCATCTGTGCCAGAAGTACTAAAATAAACCAGTTTATTTCACACTGAATCTAAATTACAATGCACTAGGTCTGTCTCTTTATTTGTTAGCGGCAGACTGACAACAGCGACATGCATGATTTAAGCTATGGAGTTTGAGATTCAGCTGAATTAAACCGAATTCTGTGAGGAGAAATCCCCTCAGTCGGCGCCCTAACCTTTAAACCTATAAACTGTTCAAACAGACATGCACTGATTATCATTTTTTATTGTTTTATTTCAAGTTATATACTTAAAGCTTCTAAATGCTGATTTCCCACTGTAAATATTATAATTACTAAATATTGAAAGGCCTCAGTTTTGAGAAACAGAGTGTAAGTCCTGCAGGACTGATGAGCTAATGGCTAGTCTGAATGCAGGTAAGAACAGAGAAGATTGCTACTGTCTTAAAAAAGCTTCAGTCCCCATCAGTTTCTCATTCCATTTATTTACATGGAATTATGTAGTTATTAACAAACAAATATCTACAGCAGCTGCATCTTCAGGGGTCAAATACAGCAAAGGATATTATCCTTTTTCTGTCATGCAAAACTGACAGAGGTGAAGAGGTTTATAAAATAACTTTTGCATAGTCTGCTGTGAGGCTTTGGAAAATGGAGCTTTAAGATGTCAGGTGGAGTTAAGCTGGTGGTGCTTGACCCAACATGTCCTCACTTTGGGGCATCACTGTGTAAAGCTGATCTGTGTGATAAAACTCTGCTGTTATGAGCATATTATAGAAAACCAAGCATTGCTCAGGCTCACAGCTCTCCTTTAGGAGGTTGTCGTCAAGATAATTTATCAATTCAATCTTTTTGAGTGTGATAAATATCGTTGCTGTTGGGCAGATAAATAGTATCTCCAAAAGTGACACATTTTAAGAAATGGAGGGAAAAAAACATTTCTGTCACAGAAAACTTTACAAACTCTTCTGGACAACTTTTTTTTAAAATAAATCATCCATAAAATCAATGATTATTGAGAGATGACCAATAGAGCTGATTTATGCACAGGGTGCACATCATTTTTTTCAATAAAGTACTAAAGTGAGTACTAGGTGTTGATGCATGGTACTCATGCCATATTTGTCTACAGAGGGTGTGGGATGCAGTATGCGGAAACCATCAGGCCGGTTAGCTACAAAAAGTCAAACGGACAGCGCACCGCTCTGCTCATGCTGCAGCTTGTCAGTGTGTAATGATGGGCTGCATGATCGATACTGCTATGGGCAAAGGAGTGTAGTGGCAAAAGAAACTGGTACACACATTAGCTCATGTGCACCGTGTATGTGTACCCCTGTATATGTGAAAACATAAAAATAACGAAAAATAGAAGTTTTAACCCGACAGCAACAATATCTATAAGAATTCAGACAAAATCGTTACCCTTCCTTTAGAAGAAACTACAAAAGTTCACTAGAAATGAATCAAAAGTCACGTCTGAAGAAGCTTTGTAATTTGTGCCTGCAGCATGTTAAAAGCAGAAATGGCAGTAATGTTTTCTACCTTTAAAGTTCTTTGTCAAAAACTTAAAAATCCACCTTCCTGAAGTTTACTTCCTCCTGTCTGCCTGTAGGTTTGTAACTGAAGCTTGACTTGAAGAAAACAATGAAAAATTGGTGACATTTAGCGAGAAAAAAACCAAAACACATAAGGCAGACTTTGTGAAATGACTGGGAGGGAAAATAGATGACATTAATAAATGGGTTGGACCTGAAAATGACCTGCAGTCTCCTTTTAAAAAATGTCTGGATTGGACGTCGCTGTCCTGTTGTGTTTTTGCAAAGAGGATCACAGGCAGCCTGTCAAGCAGTCAATATTGACTCAGCTGTTGTGTTGATGGTGTGTGACACGCCTGGGTAACCGAGTTAGCGAGCAGCATGCACCCTGCCATTCCATTGCTTTTCCCCTTCATTTGAGACATAACGGGCACCTGCTGGTCTCCTACTGGTATTGCAGCCACAGCAAGTGTAAAAAGCAGGTTTAGGTAATGAAAGAGATGGCATGGTGCATTTATGTTGGGTGACTGTCACTGTGTTGAGTCTGTGTCTGTGAGGGCAGCTGGGCAGAACATTCCTCCAGCCAAAGCTTGGAAAACAAACAGTTAGCACAGAGAAAGAGAGAGAGAGAGAGAGAGAGAGAGAGAGAGAGAGAGAGAGAGAGAGAGAGAGAGAGAGAGAGAGAGAGAGAGAGAGAGAGAGAGCTGAGGGGAGAACAGTCAGGAGCTGCATAGGGAGGGTTACGGTTCTACTTACATTTGCAGCCATTGTCCCACAAATAGCCGGGTAGACACTCCTGACACTTGGGCCCCGTAGTGCCCTCCTTACATATACAATATCCTGTGTCATTACAGCGATCACTGACTGAGCCAAGGGGATTACAATTACACTCTGGAAAAACAAGACACACACACACAGACTGGAGAACAGGGTGGTGCTTTGACTTCCCAGCACACGTCTGGGCCTCTCACAGCACGGACCGCAGTCCTTAAGCTCTACTATCAGCTCAACAGGCTGCGTGGTTATTTCTAGCTGGTCAGATTTAAAGATCGATACAGGAGAAATGCAACCATTTCAACGATGATGAAAACAGAATGAGGAGAAGAGTGAGGATGCATTAACAGAGGAAATTTTCTGCCATTTTAAAACGTATTTCTGTTGCAGATAGTTTACTGAATAGCCTGTTTGGAGACATGGTGTTTGGTGAGCTAACGGCTAGTCTGAGCACAGTTTATGATTGCCATTTTAAAACAACTTCAAAACCTATATTTTACAGTGGTTTGTGAGAACTTTAGTTTATTAATATTTACACCATCATCAACTTCACACTATGGTTATTTGAGGAAAATTATTTTTAAAACTCTGTAGGACTAAACCCCTGGGGGTGCAGGAAGAGCTAAATTTACCTGCTGCTGTAAATCACCTTAAAACTCCATGTAATGCATAAAGTAAATGTTTGAGCTGTTTTAAGACAACAGCAATGGATTTTGGTCTGAACTGTCCTCAGATTAGCTGTTAGCTTAAACTCAGTTTCTACAGACAGACGCTGCTCAGGAAGCCATCCAATGATGGCACTGTTCATCATCTTTATACAGAAATGTTCTTGGCTGAAAAATCCCTTTAAAATATTACAAAATGTTTCCACATAATTTAGATTTCCATTCATTAATTATACAAAGAGAGAATAACATTGTGCAGTGAGCATTTAGCCATAGCAATACCAGTCGCTTTGATTTGACAGTGAGCTTTTGTGAACATGATCCTGAAAGACAGAGATGAAGGTGGACAGGTAGAGGATGAAGGATGGTCTGAAACGGATGGAGTAAAGAATGGTAAGGTGTTAAAGAGATGAGAGAACTTTACATTGAAATGGGCATTGTTGTTATATGCTGTTTAATTTTGTACAATCTGAAAATAATTGAAAATACTCTAAGTTTTAAAATATATTTTTTTATTTTAATTTCCTTTTTGATATTATAGAACTGAAAATAGTTTTATACTGAATTGAAAAAACAAATTCTAAATAAAAACAAAGCCCTGTCATGCTTCTGGTGTCCTACACCTAATTGACCTTTCACCTCTCCACAGCCACTGGAGCACTCTGCAGTCACAGTGACACCTACTTTGACAGTCCCTGACCATAACATCACACCTTCTGCGGCCGCGCTGCACGTGGCTTCACCCGACTGACATCCAGGGGTCAGGCAAGAGGAGAGAGGTGACGGCATGTGACAAACTGGGGGGTCAGGGAAAGAGAGGCAGGCTGATGGGGAGTTTGCCTCGCAGTAACGCCTCTCTGACTCTTAATGCCAAGTGACGGGTTTCAGCTGCTGCTCCCGAGGCCATTTCATGTATATGACATATGCACTTGCCTGGCATCTCTCACTGGCTGTGTGACTTCACTGCAGAAGTGTTCTCTCAGAGCTCTTGTTGCCTGTCAGACTCCCCCCTCAGGACTTACAAATGCACCTGACACTGAGCAGTGTGAACTCACACTACATTCACTAGCTAAAGATTTCAATAGGGAACCAAACTATTGCCTTGGGAGCTGTGTGAGATGCAATTTTTATACACAAGACAAATAGATGATGTGGTTTATAAATGTCTGCACACCAATCAGGAACAATGGCATTTTCGATTTGAAAATATACATGACATAGTGCATGTTTAAACATTTTATGTAAATATGTTTAGATGTAAGAATCTAATTATACTGTGTCTCTCCTCCACGGAGAATCCAGAAACCCTGAAAGGCAGGAAAAGAAAATAGTTGATCATTGTCTAAATATAAGCCATGTCTAAAAATGATCTAAGTCTGACCAACTCCCCTCCCCCATTGACCCTGTGACATATAGCCTAATTAAAAAAGAGAGACTTTTGGAGGGGAGACAAAAACTTGACAAAACTGATTTATTTTTTTGTATTTATGAAAGAAGCAAAAATAAAAACAGAAAATAAAACTTTTTGTAAGCCTTGAAAGGAAAACATCAAATATATGAATAAAATAAATAAAAATCTCTCTTGTTTTCATAGGTTTGAACATCAAAAAGAACAAACGACCAATTTAGCATTTCAAGGAACTAACTGACATTGGCAATTCAAAGTCAAGCAGCAAATGTAATAAAAAGGAAAGAAGCATCTTTTTTGGAAAGCTTTTTTCTCACCCTAAAAATGTTTTTACATATGATTGTAAATCAAACAGTCAAGACAAAAACGAATTGGTGAAGAGTTAAGTTACAAATTTCAAAACTGTAACCAGTCTAGATGTACATTAGTAGATTCTGTCTTTAGAACAGAAGTATTTTTCATCCTTGAACATATGAAGACTTCCTTTCCTTGAAATTCAATCTGTGTGCTAATTTGAAACTAAATTTTTTAGATAAATGGAACTAAAACTATAAATACAATGAAAAACAACACATTTAAATCATTCAATACAATAGGTTTTAAACGTAGCTGGTTAACCTGCAATGCAACAGAGAACTTTTAGCTAGCATAGCTAACTTGAGGAAAATCTTTTTTGTGTTTTTAGATACTTGTTCACTGGATTTTGAAAATAAGGCAATAAGACAAGTTTTAAACCACTTCTGGTTCACTTTATGCCCTTAAACAATAAGCTAGCATCTAGAAAGTCAATCAAAACACCATTTAAAGAAATGCTGAGTAGCTAGGAGCTAATTGTCAGTAAACTAGCCTATCAGCTAAAATTATTGAGACTATTTTAATTCAGTCTATACATAATAGTAATATTTTAGAAAATAACTCAAAAACTTTAATGTGTCTGCCCAAAGGTGAGTGAAAAACAATAAAACACTTATAGTAAAAATGAGATGAGTTGTGTGCCAGAGTGGAAAACACCAACAGGGTTGTCCACTGAGGGGCATGAGGACAGGACAGTATGCAGATGATGCAGCTGTGGCGCGTGGGGTGACACTTCCTCCTTTGAGGAGTCAAAGACAGGAGGTGAGGTGAAAAAGGTGTGAAAGCATGCTTCCAATGAATGGGGCCAGGTGGGGAACTAACCTATGCACACATTTTCAGCGTCCAGTTCTGCTGAGGCATTGCGGTAGTAGCCCTGCTTGCATAGCTGGCAGTGCTGGCCCCTAGTGTTGTGCTTACAGCTCACACAAAAGACAGTGTTTAGCACCTCGATGTAGCTGCATCGGTTGGAGTGGCCGAAGCATTCACAGTCTTGCAAAAAGAGAGGAAATGTGAGGGGTAAAAGAGGGTAAAGAAAGAGGCGCTGTAGAGATGTCGGTGCTGCGATCGCTACAGCGGAGGGGTTAGCAAAAGTCTGAGCAAAGCGCAGCGGCATGCAAAGTAGAAAATGCCAATGCTTCATGGAGGAGGAGGAGATGCTGATGGAGGTAGGTCATGAGATTTCTGGCAAAGGCACAGCCAGAGTTAGAAACAAGTATCACAAAGAAACAGCATGTTGTTAGTAGGATCTGAGAGGTCACATTACTTCAAACACACCACAACACGAGACGGGAAAGGCTCCGAAATGATGACACAGAGACATGGTTACAACGGAACGCCACAAAGCATAGACAGCAGGTCAAACCATGAATGAAATGGATCCTTCGGCTACCTGGTGGGAGTCGGACCTTTTCTGTTTTGTGTGATTGTGCATCTGGTATTTTTGGGTCAAAGTTTTTAGAAAGAGGCAAGAATAAAAGTGTTATTGGCTCTTGATATCCTAAATAATGACACAAGTGATGTAGAATTTAAAGAAACCATTTAATTCTGAGTAGTTTAACGTATTAATACGTCTAACACTATCCAAGTGCAGTCACAAATGTAAGAAAGTACATATGTGAGTGTTTTAACTATCTTTTTTAGATGCATGGAGGTGGTTGTGGATGTGACAGTTTGCTGAGGTTTTGCAGTTGGGAGGAGAGCAGCCCCATCTCAACACTCTCCAAGTGAGGATCAGTCTGCCACGCTGAGTGACCACTGACAACGTGTGTCTCAGCTCAGACAGATGTGACCCTTAAGCCTCGTTGGCAACCACTTAGACCAGCGGCATACTTAAGGTTCCACACTATGGAGGTTAGCAGATGGAGCTTTTTTTCCAGGGGATCAGAGTTATTAGGAATCTGTATTGAGGTCAGCTCTCTCTGTTCAGCCAATACCAACCTGAAAAGGTTTAAGAACAAAGGAGGAGGAAAGTCAAGCTCACTTTACCTTTCACCTAAATCAGCAAGTCCTATTCGAGTGTGAGCTAAGGTCTTCTACATTAGATGGCTCACTCTCACAGACGTACGCTCAGAAGACAAATAATCTCTGCTCACTAGAAATAGGCTAAGGTCATAAATCATGCATGCATGGGAGGAAGAAAAAAACGTCTCAGAAACATGTTCCCCCAAAAATAGTCATAGCTGAAACACCCGCTTTATTTGCAGTGAAAATAAATGATTCTATTGGACTTTGATGGTGTTGAGAAACTATTCTGAAGAAGAATGAGCCCTTGGTGTGCTCTTGATAGTGAAAGCCATCAGTTCAACACAGAGGTTTTTTTTTTAGCATTGTGCTGCAGGGGTCAGGGGGATTACAAGTAAACATGAATATCAGTGTACACAGTGAAAAAGGTTTGGGTATCATCTTGGGGCAATGTATGAATTCCAGAGCTCCTACCTCGCTTGCTGTTTGCAACGTGGACAGAAGGGGCAGTGGACAATGCAACTTGAGGAGCTACTAGACAAATTAAAAGAAGAAACAAACAATAAATAATAAAAAAGTAACATAATATTGCAATTAAAGTAACACATGTAATGTCAGAGAATCAAGAATAAACAGGCATCACGCCCAATGAAAGAAGAAAAATTATACAAAAGCAACGTGTAACAATGATGAATGATGGCACTGGGAAATAAGGAGTGACGTTGCCAAGTCAGGCTGGCAGCGTGTAGCAGCATCTGTTAAAAATGCCTTAGATAATGAACAAAATAAATATTATGGTTCCTCTTTAACTCTTGATTTCATTAACAAAGCGCTTTGTAGAATTTCAAAAGCCACTGGTTATGTTTCCCCAGACAAAGATTATCCATTTATAAACTGCTCTCCACCTTGGGAGGGGAAGCAAGCCAAGAATGATTAACCTGTAAATTTGTGCACAGGAGCTAACACGTCATTCCCTCTGTTCTAATGATGGGCTCCATTTCCGCCTTTATGCTAGGTGATATAAAGCCCTGATACTTACGTATACTTTATGCAATTGTCTGTAGTCATGGAAACATGGAGCACTGCTTAGGTGCTTGTAGATATGCATCATATTGAATGATGGATTAAATTTAGAGGATTCCAACATCTGCATGAAAGCACGCTGAAACCTCTCCTGCTATTCTGCCTAATTAGATGACACAGAACGGAACATCTCTGGGAACTCTAAACCCAATGTATACACACGGAGAGCACACTATAGAGGATGAAGCATCCCACGGCACCATACTGCAAACTGGAGCACCCTGTGAATACACAACCCTCCTCTTTAAACATGAAAGCAGACCTTATTGTCTGGAAGTCTGGGAAAAGTAAAAAAAAAAAAAAAAAACACTCCTCCAGAACAGTTTTGGCCACTAAAGAGCCAGTTTATGAGTAGCTGAGGGAAAATGAATCATAATCTTAGATGCCTACCTTCTTTTCGGTTAGCAACACCTAGGGATGAGACATTCGGCCGTACTGCGTGCAATTGAGAGAAACCAGGAGTTATTCATGTAGCCTTGTGTGGTGCGCTTAACAAATCGTCTACAGGTGGGGGAGGGGAGGAGGGGGTGGCTACGTGGTTGTTTGACACAGACAACTTGGAGACAGGAGCATGTCCGACATGTCTTAAATCAGTAAATTCAGGAAACAGCAAATACAATGGGGCAGGGCTGACATGGATGAGCAAAGAGAATGCATCCAAAGACCCTTTCAAAGGACACTGGAGAGACGTTGTATGTAATTCACATGTCTTTCATGGGCTTCGTAATTGTATGTTTGTGACAATGGCAATGATGAGCAGGAAAACTGAAAGAAGGCAAAGATAAAACCCTCCTAAACTCAACATTTTATGCATGATTTATGCAAGGGATTCGATACCATGTATATCAAATGGAGACGTTGGGGGGCATTTTGTTTAATTCATCACATTGACTATGTAATCAATATCTAATTATGGTGTATTTCTGGTGAAGGAATAACAATGAATAAATAATGGCAGGTGTTGGTACTTGGAATGACGGACTGCTGTAGGGAGCGTAACCTCATAATTACATACAAGTCAGTATTTCCGTGTCAGGGAAATACTTTGTGGTTGGTAATGGAGAGGGCCCAGCCAAAGGAAGGGGTATACAGATACATTTCCTCATTGTATACCTTCATCTCTTCACTTGATCTTTCTGTCCTTTTGCTATTGACTCCATGAATCATGCAATCTTAGCCAATTAGTGTCCAATGATGTCTTGGCAAGAAGCCCATTCCTCTAACTATGTGTTAAAACACAAGATGGCTGCTCTACTTGAGGTGCAACCTTTTAGTGAGTTACTTTTCTCACAAATGATAATTGTTTCATTGTTTTTTATTGTACTGAAAATAAATAGTACCTTAGCTTTGAGTGTAAACGTCTGACAATTAGTTCCTTTGAATCATTAGTTATTGATTTTAAAAGTGCTTATCATGCAGAGTATTCTGTCTAATCCCTTGCCCTCTTGAACATGTTTAACAGCTGTTCCTGCATCAGTGATGACTGCGTCACCTCCAGAGCTTCAAAGTTATGCACGTTACAGGATGAGAAGCTCTTTAATGTGACGGATTAGCTTAAGTAGGGAAAGGGCACGCCTCATCACCGCTCAAACTCAGGTCTCCTATCTTACAAAATGTGAAAGGCCCTTTTTTTATTATTACTATCATTATTAGCTGCATCCTTTGTTGCTTTGATGAACACTTAATGGTGAAGCTGTTTGCTCAAACTCAAAAGTGACTTCCAAGGACATGAAGAAACAATAAACACAAATAAAACACACACAAGAAATCTGCTGGGCTGGATTTATGAGATAAAGCAAGTTCATCTGAATTATTTCATGTGTGCAACTGATTGAATGTAATACACATCTGGGTCCCATTAATTATTTTGTTATGGAGAATATTCAGGTAAGGCGAGTTAAATTAGTGGTGACGGGTTTTAATCAATGCCATACTTATAATGAAATGCAATCTAGCAGAGCCAGATTTGTTTTTAAAATATTAATTTCACTTTAATGGTCTGCATTAGGCAATTCTGCCTGGCTTAATAAACTTGAAATAGAATTGAGAAAAGTCAATAAGGAATTCAATTACCTTCAACCAACAACATGAAAAGCGCACCCCCCACCCCCCCCACCCCTCCACCCCGCAAGCTCAAGGACGTCATAACCTTTTCCGCTCTCTCTGTATCCTACCTTCATTAATAATGCTGACATACACGTGGATTATTATTTGCTCTGAAAACAGCTTTGTTCTCATCGACGTGCAAAAAAATAAATAAAACCAAAACCAGTCAGCGCGTTTTGTTTTTAGTGTTGTTTAGAGGAGGCTGCCTCAATGAAGCAGCCGCTCGTGGGAGGTTTTAATCCCTGGGGGCCAATCTGGATGAGAAGTGAGGACTTTGTGTCCAGTTTTCCAAACACACACACACACACTCTCACACACACACACACTTATTAAGGTGGGCATTCCTCCTGTGAAGGATTTGAGCACAGCTGTTGGACATGGCCTGGTGTTCCAGGTGAGATGGAGAAGCGGGGCGTTGGGCAGTGAGTAAAGCAGATACAGTGTGTATGAAGACCATGCAAACACACACACACTCTGAGCTCTACACCTGCCATGCGTGGAGATGAGGCGGAGCTTCTACAGATGCGGTGACAGAGGCGAACGGTTGAGGATTTTTAGATGGAGGGTGGAGGGGTTGGCCATGTGTCCATTTCTGACTCATCAACACAGCGTCGGACATTAGAGCAGCGTTCTCTTCCTGCGTAAGCTGTCACGTTAAGCCTGATTAAAAACCACCTGGGAACAATCTGTTTCCAACCTAAGTCCCTCATAAACATGATTTGGGAAGCTTTCCCAGTGGTCATCTTAGCTCTTGACAAACAAGTATCTGAGCTCACATCCTTCAGAAGTGTAAGCTCACAGACTGGATGATCAGTGAATGTTTGCTATCAGTAAACTTGATCATTTTCACCCGTTTAGAAAGAGCTCGCCTCCTTAATCAGCCAGTCAAAACAGGCCCAGGATCAGGCTGAGAAGCAGCAACTCTAGAATCAATCTGCTACCCTGGGAATGGAGGATACTCACTTAGAAGCAGGAATGAAAAAGATTAAGGAGACTTGAGCCCAGCTGTGAATGCACTTTGACTTGTTCAATACAGTTCTACGGTTCTTGCATCACACAGCCTTCCAGGCAGCGGTAACTTGAGACATGGCACCTCTATTCTTTCTCCTCCTCCTCAGGGGCTACTGCTTGACGAAGATAATACCAGCCGAGGCGTTTGAGACTTATATTAAAATGACCCTCTGTGACATTATACTGCCAGAGAGGTCTTGGCACTTTAATAAAGTCTAGATGCCATTTATTTATAATGCATGGGAGGAGAGGAAAGGAAAAAAACAACAAATGACATTCAGCATGCAGAGCCAGGCGAGTGCTATCTGGTTGAGTTTGAATAAAGTAAATTAATATGCCCGCATCATGACATTATAGCCTCCAGCTATTGCTTATCACCTCACGCCAACCCCTGCCAGGAAAAATGTTAGTCAATAGTTGTTGAGTGACTCTGCAGGAAGATTTGAATCAGAAATGAACACTTGGCACCACAATTAGGGATGTACCATGAAGGGTGGGACAATAAGCAAAGCAAAGCATCAGGCATTCATATAATGTGCATGTTTATTAATATATATGAATAGTGTTTACTTACTAACTGGACCAATGTTATTAGGAATACCTGCAACAGAAGAAGAGAAAGGACAACTTTAATGAAAGCATAACTTTGACTTTAATAGGTGTTTTCATCAATTTTGACATGTGTTTCTATTTTAAAGTCCACCATTGCAATCCTACCCATCATAGATGAATTGTCTTCTGTTTAGAAAAATGGAGTTTACGTCTGATCGGACTGATGAGCTAACAGCTAGCTTAAGCACAGCTCGGGCCAAAACATTTTGCTGCCATTTTCAAATAGCCCCGATTTCCCAAACTTGATGCAGTCACTCTATAAATTGTGACGTCGACATTAGTTTCACATTACAAGGTGATTTGCTGAGAATTCCCTGGTTTATTTTAGAGGTGGGCATAGATTAATTTTTTAAATCTAGATTAATCTAGATTAATTTTGAAATTAATCTAGATTAAACTAGATTAAAATGGCTCATTTGAATTCTGCCAAAGGGTTCATAATACCGGTATGTGTGTGCATTAGCATGAGTCTGAAGAGTCGTGATACTTCAAGTCTAGAGTTAAAGGTTAGTAACAGCTGACCCACTGTTTGGATCAGCTGTTACTAACCTAACAAGAAATATTAAACCTGTCAGAACTTCCCTCAGAAACCCAGACCTGAGTCACAAACCAGAACCTCCAGACCA
The DNA here is from genome assembly GCA_006937965.1 of Callopanchax toddi. Lineage (NCBI taxonomy): Eukaryota > Metazoa > Chordata > Actinopteri > Cyprinodontiformes > Nothobranchiidae > Callopanchax > Callopanchax toddi. The sequence goes on along the minus strand of SSNR01000141.1, from coordinate 953,894 downwards.
GATGAGCTCTGAGCTCATTTTAACAACCTCTGATGGTTGATCAAGTTATCAGGATGAAACATTTTAACACTAAAACACAATGATCTGTCATCAGAGGTCTGTCTCCTTTAACTCTACAGCTGTTTTCTAAGGCTCACTCTGTTTTAATAGTTTTACTGTAGAAACCTTCTCATCTCCTGACAGTAAAGGATTACATTTAGTTTACAGGTCACCTGATTAAAGCATCAACTCTCTTTTTTACATCAAATAACTTCAAGCTGATTTTTTAGCTGTCAAAAAGTGATTGTAGCATCCAGTTTATCTGTAATGGATTAAATCTGCCTTAAAATGACTTCATTTCTCTACTGTTTCTTTCACATTATCCTATAGGGCTGTTTATCATGTTTTTGTTAAATAAAACCACTTTAGGGGATTTAAACATTAACGAGTCTGAAAACTAAAGACAACCCTCTGATAAAGTCACTGACAGATCAATGTGTTTTAGTGTTGATATTGTTTGACTGGTTGAATGTTCAGCTGTCAAGTTATGCTGAGAAACGCAGCACGCGCTGCCACATTCACTTTAACGAGAGGCGCGTGCACAGCTGAGGCTGTCGGCCCAAACAGCACGTTGGTTCACCAGGAAACGCCTGGAACCAGACAGACAGTCCAGACCTGGTTGATGACTTGGTCGAAGTTCTGCGGAAACTCTACCAAGTTGTTGCCGCAGGTTTATGACTCGGTCAGCGCTCTGCTGCGTCTACTCCAACCTGGATCAAGCCCGAACCACACGGTCCGGTTCAGGAGGAGGGAGCGTATGCCGAGATTGGCACGGGTGCGCGGCTCCCGGACGCGCCTCTTTCACCTCCTTGGGTCCAGGTGAAAATCCTGGACCGGAACCGGCTCCTGGTGAAGGAGACACGCCTCACGTTTCCCGAACGCGTGCTTCACCTGGACCCGCGGCTCCCGGTCCGGGTGGAGGATCGGTTCGGATCCGGGAGCCGCAGCTCCAGGTGAAGTGAGCGTTCGGGAGACAGGAGCCACGCCTCCTTCAGCTAGACCGGGGGAGCGGGTCCTGCTGCAGGTCCGGACTCCGGAAAAGATCCGGGCCAGGATCAGAGTCTGCCATTTGGTAATGCCTGTACATCTCTTAGACCCAGTGACCCAATTTAGATTAACGGCGTTATTTTTTTTATCGCGCGATAACAGTTTCGCGTTAACGCAGCGCGTTAACGGCGTTATCGGCCCAGCACTAGTTTATTTACAAGCTAAGTATCACTGTAGCTCTTTGGTCTGTCCATGGGTCAAGTCCTATCCTAGTAAACTAGACCTTCAGTTCCGCTCTGCAGACTTTGATCTAGCCACTTGGGATTTTGAAAAACGATGTATTGGCTGCTTTGCCTATACAGGATATGGTAAAAGTTTAATCTACCAGCTGGTTCCGGTTGTTGCTAAATGCCTCTTATTGGTCCTAGCGCTATCCAATAGCATGTAAAGACAGTTTGATTGACAACTGTTGATCCCGCCCCTATGAATGAGTTGTTTCAATGGATCATGGCCAGACTACAGAACCACATATAGTTCGGTTACCAGACTAGCAAGTCCACCAGGAACCTCTTAATATTTCTGTCAAAATAATGTAAAATTAATGGTAGTTTAATCATTTATGAAATAAAGTTGTATACATTGCTTTGATACTTTGCATAATTTGAATCATTTTAAAACAAGAACAATTTGCTCGTTTCATTGAGATTACATTGATGGTTTTAAATGTTCGAACAAATGCAACATACCCTACCCTTTATTTTGAAAGTGCTGCTTGCTGCCTGTTCAGTTTTACCACCACACTTGGAATATTTTTCAGATTTTTCCTACAGTGTTTCTGATGCAGAGGTACCAGAACAGTTTCTCCAGCTAAACATACACTCCTAAAAGAAAAGTCAGTCAAATAGCTTCATATATGCCAAACTCTTCCTTTGACACAGAAGCAAGACTTGTCCTATCCTGTCCTATGCCTGTCCATCCCTCCTTCGACCAATCTCTTGAGCCAGGCAGCCGCTGAGCAGATAACGCACTCTGTCTCATCCCCATGGTGACCAGATCTCCCCCACACCAGGACGTTGGCTGGCTTTGGATCTGAGAAAAATGTTCACGCCTCTCTTTCTGCGATCGTTTCCTAATCCGAACCAACCGCCGACATCTTGGTTTTTAATTAGGACTGTAAACTCATGCGTTCACAGCTATGGTGGCATCAGACACAAAGCGGAGACGAAGTCCTTTTCTTTTCTCTGTTTGAGTTCCTCAAACATGTGAACATACCAACTGTGCATTTTTTGGCCTAAAAGGGAATATTTTTTTCAGGACATCCAGTTTTTTCTGATCATCTCTTTGGAAAGCAGCCCTGCTTCACATTCACTGTGTCCCCTTCCCTCACTGAGGCAGCCTGCCCACTATAACAAACGACGTCTCCTCCATGGGAAGAAAAGCATGCTGGGCATTGGAAGACATTTCTTTTAAACTGAAGAAGATGAAAATAAAAGGGCTGCCTTTTCCTCTCGTCCTCTCACCATCACACCTACGGCAGAGGAAGCTGGCGAGGCATATGTGCAGGATTCTGGGTGGTGTTTTTGCGGAATGAAGTCGTCACAAAAAATCTCCAAGTTCTCCGGAGGGGAAACACGAGGATTTTTCATGTGTTCATGAGTTTGTGTATTTGGACTTTGATCCGACGGCTGTCATTCAGTCACTCTTTGCTTTGATCTCTGCCTGCCAGATGTATTTAGGAACTAAATATGTGAACTGTCTGAGAGCTGTGAAGTGCAGGTGGCCGTGCTGACACATGGATCTCAGACCTCAGGGGGGTGGGCAGATGCTCAGCCGGGGACAGGAAGGACAGGACAAGGATAATTGCAGTCAGACATTGTTACCCACTGGTACAACAGGATAGTGAGATCCATAGCATGCACAGGCATAACTGATGTATATGCACAACTAAAGCACTGGTGTTATGGCCTAGTGTGTCCAGGAGTCAACATGTCGTGACAACCTGCTGATTTCCTGATATATATAGATGTATAGAATATGTTATGTTATAGCTGAGCCAAGCTGTCTGCAACACGGTGTCATAGCCTTGATGACTGATTTAAATCATTCATATATTTGTAACAAACCCTATCTGTATGCAGCATTAAAGTTGATTATGTTTTATATAAATAAAGAAATGTTCATTTGAATAATATTAAATTCTTCAGAATTTTCAAAATGCGCAAACAAATTGCACAAAAATAATTGGGATCCAGTATTATTTTAAAGAAACGTTACTTTTCATGTTTGAGTTTTAAACTACAATCATCATTTGTGGAGAAATGATGGAGCAGTATCAGTTAAATCTGGAAAATAAAGTTACTTATGATCAGGTAGCACTCAGAGTACGTGTTGTGAGAGAATCACAGCCTGATGCTGTTGGTTTTTTCTGCTGGGTAATGATGAATAGAAGGCAGCCATCTTGAACTGGATTGACTCCAGCAGTGACTGAAGGTTCATCCAATATCTAAGAGTTCCATTAAAATTCAGCCAAAGGTTCATGAGATAATTCGCTAAAACTAAAGACAGATGAACACACACACATGGGCAGGAGCATTATAACCCAGAAAGGTGTCCAAACATAAAGAGACTCTCAGAAAGTGGTCATCACCTACGACTGATCACCTTCTGGAATCATCTGGAATCAGCCATCTCCAAATACTGGGAGCGATACACAGTACATATTAGCAACTTTGATACACTTTACTGATAGAGCCAATCCTGTTACCTCGTGAACCACTGGACAGACTTTACTGGAACTCTCAGAAAGATTCATCACATCTGCAACTTTTGGAGTCAACTGAATTAAGAATGACCTAAAATCATTGACATTAACCAACCCTCAACATGGCTGTAACTCAGTAACTGTTACCAGTGTTGAGCTGCATTTCAGTATACTGGTAGAGAGTTTTAACAACACAGTCTGAGATCTTGCATGATCATGTCAGATCATCCATTATGTCATTTCCAAGATTTGACCAAGAGACAGTTAAGAGTCAGTCATTTTTCAATAGAGACACAACCTTAGTTTAACCTGATGACTTCAAGTAATAAAAGACTTACATTCTGTAATTTAACCAGTTTAGACATGGACCTCGGCTATGATAAGAATAAAATTAGAACAAAAATATTAGAGTTTCTTGCTCTTACTGTCTTATTAGAAATACTCTTTTGACCTTAATCTGACTTTATGAGCTTGGTCTTAAAACTAGGAAACTAAAAACTCTTCCTCCTTATTTTTCTGGAACCTTCTGGCCACACTCTATTAGCTTATCGAGCCATAAAGCATCTTTATAAAGGTCATACATACATATATAAGTATATGTGTGTGTGTATAAAGACAAACAAAAACGTAATGCGATGTTAAATAGGGCCTGGTTATCTAGTTGGCAGAGCAATAACACAAAGGAGCCATCTCCATCTAATTGTAAAAATTAGGAAGAGACTCGCTGCATTAAATGGAGAGAGATACAAACATTAAGCCAAAGAGAGAGAGAGGGAAGGAGGAAGTGACTTCCTCTAGGTATTATAGCACAGACTTTCATTAGTGGGCAATCTAAAACAGTTTAGGTTCACAGTTTGAACAGAGATGTTCTTCATAACAGCTTTTAAGAGAAAAACTGCTGTAGCTGTTCATGAACTCTGTTTGTGTACACTAAATGTGAAATTCCCAGTAATAATGATGCACTGGAGGAGTGTGCACAACCAACACACTGCTTAGAGTGTTACATGGAGGAGTAGAGCATTCGTTTTATCACAGCCATTCATGATGCATCGGAGTGTGTTGTGACTCTGTCTTGTCCTATAATATACTTAGATTTAAATCATCCACTTTCCAAACAAGTGTCCGTCAAACTGACCACTAAGTCATCAGGTTTCTTGTTGTCATTCAGAGGGGTTTAACCTCTCCCTCCAGGTCATGGTCCGGAGCACCAATGGCCTGTCAGCACAATTATTCACCGCTTTATGAACAACCTGTGGGGGCATGAACAGATCCATGGATCCCATGTCGGGTCATTCGATTAATTTTCAATCACCGTCAATTCCAATCCCCTTCGCCTGCCTGCCTGTGCCATTAGGGGCCGCGGCTCCAATCTAATTTGGTCCTATCACACAGGAAGAGCATTAGGAGCTGCTTATGTTGACGGTGAGCTTCATTGATTTTTATGTGCTGTGTGGGGAATGGGGTTGTGTTCTGCTGGGTAGCAAACATGATATTGTGTGTGTGTGTGTGNNNNGGGGGGGGGCGGGGGTATGCATGTGATTCACCACAAATTACATGAGAACATGCAGGGTCAGCACATCAGCACGACACACACTGCAGCTAAAACACACTACAGCCTCATCTGATTTCACATAAACCTGACTAAATGTGTTCTCTCTGGATGTGTCCGCTCCTCCACGTTCTCCAGCCAGGAACTCAGGTGTTAACAGAATCCGATTGCAGGTGTCTGCTCCTTGTTTCTGTCACTATTCATTCAGCTCCGACCTTCAACGTGTCTCACCTGTTTGCTTTGGCACCACGTTTAAAAAAGGGTTGGGGGATGCTCTGCTGAATTTCCACTCGAGGCAAAAGTTGGTAATTACTTTCCCTGGCCACCATCATTTTAGAGCAATCCATCATCATCTGGAGCTCTTTGGCTATACAGAGCCCTGTGATGGTGATGGGCATTGCTAGCTGGTTAGCAGCAGCAGCAAGGCTGCAAAAACACAAGCACACGGTGCGCAACCTGATTGAATTCCTCAGGAGCAAAATTACGGTTTGCCTTGCTGTAGTGGCAGGCTCTCTAGCTCTGTCTCAGTGTAGATGTGAATCGAAGGTGGCAAGTCTTAAAGTGCCCAGAAGCTAAGTTGGAGGAAAGACAGTTAAAGATTTCAGGGAGGCGAACATCGGTGGTGACGGCGACGGCGCTGGGGAAGGAGGAGAGGGGAAAATCTTAAGATGGAAGAAACAAATATTTGAAAGAAAGATTACCGTCACAGCTGCACACAGCTGAGACGTGGAGAAGAAAGTGTAAACAAGCTTGTTCTCCTGGGTGGCTGGGGGTGTTGTGGGGGAGAAAGAGAATATGTGAGCTTGAGAAAAAAAAACCAAGAAGAAGGTGTAAGAACGGGCAGGAGAAGATGATAGGAAAAAGTCTTATGTGGTTGACAAAACACATAAACAACTTTCAATGAGTTTTACAAAGAAACTGAATGAGGGTAAAATAAAAATCCATATAAAAGTTAAAAAATAAGAGCAAACTCAAATAATGGGTGTTGAGAGACGTTTAAACACTAAAATCCCTGAAAATATGGGAAAAACAATGACGTTAATTGTAATGCAATGTGGTCATTTTTACTTATTTCTTAAAGTGACTTTTTAAACATGCTTGAAATAAATGAAATTAAACCAAATTAAAGATGGACCAGCTGAAAATAAAAAAGAAACAAAAGAATCAAGAAGGAATATTATTTTTGTTTGTTGTCTAGTTTCAAGATAAAAAAAATCAAGAAAAAAAGTCATAAAATGATTTTCAGACACTTAAAATAGGTTATTTCAAGAATAGCCTGGAGAGGTGAACCAGGTTTGTGATGAAACGTCTTTGTGAGTGTGTGATTCTACACGTTTCTCCAAAAATCACCTCGTTTTAGGACAAAAGGCTGGAGAATAAAATACGCTTTTCAATAAAATTCTCTTCATGGAGCAGCAGAACAAAAGTCAAATCATGAGATAAAACTCCCGGTTGTCTCTGTCAGCTCCTGATGTGTCGGAGCTTCTTGATATGCTCGTCTGGACCGCAGCGGAAGCTGGATGATGATGATGTGGTTTGCTCCTCGTGCACAGGGGATCAATCATGTCAGATAAATCCGCTGCATGTTCGTGCCCTTTACTGCTTTGATCAAAAGAGATCCATAAACTCTGAAGCTGCTTCGGCTAAAACGGAACAAGTGTCTGATAATCCCGCTCTGACAAGGTAATCTACTCATTTTGTAGGGAAACAGACGCACAAGCACTTCATTTTCAGAAATAGAGAATAAAACACTGTTCTCATTTACCCTGTTTTATTATAAACAGTCTCATCAGAAGCATCAAAGTCCAGCTAATGAATGCAGGAGGTTTATCTTCTCATGGCTTTCATGAATAAAATCAACCAACTCAACAAGTAAAAGCTTATAGAGCTGGTTGATACGGAACAGCAAGGTCACACTCGTCTGATAGAACATTACTGTTTATGTCCCCATGTAAAGACAGGTCACAGCTTTTATTATCTTAATGATTAGTGGATAGGAAAACGGATGGTTGAGTAGAAAATGATTTTTTCTTATCACTGCTTGTGTGTGTCGCAAATTCTTTCAACTGATCTTTATTTTGTAAGTCAATAATAAACACTAGCATATTGTTTTAGTAAGATAATTGTATAAGGCTGACTACCATGGAAAAGGGAGGGGACATTTCCAGTGGCAGATGTAGGAATGTTTTAATTTATTCATGTCAAAAATCAAAAGTCACTTCAACTTTTCAGTTCTATAATCTGAAATATTGATCAACAATAATAATACTTAAAGTGATAATATGCAACTTTTTCATATTTTTAAATCTTTTCCTTGAGCCAGTCTGTGCTAATATGACCCTTTACAAAGTTAATGAAAAGTCACTTAGCCCCATCTGGTGATTACAGCCGGAAAACCACGATTGCAAGATCTCCGTCGCCGTCACGGTACCCAGGAAGTCACGTGTCTCACGAGGGTTAGGCTAACCCAAAGTGGCTAGCTGTTATGCTAGCGCTGGAGTGTTTTTAGCTCATGATTCCTGCTTTTTTCAATCTCTCCCTGCTTGAACACAGCTGATTTCTTTGAAAGAGTAAATAACCGCTCCTGTAGAAAGCTACGAAGGCTGAGGAGACATTTCAACAGGTAGATATTGGCGTTTAGAAGCTGAAACGATCTGGTAACTTGTTTAATGCAGTAATTTAAAACGGACACCAGAGGGAGCCCAAAGCAAGCAAAACTGCATATTATCACTTTAAATAGACCCTTTCCACCTGTAGATCCTCCACTAGAGGGCAGTAGACATGTAGGACTGGATATGGCAGCTTGTTGTGTAGCGCCGGCAAAGGCGTTACTATCTCTGAATTCTGACCTCTGGGTCATCAATACAATAACTCATCTTTGTCCCAATAACTTGGATTAAAATGACTCTTTTATTATGTTGTAACCTGAATCAACATTCCTTCCAGGACTCGGTCGTGTCGGAAGACTCAGAAGATTTCCCTTAATTAATAATTAAACTTAAGGACTCTTTGATGTCTCATTCTAAAAAGACACTACCTTTAATCCACTGTCCAGAAATGTCTTAATATGATTAATTCATTTTCTTCCAGTATTAATGAATGTTGATGTTGCATCAGTATTATTTTATGTTCCTACTTTTGCTAAAAGGTTAAAGCATATTAATAATCCATCTAAGTTTCCTGGGTTTCTTAATGACGAGAACCACGTGACTTGGTAACTCCTTCCCATTGGGCCACGCGTCTAAAACTTTCCACGGTCAGACTTCCTGCCTGGAAGCTACCGAGTTCAGCAGTTCTCGTTCAACCTACAACGAGAGAACACGGCCACCGTTTTTCTCCGTTACACGGTGGGCCTTGATGCCAACTGCCCGTTTGGGTCGTAGCCCCAAGCAGTCGAGGACAATTTCCCCCGGCTAGAAGCCAGACACCATCCGTCTGCTTCTGTTCACCAGCCATGGGGAAAGCCTGTTAGCCTCTGCACCAGCCGATCATGGAGCCGCTGACCGACTCATCAGACCCCTCCGTGCCTCGAGTGACTTCCCGTTCACCGGGGGCTAATCCGAGGCTCGTCAGACCAACGATCTCACCGACGAGCCTCCACCTCTCACGCCGAGGCGATCTGGAGCGGTTTCAGCAGGTACCAACCCGATCTGGTAAACCGAGGCTCTTGATAAATAACACTCCTTTCAAGTTAGTCTCAGCTCCCCTCCTAACTAGCTCAGACTCCCTAGAGATGATTAATATCTCACGGGCTCTCGTCATTAACTCTCAGCTTAATAACATCAGAAGAAGCTCTTAAGATGCACCATCTACCTCATATCTGTCTGTTCGTTCAATCTGTTTCTTTAATAAAATAACTGTAGTCTAAGTCTGCTTCTGGGTTATAACTTCCAAATATAACGTACGTAGGTCTTCCCTTTGAATCAAAAGAACCTAGATATCCTGCATAACAATTAGTTTAGTGAAGGTAGCTAGCAGTCGCCAGCATAAAACCCACAAAACTAAGCTAATAGCCTTGCAGAAGTGTGTCCGTATTATAACAATAAAATCAGGTTATATTACGCTACAGTTGATTAAAGTACTAGTACTAATAGTCAATAAGGTAAATTTGTGACTGTTACGGACCAGCACCTCAGACAGCTCCAGTGCCCTGCCGGCCTCCTCCCTCTCGCTCCAGCCAGGCGCACGTCGGAGAGCTGCGCGGCTGGGTCCAATTTGTAATCAAGCCCAGCTCATCAAGCTCTGCTTAAAAAACACGCCAGCCAGTCGTTCGGGGGGCAGCAGACAGGTTCTGCGGTCCCCCTGGGTGTTTGTGTTTGGAGCTGAGTTTTTATGGCAGTTTAAAGTAGTTTTAGACAAAGTGATTTTGGTGTGGGATTCAACAGTTTTAGCTTTGTCTTAGAGTGTTTAAATTATTTTAACTAGACTGACAAAGTGTTTTTAGGTGTGGGACTCCACTTTTAACTTTGTCTTGTAGTGTCTAGTTTTAACCTCTCCAGTTTTATCCAGACCTTTATATATCTTAGTATTTATTGTTTCAACTATAGGGGAGTGATTTTATGTTATTTATACCCGTTGGTCGTGTTGGTTGTGTTTTAAAACAGTCCTCCTCCTGCTTTGTTGTGTACAATAATAAATACCTGTATATAATTTTGCTTTGAACCTTCATTGTTTTGTGTTGGCCTCCTTTTAAACTCCTAGACGAAAAGGAGGTCATAGCAGTGACAATGGTCTAGATGGGATCAAATCTTTAAAAATTCAAAAACACAAACAGATGAGCTATTGCTTTGTTTTGATCAGGTAATGATTGGTCTAACTGAATTCACTGTAATCATTACATTAGATATTTTTACAGTTGGTTTATCAAAGTATCCATTTTCACTGCCTGACACCAAAAGGTGAAAGGTGGACTATATAATGTATTTGCTTGTGTCTGTTGTTTTGTAAGCAAAATCTCTCATAACTCATCAACTCTCAGAAAGAAATCATTGGACGTTCATCCACAACTCTTAGAATCAACCCAATTCAAGATGGCCACCACAGTCAATCAATCAGCATTAGCAAACACAAAAAAAGCTTATTTCAGTCTGTTTTTGGGGGGATTTTGGGCTAAAATTTCCAAAGTGACTCAACAACATTATTTCTCATCATAAGATGATTTTTAGATCTTTCATTTTTAGATCCTCTACTGAGAAACTCAATGATTCCATCTTGTCCACAGCTCTGTGGGACACCGTCCAACAGAGGAAGGGTCTTACATCTGTTTAAATATTACACAATCATTTCCTCAAACAATCCAATCCAATCCAGTCCAGTCCGGTCCAGTCCAGTCCAGTCCAGTCCAGTCTAATCCAATCAATCCAATCCAATCCAGTCCAGCCCAATCCAGTCCAGTCCAGTCCAGTCCAGTCCAATCAATCCAATCCAATCCAGTCCAATCCAATCAATCCAATCCAATCCAATCCAGCCCAATCCAGTCCAGTCCAGTCCAGTCCAGTCCAATCCAATCCAATCCAATCCAATCCAATCCAATCCAATCCAATCAATCCAATCCAATCCAATCCAGCCCAGTCCAGTCCAGTCCAATCCAATCCAATCCAATCCAATCCAATCCAATCCAATCCAATCCAATCAATCCAATCCAGTCCAGTCCAGTCCATTCCAGTCCAGTCCAGTCCAGTCCAGTCCAATTCAATTCAATTCAATTCAATTCAATTCAATTCAATTCAAATCAGTCCAGTCCAGTCCAGTCCAGTCCAATCCAATCCAATCCAATCCAATCCAATCCAGTCCAGTCCAGTCCAGTCCAATCCAATCCAATCCAATCCAATCCAATCCAGTCCAGTCCAGTCCAGTCCAGTCCAGTCCAGTCCAATCCAATCCAATCCAGTCCAGTCCAGTCCAGTCCAGTCCAGTCCAATTCAATTCAATTCAATTCAATTCAATTCAATTCAATTCAATCCAATCCAATCCAGTCCAGTCCAGTCCAGTCCAGTCCAATTCAATTCAATTCAATTCAATTCAATTCAATTCAATTCAATTCAATTCAATTCAATCCAGTCCAGTCCAGTTCAGTTCAGTTCAGCTAAATTAATTCAGTTTATTTATAAAGCTCCAGTTCAAAACACAAGTCATCTCAAAGTGCTGAGCTAAACCCAGATCATTCAGGTCCAGATTCAGGCCAGCTGATTGCAGTAGTTCAGTTGTAATAAAATTAGGTTTACAATAAAATCCTATTTATTCAAGTTTGCCCTATACAACGGAACCAGCAGATTCAATTTAATTACTACAACACAATCCCCATTCTGAGCCCCACGGTGTGAGGGCGACAGCAGGAAGGAAAACAGGATGAAATGGGAGGGGCTTTCTGCCTCAGTCAGCTAGGACCTTGGGATTTGTTATCAGCTCTTTTTAGCTAAATAAATTTGGTGCTTTTCAATGAGCACATGAGGTAAAATGATAAAGAAAGCATAGAACTACCAGATTGATGCTGGAGGAGTTTTACAAACCTTTAACTAAATACAGTGCTTAAGCAGCATATTTAATTACTGTGTGTTCACTCAAAAAACACACAAACAATCCTCCAAATCACATAAACAAACACACAAAATGGTTGTAAAGCAACATCCAGGATGCTGTTTACTGTCTGAAATAAAGTTTTGAGAGGCCGGTGGAGTCTGCCCCCTCCAGTGCCAGCTTCTGTTTACCTCAGTCCTACAGTGAAATGAACTGCCATAGTTAATTCTCCAACTGATCCCTCTCCTTCTGTCTCCACAGAGGAAGGAATCGAGAATGAGTGAGGATGAAGGGAGGGAGTGTGTGTGTGTGTGTGTGTGTGTGTGTGTGTGTGTGTGTGTGTGTGTGTGTGTGTGTGTGGAGGGTGAGAGATATAGATTGAGAAAGAAGCCAGAGCCACCCCAGAAGGCTGAGTTAGCTGTGACAAAGAGTGATGCCCACCTCCCCTCCTGCTATCTTTGCTTTCCATTTATATTCCCCGTCACTCTTTAAACTCCGTTCTTCTTCTGCGCTCTGAACACAGCGCCATTATGAGATGACACATTAACACCCCTCAACACCACACCCCCCCCTCCAGATGATGATTCATTGACCTCCTTATTGCGTCAGATGACATGATGGGCATAGTAAGAAGAAATTAAATCTTAATTACGTTTTCATCTTTGACGGATGTGTCTCTGAGGCGGCGCCATATGTTGGTTTGGTTTTGGGGGAAAGCACTGAACAGGGAGCGCTTTAGAAGTTGCTGCACAACACCAGGTGCATCTTTCTGTCAGCTCTGTGTGTTTTCCATTCAGAAGGGATAACCTTGCATTCCTATAGATTTTTTGCAGCATTATTACATTATAGATTTTCTCCTCCTTCAAGACAAAGTATAATAACACACTTTATACTGGGACTGTTTTTTCATCTCTTACAGGGCAGAGGGATCTTGCGTGTCCTCTTGTAGTTATGAATGTGCGTGCACACAGGTTTGGGTGTGTGTGTGTGTGACTTTTTTTTTTTTTTTTTAATAATGCGCTGTCAATCCGAGCTCAGGGAATGGCTATTTCACTAACCCTCCCTAAGTCTCATAACGTGGATCCTTGGGGAGGCAGAATAAGTCATCAGTGGCCGGCGGCTCCGAGTCCCCCAAGCAGCACAGAGGAAGGCAGGAATCAGAGTAATAACGGAGACGGGTGGGAAAAGGTGTGAGCACACCTCAACTTAAAGCTGCTCATCCCTCTGGGGGGAATGTGGGCTGCTAATCATGTAAAAATAAAATTATCTACTCAAATATTTGATATATTTACACTCTCCACAATCTACACGAGGAGCTGGTTGTGGCTTATTGTGTATTTTGTGACTAATGCAAAGAGATCTATTTATAATGATACCGACTGAACCTGTGGGGCTACATGAAAACTACAGTCATTTGATTACTTTCACTAAAATACTGTGCATACAGTCTGACACTTTGTTCCTGTTTGTTTGCTTCACAAGAGGAGCAGATGCTACTTCCTTTCTCAGGAAACAACAGAAAGAAGAACAAGTGCTAAAAAACACAACAACTTTAAATCTTTTGAAGTGGGGCTCTGTAGAAAGGTTATGAACAATTCAGGTCTTAGCTGTCGTAGATAGCTCTTTGAACAGCCTCAGTTTGGATAAACAGAGATTAGTTCTGATATACAGAGAAGCTAGCAGAAATGACTTCCTAAGTTTCACAGCAGCAGTGATTTGAGTTCTGCATTAAAAGATTACTCAGGATGATATGACAGAAATGTCTGCTGTACCATAATTTTTGTGTAATGAAACTTTTGATTCACACAGATTACTAATGAGTAATTCACATGTTCTTTAATACATGTCAGGTTTTTTAAGAATACTTCTTCGTTTGCATTCCCACTACTTGATGCTTTTAGTCATGTGACTCTCAGCCTCTGTCTTTGTCCTCTGTGTCTGCGTGTGTGATGTAAAATGAACCTCCCTGTGTCTGTATATGACGACAATGGGTTTTTATATATAATCAGGAAGACTTGGTGTGAATTTACAATTTGTAAAACTTTTATTTTTAATTATTAATATTAATTGTCTGCATTTGTAATGTTTTATATTTAAACAACTAATTGTTTTAAACCAGTGCTGTTTGCTTTTTAGTTTATTGGGTCCATAAACACAAAACAAAAGCTCAGTTCTCAGGAGATTAACTGCAATGTAAAGATTTAAAGAACATTCTATCCCAATGAAAAGAATGAGATTGGAGTTTTAACTCTTTGACGTTCTGAAGCACATTTTAGTCCCTATTTCTTATTGAAGAATGCACTGAAATAAAACAATAACAAAACTGAGGATCCATCCATTTTCTATAGTCGCTTCATCCTCCACAGAGGGTCGCGGGGGAGCTGGTGCCTATCTCCAGCCTGGATGAGTCGCCAGTCCATCGCAGGGCCACACAGAGACGAACGAGACAAACAACCAGTCACACCTAAGGACAATTTACCAGAACAATTAACTTAACAGTCATGTTTTTGATCTGTGGGAGGAAGCCGGAGTACCCGGAGAGAACCCACACATGCATGGAGAGAACACGCAAACTCCAAGCAGAGAGGCCGCCGAGCAGGGGAAGCAAACCCACAACCCCCTTGCAGCGAGGCAACAGCGCTAAATACTGCGTCACCATGCAGCCCTCAAAACTGAGGACGTTTCAATAAAAAAGTTCAAAATTTTTATCACACATCATTAACAAGTAGAATTAATTTGATTTGGATTTGTTTCTTTGTCCAGCGCTTTAACCGGACTTATGTTGTGAACTGGAGCTTTGGAAATAAACTTGATTGAATGGAATGAATTTTTTTTATATTTAAATACGTTGCAACTTAAGACGTGACATTTAAAGGGTTAATTGTCATTCTGATGTGGAGTTCTATCAGGGATTTATCTACAGACCAACCACGCCCACCAGTGACATCATTCAAAGGAGTCTGATGCTTAAGGCTAGTTCACACGGCAGGATTTTTAACCCGATTTTTGCCCCGATTCTCCTCCTCCGACAATCTTAAGATGGGCCTGATCGTTAAAGATAATCTTATCAGATCATCCTCTCGTGTGTGGTGGGTTAGGAGCACTCTGGTCCGCTGGAGCACTCTGGAACACCGTCAGAACTGCTCCGATCACAAATCTGTGAAATCGAACATGTTGGATTGTCTAGACCCGACATCACAGCGTGTGTGGTGTCCCCCGAGAATCTGCCTGCGGAGATCGACATGTAGCCAATCAGAGAGCGAGTTGACAGACTCCGCTGGGCGGCGAAATAAATCTCTCATCAAAACAGCTGCTCGGATGATTTAAAACAGTCACAAGTTCATTTTTCTCACCTCGCCTTCTTCCGGGTCTGGGCAGCCGGGCATCCCAGGCCATCCTCTCCTCCGCCAGCTCCTCAGCTGGGACGCCCAGGCGTTCCCTGGTCAACCTGGAGATGTATTTCCTCCAGCTTATCCTGCGTCGACCCGGGGGTCTCCTGCCGGCAGGACGTGCCCAAAACACCTCCCTTTCATTGTTTTTAATAAAAATAAAAGTTTTCACGTTTGTTTACTCCAAAGTCACGTTTGATCTCGTGAAGTTCTGCGAGATTTCATGTCTGATCTGGGAATGTTTGTGTGTAAAATCGGTTCGTGTGTCATCCCACCACACACTGTAGGATCAGGACGGTCAGTGTCCGCCATTTTTAAAGGTAAATTTCTCGCCACGTGTGTGGTCTCTTAGGATTTAAAATCGGCCGACAATTTGAAAATCCTGCCGTGTGAACCAGCCTTAACATGCTGCTGAGTAGAGGTTGTAGAGGTCTCTGCTGATTAGACTACTGCTCCAATTGGAGGACTACTTCCTGTTTCTAGAGGATAAGCCTGCTTTGACAGGTCCTTGCTAATCAACATGATCCAGTTATCCTTTAAATATATAATCTGTTTGAACATTTGTAAAAGATTTCCTGATGGTTGGGAGGCAGAAACCTTCTTCCTTATGGTCAAATCTAAAATTCACTTGTAAGTCACTTTGGATAAAAGCGTCTGCTAAATACATAAACATAACATCCAGACCCACCTAAACAAGTTGTGTGTGACAGGAATGACTAATTCATCCTATTATGTGACCTCTCCACAACACTTCAGAGAGAGAAAGAGGTGAACTTGAACTCGAGTGGATGTAAAACGATTTCTTCTGTTTCATATTCACATTGGAGCTGCAGCCTGAACACATTATTTAACAGCTTTAACTCATTTCTGTTGGTGTAAAGTCTGAGCCTCTACTTCAACAGACACTTCAAAATATAATGAAGTCTGGATGAAAATTAGTGCTGTGAATGACGACAGCTGCAGACCTGCGACGGTTTAATTTATAACATTCTTTTAATACGTGTCTTTTTTTTCTGAAGCGTCTCTGCAGTCAAAAGCAGGTGTGAGAAAAATGACAGCATGGGGGAGAAGCTAATATGTTGTTTTCTAATTAGGTGTGAAAGCGCTGCATGATGTTGCTGCTTATTCAGGCATATTTTTCCTGTAATCATCTGATGGCTGAAATGATTATAAATCATTTTATATTAGATCGGTGAATCAGCACACGTTTAACGTCCTCAGACCAGACAACGAGACGTCTTCCTCTGTATCCGTGTGCTAAATGTGTCAATGAAACTGGTGTTTTTTAATACTTGAATTGAGTTTTTATTTTTTTCTGTTCATGAGATAATCACCATCTGCTGAGTCCTGTAAAACAATCATCAAACACTTAACATTATTGTTTTGTTTTGTTTTTTAAAAACTTCTTGATGAGTTTAAAAAAATGGCAGCCAGTGTTGAGAAAATGTTATGTTTCTGTGCAGGAGAGCCTGGTGTTCATAGCTGCTGGTGGGGTTGTTATACATGCTAATTAGAACTGGGGGGTGCATCCGTTCGCTGTACAACAACATCAGTTTGTGATCATAGAAATTCAAGAAATAGCATCTATGGAACAAGTCTTAAATAACTTCTTATTTGGAAAAAGAACAACAACATTGGGAACATTTCACCAAAGTCCCTTCAGTCATGTTGTGCTGCTGAACAATAATTTTTCAAATAAAATAGTTTCTTGTTAAATAATGAATCCAGAGACTTAAAGCAACTGCTTACATAGAAAGGTGGGAGCATGAGTTTTATGTTTAGACCTCCTTCGTACTGGTCAACCCTCACCTCTGGTCATCAGCTTTGGGTAATAACCGAAAGAACAAGATCACAAATGCAAGTGGTTGAAATGAGTTTCCTCTAAAGGGTGTCTGGGCTCAGCCTTAGAGATAGAGCGAGGAGCTCGGACATCTGGGAGGAACTCAG
This sequence comes from Callopanchax toddi, assembly GCA_006937965.1. Taxonomy (NCBI): domain Eukaryota; kingdom Metazoa; phylum Chordata; class Actinopteri; order Cyprinodontiformes; family Nothobranchiidae; genus Callopanchax; species Callopanchax toddi. Next base: position 936,706 of record SSNR01000141.1, on the reverse strand, counting down.
AGTAGTCTCTGCTCCTGCATATTGAGAGGAGCCCGTTGAGGTGCTTTTTGCATCTGGTCAGGATGCCTCCTGGACACTTCCCTCAGGAGGTGTTTCGGGCATGTCCTGCCAGCAAGAGACCCTTTTTTTGCTTTGATGGACAAATCCGAAGGGCGTCTGTCATTTTGACAGATTACAATTCACACACCTGAGCACTTGGTGGAGATTAATTATCTCTCTTGATGACCTCGTTGGCTTCACTCGAAAAGAATATCTTGGCAGCTGAAAGTTCAAAGTTTCTTCAAAAACCGGAATGACAGTGGAGGATGGAGGAGTTTGATTTCACTCAAGGAGGTGATTCAGGTCCACGGACTAGGACCAGAGTTTGTGTCAGTCCCCAGCAGTTGACCTGTTTCTGTTTTCAACCATTTCATCTCAGTATTTAAATGCAGGCTGAACATAATATGTTCTGAGGTGAGTATCAGGTGTGGATATTTGGTGCTCATCTGTAACTCGTTGCCAGGTGTGCGACGCGACACAACCCATCCAGCAGAATAATTAAATTACTTGTTCAGGATGAGTCGGTTCAGAGAGCAGAGAGAGAGAGAAAAACCTGTCATAAATATAAAGACTTAAACAAAAACTTCCAGTTCTGACGGAGTGTTGGCTCTGATGACCTCGGGTCGGGTTCGAGTTCTTTTGAGGTTCGGATGAATTCTGTTGAAGCGCGTCTTAAAGGGCATTGCTGTGACGCCGTCAGACAGGACACTACAGGATTCCTCCCCCCTCCCTCTCTTCTGATTGAACCCAACGCAACAATTAATTTAAATATTAGACCCTAATCGACCCGACCGTTCAGTTCGGTTGAAAAACACAAACTTCGATATGAACAAAAAAGCCGCATGAAGCCAGGCAAAGAGCCGCGGGTTGGCCACCACTGCTCTAGCAGATACAGAGTTACTGTAAAGCTTTACTCAAAAGAGACGCTGAAATCAGAAGTACAGCAGCCCTCTAATTCCCTATATTTCCCTATAAGCTCTCACAATCTGCATCATCATCATCAGAATCATTAGTGTCCTTCATGTCACTGTCCTCTTCAGAAGCTGTAACCAGAAGAGAGAAACCAGCCGCCACAGAGACAGTTTCTTCCCCCAGGCTGCCTCTCTGATGAACACCTAACACCCAGAGTAGTCAGCTACTCCACTGTGAAACGAATAGGCATAAAACACTGCCTCAACCTGCCTTTTAATTCTATATACATTAAAAAATGGCCATACATACATATTATTCTCTTTGTCCCTCTCTGTCTTTTCTTACTGTAATAAATGTCTGTACAATGTGAGCACACCAAACCAAAGACAAATTCCTTGATTTTGCAACAATCTTGTCCAAAATATTTATTCTGACTGATGACAGCAGCAGTAACTGATACAGCTCCAGGCTCCACATGTCCCTCACCTTCTCCTGTGCTCACTTCTTCATTCCTAATACTTCTGTCTCTTGTCGTTTGGCTTCCTGCATCTTCCAACCTACCGTAAACAGTGTTAACAGCATTGCTAGTTACCATATTGGCTTTGTTAGTGGGACCAATCAGCAGCACGTCTGTCTTCTCAATCATCAATAAAGGTTGAAATCAGTCAGAAGCAATCAGTTTCTACACTGCAAAAACTGATTTCTAAGAAAGTTTTTTTTTTAAAAAAGCTTTGTTTTTAGACATTTTCACTTATTTTTGTCTGAAAAGAAAATATATTTACATTCCTCCTTGAGATATGCCAAATCTTCTCAAATTTTAAAGATTTGAGCAAAACAATCTGCCAATGGCGTGAGCAAAATGTTGCAGTTACTAGATTCCTTAAAACTAGCAAATGATTTTAAATGTAGAAAAATAATTTAAAACGTCTAAAAACAGGGCTTTTAAAAATCAGTGTTTGTAGTGTGACCATGCTGTTTGTTCATGTAGCCACATTTTGACATAATTTAGCAAACAGCCTTCAACTTCTCCCAGTCAGTCTAATCATACCAAAACATGGAGTCAACAACAGTGACTCTTTGATTTGGACGTTTCCTGCACCTTTAACTTGTCAAATTTCTCCAAAGTGACACGAAACATTAAAATCCTTCATCCTTGAACTAGCGTACAGTCAGTCATGTTTTATTAGCCAACGTGTTTTGTGAGGGGAGGTCACCAAAGCTGAGCAGCTACAGAACATGACAACACAAAAAAAAAATCACAATTTATTTAAACAGCTCTACTGAAGCTGCACTCACATTCTGACAAAACGACTGTTTTCTCAAGAATGTCTGAATTTAATCTCACCATAGAGGACTGTAAAGCTTATTATCAACCTAATGCTTGAATCTGTGTTATTACGTTAATAAAGAGTTGTAATAAGACTTGTTAGTCGTTTGATTCTCTTATAGCAGAAAAATAAAGATTTCCATGAAATGTGTCTGCTGTGTGTGTTTGTACTCACAGATATTAGCGGTGCCTTTGGGGATGGGCAGGTAGGAGCCAGCGCTCCACGCTCGCCCTTGGTAGTTCCTCTTACAGCGACCGCAGTCGGGCCCAGTGGTGTTGTGTTCACACTCACAACTCAACTTCTCTTTGTCAAACACACAGCTGTTGGCGTGAAGATTGCACTTACACCTGTCAAAAAAAAGAGAGGAGAGCGTTCAGGATGGAGATGAAAGAGGACAACTTCGTCCATGAACGTCCTGCTGCTGAGCAAAAAGCAGACAGCTTATTTGTTAAGTTGGACAATGTGGCTGAAAGGCAGAGCGTCCTTGACAAGAAGTGGCACTGGAACACACAGCAGCTACTTCAAGAGATGCTAGTTCAAAGGAGACAGGCGACTGCACAAACCAATCTAACGCTGTTATTTCCTCGATCACTTTCCTTCTCCGCTCTTCTACTCTGGAAGTTTTAATTGTCCCACAGGAGGATGCATAATCGTCACAGTCAATAGACGAGGGAACACTGTGTGTCAGGGAAAAAGACCAAGAGGTGCAGTCTGAGGAAAACAAGGTGAGGTAAATTGTGAAATAAGCACTTGGAGAATGAATGCATTGAAAGGCTTGTAGCTCTGAAAGACGATGAATAGCTCGGCGTTAGCCAGAGGGCGGCGTGGAGCAGACTACCTTCTCCGTGACAAATTAATATGAGATGGGATCTCAGAGGCACATTTCCAGTTTGGAGAGAGGGACTCCCTTAAGGTGCACTAAATCCTCACTCACATCCAGCCCACCAGGGCCTCCATTTAACAAGAAACTCAGCAAATTTGCTTTCTGCTGTGGCTGATGAGTTGGAGGGGGTATCTATCTGGTAAATTAATGTATGAGCCTCATGCTTCATGAAATGCTCAGAGAAAAATGAAGACTTAGTAGATGACAACACTACAGAGTGTTGGAAAATGTTTCAAACAAAACAAAGTGTTTCCAAATGGTCTCTATAGGTTCTTGTTTAGTGGTTAAATAAAACATATGAGAAAGATCTATTTTACACAATTATGATTACCTACTCAATTCTGATGTATTTGTTATCCTAAATAGGCATTCTTATAGTAGTCTATTGATTCTGTATGACAAAAGAAATATTAATCAGTAATAAACAGCTCAACTCTTGCTGATGTAAATCAGTGCTTTCAGTTTCCTTAAAATGTGAATTCTACTTGTTCCTAAGTCCCTGAGTACTCATGTTAAATATTCATGATTTCATTGTTTTTCATAATAAAGCAGCCCTACTCTAAATTCCAATAGTTGATTAGGATGATAGAGGAAGAGGTGCACAAGGAGAGAGTTGACAGCTTTGTGAAGAAGAAACAACAGAGGAATGAGGAAAATGAGGATTTATTGCCACTGATATCAGTATGTCATTGATTGTTTTCTTTAAAAAATGCATTTCAGTTTCACTCATCCTTCATAAATTGGTTGGTGTAAAGAGTTCACGAGGGAGTTTCTGAGATTTTTTTTTTGAAAGGTTGCCTAATTAACTTTATACAGTCGCATTTGTGAGAAATTCTGTGATTTATGAAATAATAAATCTCTCAAAATAACTGTCTGAAAATGTGTGAAAATTAAGACAACTTTCAGGAAGGGGTTGGCAACAAAATGGTCTTTAAATATGCTGGTATGAGTATTCTTTCCTGTAAACTCTTCTGATAAAACAAGTTTGCTTAATGTTTGGGGTTCACGTGTCAATAAACTCAGAACATACGTGACCTGCAACAGCTGAATGGATACTGAGGCTGGTCACAACGTTAAATGAAATCACACTACAGATCATTTTATGGTGTGCCATAAAGTGTTTTATTTTAAATGTGGTAAAAACTTCAGGCTGAGCGGAGAAAGAGTCCGTTCCCACGCGGTCCGATCCGTGTGCCGTTTTCCCTCTCGGAAGCAGAAGCCGTGTTTTGTCCTATTTGTGTGTGTATGTCTGTAACTGTGTGTCATCATATGGATCCTTTGTGGTTTAACCTTCAGCTTCTTTCAACATCGGCAACATTTTAATCAGCGTCCAGAAAGGAAGGCGCCGTCGGCATAATGATGGAGAGCGTCATGAGGCCCGCGGGTCTCAGCCACTGGTTCATTCTATCTTCCAATCAGCTCTTCGACGCACCACATCTTCAGAAGACGAGAAAAGCAGACGATTTAACAGTTTTAACTGCAAATTCCCTCCCAGGGTTTCATCACTTTATTTTCTCTTTGCGCTGCGTCTCTCTAAACGTCTCCTGACCTTTCATCAGTGTCTATGTCAGACTCTCTACGTCTTTCCTCTCCTTCCACCCATTAGTCTGTGTCTCCAAACTCTGCTCTGCCATATCCCCATTACTGAATATTCATGCGGCCAAAGCGTCTTTGTTTTTGTGCGGCGCTCTAACAATGATATTGCTCAAGGCATTACTGAGTGTGCCAGCCACCGGCGAGCTAAAGATCCTGATATGTATTCATAAAATCCCCCCACGAGGCCGTGAGCTCATACTGCCTGACTGGACCAATAATAAGATCATATTAAATAAAAGAAAGAAAGAAAGAAAACTTGACTGAAGTTTTGATTTTATTTTGTCTAAGAGAAAACAACAATCATATTCTTATATCTGACAAGGGTTTAAAGTTCTCCTTGAAATGTGGAGGAGGGGTGATATTGCTCTGTGCAAATTTATTATTTTCTCTTTGAGCCGATGGAGCAGAGCTGCCCCGCTGAGACTTAACATACCTGGAGCATTTTGTCTATGACCTCTCCAATAATGGGATTCTGATTGACACAGTGGGGGTGGGTGGGGGTGTCGCCTTCTCATTGGTGATGGCAGCAATAAACAAACAAAAAGGAGACGGACAGGGGAACTTCTCTTTTTTGTTTTTTAAGACGTTGGTTTTAAGACATTGGTATCAAATCCCTTCTCTCTTTAAAGTAACCAGATGGAGTATTAGTATTATTACTTTCATCAAAAAAAACCATATCCAGCTGCATATGTGTCTGTTGCCCTCTGGTGGAGGATCTAGAGGTGGAAAGGGCCCATTTTATTCCTCTTATATTGTTATTAAAAAAACTAAAATATGCTACCATATGATCATGATATAAATATAAACTTTGGTCAAATAAAATTTTTAAGTTTTGAAAACTATATGATTATATCATTAATAGGGGGGTGTATTGGTAAAAATCTGGCAATACGATATGTATCATCATAATGGTTCCATTATTTTATTTTTTTAATAAAATTTAAATTGATAATTTGCTTTAAATTTCGATACAGCAAATATCGCGATACAGATATCACAAAATTGATATAATATCATGACAGAAAATATTGCGATATATTGCAGTATTGGTATTTTTTACATCCTTAATCATTAATATTTCATATTTCAGGTTTTAAATTGTAAAAGGGGTAAGGCTATCATGTTCACCAATTTTTTGTAATACTTTGCATCCATATTTAAATTAAGTTATTTTTAGAATTTTCACACAGCTGCACAAAAACAAAATTAACAAGATTTTTTTAAATTAAAGGTCCCATATTATGCAAAATTCACTTTCTAAAGATCTCTTAACAGACATAGAGAGTGCATGGGGAGCGAGAGTGGGTGTATAGTGTCTATTGTGTGTCTTGGTATGTTTGCAGGAATGTGTGTGTGCACGCATGAGGGAGGGAGAGTGATTGTGTCTGTGTGTGACTGTTTTTCTGTCAGGTTTCGTCCCCCCCCCTTTCTGTGACATGCTAGGCCCTCCTCTGCAGAGACTATCCTCCCTGGCTGCGCCTCGGCATTGGTGGTGCCTTTCTCCAGTGGCGTGCTGGGGTGTCTCGGGGTCTGGGGCTGGGTGCTGGGGGCGTCTGCCTGCTCTTCTTCCTGTGGCTGCCTGGTGGGATCTGGGCCCCCGGGGGTGGTCGGGCCTCTGCTGGGCCTGGTTCGCTCCTGGGTCTCGGGTCTCTGGTTCTGGCTAGATCTACCCTGGATGGCCGGCTGCAGGCGGTGCCTGTGAGCTCCTCGCTGCGACCCCCAGGGGCTCTAGCGAGGCGACTGCCGGGGGGCCCACATGGGGTGAGCCTCTGCGCCCTCTGGGGGAGAGTTTAGCGACTGCCCTGGTAGTGGTCTCCCTGGGGTGTCCGTGTCCTGGGTGGCCTCTGGACGTCTGGGGCCTGGACCTCCTCCGCGTCCTCCGTGGGCCTTGGGGGCGGGTCTGTGGCTCCTCTAACTTATTATTGAATGTTTCAATAGAGAAACCTTACATAAACAAGCGCGCATGTATACACACAGGTGATCACAAGGTGCTCACATAAAGACGGACTCAGGTGTTTTCAGACACATTGACTGGGGCTGTGGTTGACACTGAACTCTCTTGAACTGGTGTATACGTATACATTTGAAGAATATCACAACTGTTGTGTATTCATATGCTGTTTGTTGCTGTTGTATCTTTTCTCCCTGTTTGCTTGTTTGTTTGTGCTTTATTTACAGGTCTAGAAGTGGATTCTTCACGTCTCTTGTTCTCTTCTTTTTCTGTTTACTTTCTCCCCCATCCCTCTTTCTGTACCCTTCCCTTCACTTTCAGGCTCCGTGTCCAATCAACCATAAAAATATTCTAATAAAGATTTTGGGGGTTATATTTAAATAAAAATCAGGAGGAGTTTTATAGCAGTGGCTGTAACCTCTCACCTGAAACAGCAACACTGTTGGGCTTGTTTTTGGCACTCAGACATTATTCTGTTTGCTCCACAGCCGGACAGGACACGGGGTTAAAAAAAAAAAGAAAGATCTTTTAACAGTCATATTAGTACCAAAGACTGTGTCTGAGACCCAAAAGTGAGAAAATATTTTCAATTTTCACTTGCTTGTTCTAATTTTTGGGAAATGTGTTTTGAGCTGATGCTAAAACAGGTGGTTTCAAAATCTTTTCCCTGCTGACGTCAAGAAGGGAAAAGACCACTCCTCTCTAGAGGACAGAGCCAACCACGAGCACCTTTAGCTACCTGAGCCCAGCCCGCCCTTTAAAAACCCCTGGAGCGCTCATCCTCACAAACGTTAGCAAACAGTCATGGTGAAGCTACAAGCAAAGCACGGCAGATGCTTTATAGCTGGTGGCTTTAATGCATCAATGAGCACAAAATTATTTTTTACTCCTGAGCACCTGAAGATCGACTGACGTCTCGTGAACGTGCATGGAGAAGAGAGATGGTCAGGGCTTGACTCCCCGCCCCTTTGAAAGGAACGTTTTACTTCAGGAGGCTGAATGAGGGGGTGGAAGAACAACAGCTGCACTTAAAGTAAGGGCTCATTTGACCAATACAGAGCTTTTACATGTTATTGAGATGTAACAGAAATGATTTAGAGTGGATATAAAGTGCATAAGTAAAAAATGAATTGTCATATTAAGAAAAGTGCATAAGACCTTCAGTCAGCTCTTGGATAAATCCTCTGCATTTATATGATGAATATTTGACTATCACAAGCTGGTTGATGTTTTTAAACAGCTGCTTTGGTCAGTCTCTCATCAAAATGTCAAGATCCAGGGCACCCTGAAAACTTAACTGCTCACTTTTGGTTTGCCTGCATCTAATTTCCCTTTTTCCAAAATTTGAGAAAACATCCCCACATTATACAACCGCTGGCTTCATGCCAAAGTCTTGAAATCATTCAGACCATCTGCCATGTTGAACTGGATTGACTCCAGAGGTTGTAGATGTTCATCCTGAGAGTTTGATCAAATCTGTCCAGTGGTTGATTAAATATTTAGCTAATGAACACACGCACACACAAACATATTGGATGTAACTTCTACTTAAAAATATGACTCTTAAACACAACATGTGTTCCACATCAACTGTACATAAATCCATTTGGCTAAGTTAATTCCCCCAAAATTACTCCAATTTGCTCAGAGTGACATCAAAGGCAAAAGTGTTAACCACTAATTAATAGCAATTATCTAGAATCCAAGATTACAACATCCCTGATGTGTAAAGCTGCTGATCCCATCAAATTGAGAAGAATAAACTCAATGTGGTCCTTAACTGAGTTAACTAAGTGAAGCAATTAAATTTTGAACATAAACGGCGCTGTGTTTTCATACACGAGCCAGTTGGGTCAAATGCTAGGTTAATAGGACCTTTTTTATTAGAACATTCAGCGTCTGTAAAACACACCAGGGCTGGGAAAGGCAGGCGGTGCAGGACGTGGTGAAGGGCGGCCGGCTCAGAGAGTTATACAGCTTAATTACATGTGATGAAAATGAAATGGAAACAGGAGTGAAAGGGAAAAGGTCTGGAGGTTTGTGCTTTAGTGATTTGTTCTGAGTGTAATGGCTGAATACACACAGAAGGAAACTTACTGATCTAAATATTTCCCACCCACTAATAGTCCCTCACAACTTTAAAGTCATATCCACTACTGGTTTTGACTTGTCTTCTCTACTTCTTGCAACTTTGCCTGCAGTGCATTATGGGAAATTTAAGGTGCAAGATCTTAGCACTAGCTCTCCGGAGATAGACCCCAGCCTCCGACCTTCTCCTAATTAAATCCATCCTACCCATCTCCACTTCTAGTTGGCACTTAGAAAAAAGTAGAGGTTGACAGAAAGCCTCTCTTATTCTCCCTTAAACATCAGCTTTGGTTCAGCTGGTTACCATGACAGTGTTTAATCAAAGAACCAATGAAAAGGACCTCTGGAGAGAATGTAATTACATGTTGGCCATTTAAGAGGAAGTGATGCTGATACGTGACAGATCATTAATGGTACCAATAAGCCTTGAATCACCTTAATTATTGTCTTGTTTGTGTTTTTGTCACAATCTATGTCTGTTTTAACACCATGTAACTTAAAGAAACCCATACAATAAATACAACAAAACAGTAATGATGTAGTACAGTTGTAGCAAAAAGAAAAAAAGTCATACAATTTAGATTAAATTAAAATGTGAGAAATTTCCCAACAGACTACAATAGGATTTTGGGCAGGAACCCAGACCTGTTTGGAACTCTACAGCTCAGTTGGACTTCACAGTATTAAAAGTTTAAACGGATCACAGAAAGCTGGACTTTACATGACTGAACTGGTGCTTTCATCACTTTGAGAGACTTTATAAAATCACAGTTTAAGTTTTATGACATTTGGACATTTTTCAGCTAAATGTTCAACTGACACTTACTTTTGAACATTTAAACATGATGCAAACAAGCTTTTCTTACTCCCATGACATTTTTAATATACATACAAATAATATTTTAAGACATAGGTATTTTTGTCTTCCTTCACTCTCTGGCTGCAGAAGGACACACGGTTTTCTCTCAAAACTCCTCATGGGGCAGTGAGTGGTCACCAAAGATTCAACAGACCAGATTTGTTTTTAAATCTGAAAAATTTTCTCTGCCAATAGCAGTGAAGGATGTTTTAACTCATCATGTCATTAAACACTGTAGAAACATAATCATGCATGTAACCATAAGAGCCTTCTGCCAATCACAGTTCATGTATTTAGTTTTTACGTGTTTTTTAGTCTTCCTCTCCTTAAGTTTTCTATCAGGGAGTTGCTGCGTATTGTAAATGTACTGAATGCAATAAAGTTTATTCAAATATTAGATGCTGCAGCGCCCAAAATATGTGACAGAAAAAACAGAACAACAATGGATGCAAAACAAGAGATTGTGTTCACGCATTTATTGTTGAAATCTGACTAAGGTTAGATTAATTCAGCTTCTTAGTTATTGCATGTCTGAACCATGTCTCTCTCTGGGGGAGCTTCTATTGGTTCATTGTAAATCCCAGTCGTAGCTTATCTGGCAGTGTTTGATATCAGTTGCACTGGTTGCAGCTTGTATTTGGCCATGAGACTCAGTGAAATGGTCACACTGCACGGCCACAGACTGTCAATTTAAGTCCATCCTATGATGTTTTCACAAATAAATACTTTTTCTACGATGGCTGAGAATTGCACAGTGTAAACTCGGCTTTATGACACGTGTGTGGTTATGACAGTGATCTCATTGATCTACTGGCGACAGCTTTAACATTTCTTTTGATTGTTCTATTATGTAGGTGTTTTGTCTCAGTTTAGAATATTACAAAGTTGATATTTGACTTTTAGCCAGTAGCTGCATTCACACCCTTTAAAGTTTTTACTGAAATGTTTTTAAGTAGATTTCTTTTGTTTAACCAAAATAAACGTAGTTAACTTTCAGCCATTCTACAAAGCTTGTAACCTCCAAACTCTAAAGATGTTGTAGATTGCACTAAAAATATTTCATATAGTCTGCTTCACTTCCTGGATATTTTCATTTTAGCACAGCTAGTAAACAGAGGGAGACACACAGGGGACAAAAGATTTTGCAGGAAGTGATTTGAGACCAAAAATTGTAGCACTGGCAAACAACGACTTTCATTAAAATTTGCAAAGCTGCAAAACGTGACAAATGGCTTCATGCAGGAGGGGTTCCTGCAGACCCTAAATGCTTTGCTGCAATGTCTGACTGCACTCCTGTTTACAAGAAAAAAACACTGAGAAAGAAATTCTTAAGCTGTCCAATTAAGGTTTGAAACTGAAACACAAAATAGACCCTGCTGCTAAACTCTAAAATAAAAAAATAAAAATAAAAAAAAAAACCCACATGGCAATATTAGGTCATTTTCTTAGTGCAGTGTTATATTCTCATAAATAATTCATAATAAATGTGGAAAATATAATCTTGCAAACCATAAATGACACAACAGTTATTATAGCCTCTCTACTCACAAAATAATAGGAACAGTATGTTTTCTAACCATCGTCCTTAAGGTTCAGTTCTCCTGATCCATGCACGGTGGAGAATGTGTTTCTTGCCTGCATCAATCTGTCCGACTCATCCATCTATTGACCCCTCAGCATTACTAATGTATGCAGTTGGACATGCTATCCAAGCAGGAGTCAATCAAGAGGTCTTTACTACCCGTGACATGCCAAGTCAGTTCAATAGAATCGACGGTCCGGTGCTGGTGCTGCTCTCAGCTGTAGAGCTTTGGCTGTGGATGCAGTGACAGAAAAATGGACTGAGGCGGCCTGAGAGAGCTCCATCACTGAGAACAGTGCTGTATGGGCTTAAAGGCAAAAGCAGGTCGAGGAGTGACGTTAACCCGTCCTGTCATTTCATAAATGATGCCTTTAAGCTTTTAACAGAAGGATGGAGGCGTCCTAAAGACCCCGCACAGCTGATTTTTGTTCTGTTTTTATCCTGTCTATAAGATGTGTTTATGTTTGGATTTATGTGTTTATAAATGAAAATGTTTCTATGTATGGAGCGCCAGTTGTACAGTAATACAATGAAAATGGCCATGATGTACAAATTTGCCACCCAAGGTACAGGTTTGTCTTGTAAAAGGTACAAACTGCAAGGGTACAAATTTGTGCCCCCAGTTAAAGGTACAAAATGGTATCTTTGAGGGTACCACCCCAGTGACAAGAAGGAAAGATTCTGTACTTTAATTTCTGTGTGTGTAAAATGGATTTAGTCTACCAGCATACAGCAAGGTGAAGAGATCCCCTATAGTAGATCTTCTGATGTAAGGTTGGGTGATTTTATTAAACCATGGAACATAATTAAGATGTTCCTGTCGGGGTTCATATCAACCAATGGCCTGACTCACATCATCAAATCAGCTCCGAGACATTTTATAGGGATCTCTTCACCCACTTTGTTTTTTTGGTGGGCAACTTCAATGTTCAATGTTTAACATGATATATTTACTGTAGATTTGATTCAAAATATCTATTTGTATAGTTCTTATCTGAAACTCTAATAAAATATATTGGTAACATTTTAATGCAATAATTTGAAGCTCATACATATGCTATGTATGCCATCAAATATCTGTCAAATGCCAGCATGTTGTTGGTTGATCTGTTATTGTAGTCTTTGAGATGAGTATCTGCAACAGACTGGCAGGAAACATCAAACAGAAACAAATGAAATCAACCCACTTTAAAAAATCTGATGCTGTTGACTAGCATTACAACCTATTAAAGCTTGGCAGCCGTCTTGTGCGTTACCTAATCTCAGTGTCTGGACGTTTTGTGTGCCTGTGCTCACCAAGGGCCATAATCCAAAACCAGGCTAGGACCCCAAAGAGCAGGTGTAATTACAGAAAACGTTGGCAGTTTCCCAGCTACAAGAGGGGTTGCACTGCACACTTAGAAATCTCTTTTTCCACTTACACCCAGGCCGAAGGTCATTAGTGGCTCAGGTGGTTACTATGGTCACTGTTTTGCTGATAACAAGATCCCCTGGTAGAGCAAATGTTTTCACTGGATAAAATGAGGGGCTGCCTAACCTCCCACTGATTAATGACCAGCACAAGATGTAAAGAAAAACCTAAAGGAGGTACAGGTGTGTGAGGGAAGGAGGAAGGGACAACCAGAGATTTACAGAGAGAGAAGTAAACTCTGTGAGTTGGCCTTGCTGTTTTTTATTATGAGGAATTTCAGTCCTATTCTGTTTTTTGGGATTTTTCCAAAGCACAGCAAAATGTCATCTCTACTACACAAAAAGAAGAGCAGGTCAAATTCAAATCAAATCAAGGATCAGAACTTTACAAATTCTGCACAAATGATCCACTGCAGCACTTTAAAAGAAATCTCTATTCCGGTGTTTCTACTGAAGCCCTGAACGACGGGAGAGTGATTTTTTAAAAGGTTGACCCATTTTCTAAGTCTGGCCAAATGTCTTCTTTCTCTGGACATTCTGACTTCTAACCAGACGAAAAAAATTCTTTAGGGACAGAAAACAGCTTTTGGAAACATTTCCCAAACTGAGCATTTTTCGAAGTCTGTCCATATTTTCTCTCTTGACTTGACTTTTTGTTGTGAAAATTAGACAAAAAATGTTTGAATTATTTCTGTTTTTCAATGAAGCAGCCCTGAGAGGTAAATGGATAAAAAAATAATAATTTTTTTTGAAGAAGCTTATTTCTGTGTGTTTCTTGTATAGGGCAGCCCCTCTTGAAGCCCTGAAAGACAGGAACAACATTTTGGAGATGCTAATGCAAATTAAATTTTATTCTTTTTGTACATTTGGAGCCCTGAAAGGAAAAAGAAAAAATAATAATTTTGGAGATGTTAATGCTAAAATTGTTCTTCTTTGTAATACTTATTCTTGCAAAGGCTACTTTGACACGAGGTTTGGGCCTGGGATAGAACCCTGATCTCCTGATCAGTGGATAGCCTCTCTTCCTCTGTCTATCAGCTATTTCAGCGTGGATCGCTGAGTTTAACAAACTGGGTTTAAATGCATCATGCAGCCGTGATCACGAGGGGCTGTAAAACGCTGTTTTGTTATTATTAGTCAGACGCGTGGATCATGTGACCTCGATGCTTTAAGCACATAAACGAACTGCATCGGAGCTGACTGGGAGGTGAACCCAACACACAGCATCACATCTCATTTAGCTTAATGTAAATAAGTAAGAGCTTGACTTGACAGCTCTTATCAGGAAGGTGATGGAAAACTGTCACCTTTTCAAGGACTGATATGATATTCTTATACAAATACCAAACCCTGGATAAATACAAGCCACAGCTCCTTTTGACACTTTAAAAAGTCCTCCATAAAACCACTGATCAGTGTGAAAGACTACCAATAGAGGTGATTTATGTAAAAACAGGAAAAATGAAGATAAATGGAGATGAGATGCCTGACGGCGATGAACTGTAATGTTTTGACACAGGAACTCTGATTGTTAGGAGCAGATTTAGTTTCACCTCCACTGTCAACTAGAATTCAAGTATTACATAACGCTGGTGTAGATTCTCAGTCAGAAAAGATGAGCTTACTTTTTTAAAGAACTTCATGACCTGAAGAATAGTTCAGAACTAAAGAAGCCTTTTGGATGAGAGGCAGGATGTCTTTAAGAAACAAGAGAAGTCCAGTTGCCTATTTAAAAAAAAGATGTTAATGTGCAAAACTGTATAATCTCCCTTAAAATAAATCCAATTTACCTTTATTCTCAGCCATCACCCATATCACCACTGAGTCACTGTGCTCCAGTGAGCTACATTACCTTCAACAAACAGCTATGATTAGTGCATCACTTTGTTCAGTTGGATTGTGTGAAGCATTGTTCTGTCAGTTTCAGCTCTATTGTAGGATCCGGTTCTGCTTGAAGGCTAAAGCAGCATCAGATGTCCATACATAATGAGCATCAGCATTCATCCCCCCCCCCCCCCCCCCCCCCCACAACAGATCACTCGCTCAGAATCACTTTTCATGACTGAACGGCCCCATTATCAGAGACTTCTTCATCCATCAGTCAGATCAGAATCAAATAGCTTGCTCAGGGAGAATCAGGATCCTTCCACAGCAGCGATGTCACCGTTGGTGAATTTGCGACCACTCAAGGTGAATTAGACAAACACTGTGATGACGCTGTTAACACTTCTCCGTCTGTTTGAGAGGCTGGAGCTGCTTCAGTTTGCGAAGGGGGAAATACAGCCATATGGTGTTTTCTTCTCTGACGAGGTTTTCTTCTCATGTCGCCCATGCGCCAATATGGCTGGCTCAGTGGGGCAGCCAACTGATGAGTGGATGGACGAGTCTTTCTAGCATTTCAGATTGAATACCTCTGTGTGTAGAGCTCATCGGTATTCAGAAACACTGAGCCCACTTGATAGTTACCACTTGATGTGTCAAGTGCTGTCATGGCTGAGCTTCACTCTCATTTTCTGTACCTGTTTAATCCTGTTCAGGGTCGCTGGGGGGGGGGGCTGGTACTAATCCCAGCAGTGGGCGAGAGGTGGGGAGCACCTTGGACAGGCCACCAGTCTATCATAGACTGTCACATAGACACAACATGAAACAACCATGCAGAAACTACAATTAACATAAAATGCATGTCTTTGGAGAAAAGCGTAGAAGTTGGAAAAAAATTCTACCAGTAGGAAAAACATGCAAACACCACAGAAAACAGGTAGACTGAGATCTGGACAAACAAGGAAAGTCTTGTGCTAGACAAGTTGTTTCTCCAAAGATCGTTAAAATGCTGAACATGGTGGCATGCAACAAGAAGGTTGCAGGTTCAAATTCCTGATGTGGCCTTTCTGCTTTGAGTTGCATGCAGACCACAACATGCTTGTTAGGCATAAGTCGCTTTAGATAAAAGCACTTCTAATTTTCAGTTTTATAAGGTCTTTTTCCAAAACACATTTAATTAGTACAATTTTTGGTTTGCAAGTTTTATGTTTGGTGGAAAAAAAAAGGCAAAAAGTAAATGGCTTGAAAAGAAGTTTTACTGAAATAATTCGTACTTTATTTCTGTTTAGTTACTGCAGCAAATTGTTGCCTGTCTATAAAACCAGCTCATCCAAATGAATATTACCATTAAAACACAGTGCTCTGTGAGTATCATCCATCTAGTGTTTGTATGTACTTAGTGGGTGTTTTGCATTTGCACCGTGTATAAAAATAATTGATTATGACAAGGCCTGGTGTGCAGTTTGTGTTTCTCCAGGTATAACTCTCCATGCAGTTCAGCATCTTCCAACCTTCAAACCTGAGACTGAAGTTTAAATATAGCAGACGAGGCCTGCAAGGGAACAGGAGGTCAATGAGGGGATTACTCATGAAATCTTGACAGAAGGAGCCATTACGAGTGTGGCTGCAGCCACGGCAGACGGGGAGGAGTTGAGCCAAAAAAGGCCTCTACATTAATAAAATGGGTCACCGCATGAATGTTGAATGTGCTCCGTCGGCGGGGAGTAAAGGAAAAGCGCTGCTGATGTATCTGATCTCTGAGTCTGAGACCACTTTGAGAGAAAAGTCACGGCCCTGATAAAAAGGCCTTATGGGAAATCCGACGTTAAAATGGTTTCCATTAAGAGTGTCGGGATTGTGATGCAACGCCACTAAACAGTTGGTGGTTAATTGTATGATTTTTATTATGGAGAATATTTTTACCCTGAGTAAAACTGGGAACACTACAGGAACAGTTTGTGCTCCTTGATTTGTTTCACTCCAGGTTTATGGGGACCAACGTGATCCTTAAAAGTTAAAAGGAGCCGTTTCAGCCTGAGTTCTGTTATGAATATCGTTAAGTGTCAGGGATTTATTTGTGATGACTAGTTTCAGGGAAATGGATGGAGAATGCATTATGGTAATGGTGGGTTCCCACACAGGCCTATTCAACAAAAAATTGTTTCAGTGTGTGTGTGTGTGTGTGTGTGTGTGTGTGTGTGTGTGTGGGTGGGTGGGTGGGTGAATGGGAGTTTTAGATTAAAATCCATTTGAAATAGATTTGGATTTATGGAACACAGTATGGAATAGATATTGCCTGAAGGAAATATTTTCAGAAATGCACAAACACACACACATACATGCACACACACGCACACACACACAGGAAGGACCTGCCACAGCCTTATTCATGATACGTGCCTCCACATCCAATACACAGTGCTCGTACGCCAGCGGAGCATGAATGGCCCTGTCACATGGGCCACATCAGAGGTGCAGCGTTGCGGTCCGAAACATTCAATTTTGTTGTCTCTGCTGACTTCTAATAATGCTAAACTCAATGGGGGACAAATCTAAAGCACAAAACACAAGATCTGCAATATCGGCAGCGTATAGAACTCAAGAACACAAAAAACACTGCATCGAGTTAAAGTGTAAACTTCATTTTCCAAACTCAACATCGAGCATCGCTTCATTCCTGAGAGTAAAAACTGGATTTGTCGTGCGGTTCTCCTGTCCTCTGCTCTGCTGATAAGATTTTTCATGTCTGTTATGGTTGTCTCCTCATATCGCTCCACTCACTCGATTCCTCTCACTTGTGATAAAGAGGAGGAGCAACTAGCTCTCAGATTTTCTGTGGATTCATTGTCAGCATCGTGGCGACTTATCTTCTGAATCTGTTTGTACATAAAGCTACTCGTATTTGATTTAATCTTCAGACTAACGTGGGCTGAACTATTTACAGATGATCAGGATTTAGTTTTTACATGTTACACTGAAAACCAGCTGCTCTTACTATTCAGAGCTCCTTGTTACCCTTTATAGGATAAGTGACATTTCATCAGTTGCTTTATGTTTTGATCTGCAGCCTGAACCTGAAACTTTAGCAAAAATGTTTCAAAAGGTAAGGAAATAAAGTAGAAATTAAAACAACAAAATTACAATTTTTATAAAGTAACAAAAAGTACTAACAATAAAAAGTAAACTAAAGTAAATAAATAGAACAGAAATGTAAATGGTGATGAAAAGAAAAATACATTTTACACATGCTGGTAACTTAACATGATTTTTCTTTTAATATTTCATTTTAACATTTGTGGTTATGTAATTAATAACTATATTTTTAAAAGTTTTGATCATTAAAAAATATCTGCTGGAGTTTTTAATGTGCTCTACAATTCCCACACAGCTAGGCAAAGATAAAAAGAATTCACATCAAATAAAAGCTCATCTGTGACCGGTTAACAAAATGGTCCAAGTGAAACATTTTGCAAAGTGTTGAGTTTGTCTGATCATGTTTTAAAGATTAGGATTGTTTTAGGGTGGTAGATACCTGCTAGGAGCCATTCAGGCTAGTGGTAAGCTTGACTCTGCAACAAGAACCTCCTGCTGATTCTCCAAACTGAGCTCAATCTGACTGCTGTCTACTACAGGTAAGACACTGATAACTCCAATAATCCAGTGTTAAATACGCAAAAAAAATCTATGACAACCTTTGTTTTTTTGTATTAGACATTTTTTTGTGATTATTTGTAATGAGACATCAGAATCACTGCTGTGCGTTTATCACCTATGACTGAGGCGATGGCTCACATTAGGCTTCAACAATCACATGACTCATTTGATAAATTTACCACAAAATATTCAGTGAAAATCTCCAGAGCCATTCATCTGTTTCAGTTGTGCCACATTCACTCTGACAGCAAAAAGCAAACATTCTGTTATTTGTGTTTGAAATATTTCAAAGAAAGAAGAAATGGCAGGCGATTTATGCCAGTAAAGTACAATACATTTAAGCTGGATTGTCTTTGAAAAGGGGCAATTCAGCAAACAGAGACTAAGCAGCCAAAATCCGCCCTTCTTTCATCCAGTCATTTGTATGTGAGAGTGGTCGTCAGAGTGGGGAAAGAAAAGAGGAGGCTTTCAAAGGCAGGGAGAAAAAAGGTAGCTTCTACATGAAAACAAACAGGAACTTACCACTCACACGCCCCCTCTCAGGCAAACACGCTGAGGAAAACGTACCCAGGATACACATGCACTTTCACACTGACAGTTTAGTTTAGTAAAAAAAATAACAAAAATAAAAATGAACCTTGTAGACTATTGTCAGCAACAAACCACTTTAACTTCCACACCAAAAAAATAACAATTTAAAATGTTCTTTATTGCAATTTTATCCATTTGAGCCAATAAGTGTTAAAATAAAATGTAAAAGTAAGAACAGTGTGGAAAAAATATGAATATTAGGTGATTTTATATATATATATATATATATATATATATATATATATATATATATATATATATATATATATATATATATATAATTACTGGTATATAGATTTATGACATCTTTAACTAAGATAAGATATAAGAATCAACAGACTGCTGTAGCCATAAATACCTGATGCCAAAGTGTTTCTAAAACCATGTCCACTTTCCTGAACAGGAGCTAATGAGGAGATTGAACTGATGATTGACAGGACAGACAGAATATTCCCGTCCTGCCATCCAGGCGTATGCTCAGTGTTTACTCATTATGATAGAGGACTGGAGGACACACTGTGTTGACAGCAGCTTGGTGTACACAACTGATTCTACAAAGGAAACTATTCTATGTGTACCAGTTAGTTAAACCAGTACCTCACTGATGGTAGGGACTGACTGGAGACACACAGTTGTGAACAGATTTGCAAACGTTCATTTGGAATCACACTGATATGGTATGTGTAACACTTTAGCACATTTTGCAAAAAAAAAAAAGCAACATTCAGGAGAAAATCTGTGCAACTGTTGTGGAAATTTTCTGATTGCGTTTTAGTCACAAAATGTCTTATGTTTTTTTATTAACTTGTTTGGATTCATCTTCGTTTTATACACAATTTAGTTGCATCCATCCTGAGTGCAGATTCTCATCGCAGTTTCTAGTCAGTCACAACCTAAAGTCTAGATGGGGAAAGAAAATGCAGACAACATCATGTGTACTCACACTGAACTGGTATGTGTGAAACGTTTGCAAGAAGCTGCATATATGACAGAATGTCATGCATGTGTTCTTCTAGCTGTTGAGTGACAAAGTGTTCTACTTCAATATGAATTTGTTTGCAATTTATCCCAGTTTTAGTTACAATTTGTAAACCAACCTCTCCTAAAATGTTCTCACTTTTCTTTCAGTTTCTTTCTCAGAAGCTAAACTATGAATGGTTTCAGAATTCTGCAACAAATCTGTATCCATCTACACTTCTAGAGACCTGACATTGAGGTTCTATGACCCACAATTAAATTGAGAATCTTTGTAAACTTTCTTATGACTGTTGTTCATATTTTAGTCACAGCCAGGTTTAAGGCTTGAAATATGAAAAGATGATAATGAAGAAATATATTTTAAAAATTGAAACATTTATCTGCACCCAGGAATCACTTCATGGGTGTCTATCTCCTGCAGTCATGAGGCAGGAGGCTGGGGATACCCTGGACAAGTCACCAGTCCATCATGGGCCAGCTACAGTATATGATCATCACTTTAATTTGGTTATGTTATTATAAAACAGTATACTAGGAATAAAGAAATAAATGTGGCCCTTTTTAACCTGTAACTCTTCCACCAGAGGGCAGCAGACATAAATACTTCTGGTTATAGCAGGTTGTTGATGAAAGTACTAATCCTAATACTCCATCTGGTTGCTTTAAAGTCAGCGCTTTGATGCAAATTTGATCTGCAAGAGGTTAAACTGCTGGCATTTATTTTAAAAACACATTTACATTTTTTGCATCAATAACTTTGTCGGATGTTTGTGATGAACCTGACTTCACTGCTGACAGAAACCATGAAGTCCATCATCTGTTAAACCTGACATCATACAGAGAGAGAGACGGTTACTATCAAGGTTTGCTCAGAGCAACAGTTTCAGAGGTTTTTTAAACTGTAAAGGACCAGGTGGAGTATTAGGACTAGTACTTTCATCAACAACCTGTCATTTCAAGTCCTATACATGTCTACTGCCCTCTACAGGTGGAGAATGAAATCTTCATTCTGTTATTGCTGCTATAATGTTATATTATAAAATGATGCTAGAGGATTATATAGTTGTGATAATATCCAATAAATAGTTCAGTTTTAAAAACTAGATAAAGTATCAATAATTATTTTGGCTTTAAAGTGTTAATTGGAGTGTTGTTGCTGCTACATTATGTTTATGAAAAAACACTGACAGGCATTTTAATTGGACAATGGGCCACATTACAAAGGCGTCTGCTGTGTGTAAATATGTTGCTATAGAGCTGTTATCACTGTGCTCCTGGTTTCCTGCCCCTGCTTGACACTAAGCATGTTCCTTCACAGATCACATATGCATCGCTTGGGGAGGTTTTTGCAGCTGGGAGGATCCAATTAATTGGATAGGGGTGCTAGCTCCTATATTAATACCAGTCACAGGGGAACACGCCCACGACATCTGGCTCCAGATCAGTACATGTTTGGGTAAATTACTGTGAACGGTAAAGGCCTGGAAATGATCAGCATTTTAAAAATATAAAAGTTTAAGCTCCGGGAAAACAATGAGAGGATGTGAGGACAGATGAAGTAAATAAAGCAGGTTATGTTATATTTTTTTATGGAAGGATTTGTCTCTGGTTGCCAGCTTGTTCCTGCTTTCCCTCAGCTGGACGTTGGTTCTGAAAACCTTCAGATGCTCTGCTGTCCAGACAGCCCTAAATCCAGTACGCACACTTGGCAGAGATCTGATACCCTTTGTGAAGCAGACTCTTTCAGCACATATGATCAAGGTGAGCAAAAGGTTTCTGCTCCAACTGATAAAAAAGAAAAAAAAAATTCTTTTGAGCTCCTCCACCTGGCAGACTCGTGCAGGGAGGGTGTTGAAGCTGGAGACGGACGGAGAGAAGACGATCAAAGGTAGGGAGACGGAGAAATGGTTTGGACAGAAGTCGTTAGTGACACGTGATGTATGAGGGAAGAGAGAGAGGCCGCGTTGATGGAGAGACAGACGGGGTTAGGTGGAAAAAATAACACATCCAAGGAAACAAATAAGGATCAATAGGAGGCCAAACACAAAGCGCTCCCTTACTGAGGTTATCCAAGGCCAAAGAAACCTTAAAGCACCTTAGAGCTGGTATCAGGTGAAGTAAAGAGAGTGTGTGATGACTTCCTGTGCTTCAGAGAACATAGCTTATAAAATCAAATCACCATTTATATAAAATCTCAGTCAGTTTGTTTGTTTACTTGTTTATTTACTAAGATCTGATGGACTCATTTTAAACCTGAACGCATCAAACACTGTGTTTTTTACTGTTGTTTTTTATTTAAAATAGAAGCTGCCCAAATACCCTGCTGACCCCGTGGTTACTTTGTGGGTGTAGGAAATGTTAACGCCTGAAGGGAGGAGGAGAATTTTGCTGAGCATGACACATTTTGTTTCTCTGGCACGAAAAAAGTCTAACGTGCCAACCGATAATGCTCAGATAACAAAGAGTTGTCACTACTCTGTGTTATTATAGCAGTCAGTTGTGGAAATACAATGTAAGGAAAATGCATAATAGAGTTCCCACTTCCCCTCAGTGATGCTGCCATACCCCTGTCATCTAAAGCCACGCCCCTCACGCCACATCAGGGCCAGAAGCCTGACACCGACTAAAAGGAATTTGAAAATGGGAAAAACATATGTAAAGGTTAAAATGAAACAAAAAAAAGTTTACAAGACGCAAAAGAAAGATATGAATTTGAAAAAGTAAATTCAGTGTATATTCTATAACTGAAAGAAACTTCACTTATTTCATTTTAAACAATTCAAAGTTCAAACATTTTTTGATTTTCAATATTTTTTCTAATAAAAAAACATTACAGTCCTGATTTAGCTCCATCAAAAAGCCCTATGATTCATTTAGTTCCATGCAGAGGTTCATGTAACACTAAAGAGCAACAAATACACATTATCATGTGCTAAAAACATTATGCTTTATAGATGACACATCTTTATTATCCACTACGTAGAACGGCCTCCCATTACTCAGCTTGTTTCCTGTTTAGACTTCACTGAGGTCGTCCCTGAGTGACATCCATGAGAGATTTTAAACCAGACTCACTGACCGTTTATATCTGCCTCTTAGCTCATTTTCTCTGTGCAAACAAAAGGCTGTTGGATTTTTTTAATTGCAGACTAACATGTGGCATGGATGTTGACAGATGGTCCGAGTTATTTGGCTCAGTTGCTTTTGCTGTCCCACAAACACAGCGCCCTCCCACACAATTCAGGGGGCTGATTAAAAAAAAAAAAACAGAGAGGCTAAAACGCAGAGCACAGCACAAAGTAAATAGTTGCTTATGGTAGCACATAGATGGAAAGAGCCAGGAAAGCAAGACGGTGTGAGACTAAGGAGGGTAGACAAGTGGAATGACTTATTCAAGGGGGGAAGTGGGCAGCAAGAAACATGAAATTAGCACAAATAGATTATCTGTCAACTACAGGCAGGCCTAAGAGCAAGCCAAGCAGTGTGGAGGGAGAAGAAGAGGAGGAAGAAAAGAGATCGACCTCTTGTTTGTTCCTCCCTTAGGGGAGTTCCAATGGAGCCATCACTCGCCAAATTGCTGATCTTTATTGGGAACAGCTGTATCCAAATTGCTTACGTACTAAACTACACACCAATTAGGATGCACCAATAATAGGACCTCTGCACTATGGGAGTAATAAAGCATTTAATCCCTTACAGATGGTATATTTCTGTATTCCTCAAGTCAAAGGGCTTCATTTCTGAAAAACCTTTGATTATTATTGCAGTGAAGTGGATTTGTTCTAAACATGTTTCAAACTGATGAAATGACAATCGTTTCTCAGTCATGAAAATATCAAAATGCAAATGGTGTTGTTCCATTTTACCACACAATATACAACAACTCACACGTAGGAAATGTAGAAACAAAAACAAGTGTTTTAAAACGAAGGCTGAAGTGAAAGTTTAACCTCTGTGGTAAAATGGATACCACTGAAAACAGTAATGTAGAAAAAAATAATAATTCTAGACATTGTTTGATATATTAGGCTCAATTATCTCAATTCAAACAGCCAATTAAAACCCAAACATCAAATCACCTCATTCCTGTAACATGACCTGATCTACAACGACCCATTAAAGGAAAACAACCCAACACTTCATTCCTATGTTAAAATCTGACATCAACATTGTCTACTTACAACAGTATTTAGATAACAGATCTAGATGAGTTATCTACAGGTACTAAATGTGCACTTTTGCTTGGGACTTATAAATATAAACATTTATATATATAATATAAAGGCTGTTGATAAATATAATTTATCAACAACCTTAAATGTGTAACGTTAGAGTCCAGCTGCTTATTGTTCTTTAGCAGCAGTAGAGCTTTCTGTTTCTCAAGACTGAGTAAGATCGACTCCATGCCTCTCTTTAATCAAGACGTTTAAGCCAGCTTATTTAATTTTTTACTGTTTATTTGAATGTTTAGAGACCTCTGAGGTTGTACCACTGCACCAGTAGATAGACACCCCCTTTTATGACCTAAAGGTATAAGCCTTGAATGCTATTGCATCTGATTGGTTGCATGCTGCATGACATCAATACAGTCCTGGGATACAAAAAACAACAACAAATAAAAAAATGACTCTCAGAATGGAGACTCTCAATATGGGAGAGACAAAGAGCTGGTTTGTTATTGGACAGTAGGGCTGGGTACCGTTAAATATTTTTCAATACTACTACTTTAACGATACCTGGTTTTCGATACCGGTACCTTAACAATACTATTTTCTGTACCTACATGTATAATTCTTTGAGAAAATAACAAAGTACTAAAAGTTTATTTTTAATTAAACCAAAAACATAGTTTTATGGCATATTTATGCTTTTATTATATATTTATTTAACTCTTACCTCAGGAGCTTTCTGTTAACTGACACTGTCCTCTCACACACCTCCTGTGTTTTTGTTGAAGCAGCAGAGGCTGCAAACTCGGATTTGCCTTTTTTCTTTTTCTTTTTGCCGTCATAGACATAGTCTACACGCTGCAGCGCGATGAGTAGCTCTGACAAATTGCTGGTATTCTTGGTTATCGTGACACAAATCTTATTGTATACGCTGCATTTTGCTCTGTTGCCGTTTACCTTTCTAAAATGCAGCCAAACTTTAGATTTCTTCTGCATTTTTAGGCCGGAAGTTTGCAGGAGAACTGTTGTTGAGAGGAGAGGAGAGGAGAGGAGAGGAGAGGAGAGGAGAGGAGAGGAGAGGAGAGGAGAGGGGCTGTGTCACTCAGCCTGTGTGCATACGGAGCAGAGCGGTGCTGGAAGAAATCGAGCGGCTCATTTCTAGGGACATTTTATTGTAAAAGTACCGAAATTTAGCACGGGATGATAAACATTTTTTCGGTACTACTACCTACCAAAGGTTTTCGGTCGGTACTGAGTTTCAGCCCTAGTGAACAGAGTCAGTTTGGAGCCAAACAATAGGTGAATATTCTGATTCCCATCACTAAACAGAGTGAGGGGCAGGTTCACATAGCAGGGTGATCGGCACAGAGAATCAGGTAAATAAACACAAGGACTTGAATTGACAATCAAAACAGAGGAAATGTTTCAAAATATAACAGAAAGATGGAGCAAAAAATGGATATAAAACAGAAAAAAACTGGGATAAATAATTATCTATGGAGCTATGCTTTTTATATATTAGACTGGAGATCAGCTGAAGCTATGTGAATAAATGAATGTATGACAGACATAATAATCTAAATTCTGTGAGACTGTGATTGATTGAGGACCCAGTCAGAACATCAGGACTGCAGCATCATGTGTTTCACTGAGACATGGCTGCAGGTTCATATCCCGACTCTAACTTTTCTCTGTATTTCAGACGATACGAGCAAACAGAGATTTGATGAGGAGTGGAAAAAGCATAGGAGGTGGATTAGCATGTGGTGTAATCCAGGACGTGCTACTGTGAAATATCGTCTATGCGGCTCAGATATTGATACTAGTACTATAGTAGAACAGCTATCTTTCCCATGTCAGAGTCCTTTACTAGAGAGGAATCTGAGTGAGACTGGGAAGGTGGACAGAGAATCCAAAAGCCAGAAACAGATCCGCTAGCAGCCTGAACCTCCTCCTGCTTTAATTACACCGTATTGATCACAGGCAGGAGGAGGGAAAGGACCAGGAGATCGTGTGAAGAGAGAGAGAGAGACAGTTGGTGAATTGCAGACTGAAGTTACTGTAAAGCATTAAAAAAGAGCCAGAGCAATTATTCCAAAGTCATACAGTAGATCATTAGAAAATGGTCTCCCCCGGCCCCCCGAGCTCTCTCTGTCTCCACCAGCCCATTTAGTACTGCTGATACAATAAAACAGGGAGGGTGTCCAATTAATTTAACTCACTATGTATTGTGTGCATCCATCTCTCTGCTTCGTGCCTGGTTTCATTTGGAATTCTAGGCATCGATCGGCGAGTCATCTCTTGTAATTATCTATAGCCAAATGTTCATGGCTAACACCTCCTTGTAGTAAATTTAGTTGCATGTTAAGGAGAACTGTTGCAAAAAATGTCTGCTTCTAGGTTGACCTACTTTGATTAAAAAAAAAACACCTTGCTTCTCACACTATTTTGAAAGAGAGGTGAGCTCTCCTACTGTACTTCCCTCCACACCCACTCTCAATCCTGATCCATACAGACGCTAACCGAGTCCAGCACAGTGATTTATGCCAGATTCAACCTCAGTGGCCCTGCAAAATCTCTCCTGGAGAGCCTCACACAGCCGTACTCCGGGGTTAAGAAGCTTACGTCTGATATATGATGCTTGGAGGAAGGCGTTGAGCGGTGATTTGCCACAGGAGGGGTAGAGCGGAGTGTGAAACCTCTCTGCCTAGAATGTATCTCATTATTGCTGAACTGTGCGTTACCTTTGGTAAACAGTGAGAAACATTTCTCAGGCGAGATTCACTCAAAAAGCAGCAGGCTGGTAAACGACTACGGCCCGACGGAGCAGCAGAGCCATCACTCAAGCCCACGGTCCCATAGGGATGCATGAGTCGGGTCATGATTAGTCAGATAGAATAAATAATCTGAGCTGATGACAGTCCTCTTCATTTCAGCGCACGTTGAATGGATGCCCCATCAAACTCTTTTGTTTTAGTAAATTCCCTCCAGTTATTTTCACTGAACAACCTTCTCAATCAGGAGAGAAGTCAAAAATTCGATTTCTGAGTGATGCATTCATTACCTTAGCTCCTGGTGCTCAAGGGTACCAGCCTATTTAATGTGCATTAACGTAAAGTGTGGTGTGTGTGTGTGTGTGTGTGTGTGTGTGTGTGTGTGTGTGCGTGCGTGCGTGCGTGCGTGCGTGCGTGCGTGCGTGTGTGTGTGTGTGTGTGTGACTAACAGCACATTTTAGGGAGCATTTGACCACTTTGAGGTGTTTCTGTGTTTAAATGACTAACTTTCTCATAGTATAGAAAGGTTCTTGAATGGCCTTTGTTGGGAGAAATGGTTTTCATCAGACAGGACTGATGAGTGTGAATATTGTTTTGTTTTGCAGCTAGCAAATTATTAATAGAGTATTTTATTGAAAAATCCAGTGACTCTTTGAGAACTCATATAAATCTCTGAGGACAACTTTTTTTTTTATAATCCAAAACTTCCACTCAGTTCTTGTGAAAATATCTGTCACAATCTGTGTCCCTTTGTGTTTTGTTTAGTCACCCTAGCCACTCCGTCACAGCTCCCCTCTGGTCTTCAGGTCCTCGTTTTGGTTAATCAACCCAGCTGCTCCTCAGTCCACTAATCACCTCTTTGTTTCATTCAGCTCTGGTCAGATCCTCCTATAATGCCTGTTATGGTTCTTTACCTGTCTTTCAGTGTTCTCTAGGTTTCTTAGAGTTTTCACATTTTTTGTTGACACAGATATTTTTTTTTTTTCTTTAATTAATGTGTTTTTGAGTTTAGGGTCATCTTTCCTCCATCCTCCTATATTTCAGATTCTCACACCAAAACCATGACGTTACTTTACCACTGAATGTGTCTGAGGGCAGGTGGGTCTTTAAGCTGAGCCACTTGTGATTCTTTAAATTTATATCTTGGAGCAGGAGTACTCAGATACCAATCTTAAAGGACCTCAGCAACATCTATTAGTGAGTCTGCGGTCTAGGTGTGTGTGTGTGTGTGTGTGTGTGTGTGTGTGTGTGTGTGTGTGTGTGTGTGTGTGTGTGTGCAGTTAGCTGCTCAATATTGCAACATGGATTTTGTGAAAGAACTAGATCTCAGAGGGACACAGTGTATGGCTTGCAGGCCAGCATGATGTGGCTCACAGGCTGGATCTGGACTTCAATCTGGACTTTAGTCAGTGGGTGAGTAAAGGCCTTCTGGCTTGATGACATGCAGAAAAGCAAGCAGCAAGCAAGCAAGCAAGCAAGGCTTGATGACATGCAGAAAAGATCATTGAATCAGCTGTGTTGCAGCAAGGAAACAGCTAAAACACGCTGGATACTGGCCCTTGAGGACCAGGATTAGACACCACTGATCTATTGGATTATCTGCAGTATTTCCTCAAACTGAGGCTGTCCAAGAGGCTCTTAAAATGATAAGATAGCTTCTACACCAAAACATACCTCAAAAAGGCTGAAATATCTGTTTATAAACATAAAAAAATGAAGATGTTTATTGTAAGTAATGTTTCTGCAAAGACTTTTCAGTGAAGATGTTGGAGTGAGGTTTAAATTTTCACATTACATTAACATAATCACCTGATTTCAGTTATCACAATGGAAAATTAGTGTACGGAGTACGTGATTGAGTCAAGGTATCGTAAAATGTTGCATTTTTTTATATGTTAAATCTTTGTTTGCACTTTTAAAAAGTAAAAAATGAACTTATCAGATTGCTGGGAGTGACAAATCAATGAGTTAGGGAAGATGACAATAAGTCTGGGGTGCACTGGCTCCACTGATCAGGCTCCAGTTTCTGATTTAGTTTTTTCCATGTAGCTACTTCTGTCAGAGCAACCGCTGTCTGCAGAACAAGACACTTCTATTTGTAGTCAACCTTATGAGTTTATTTTCACGCTGAGGCATACTGAGAAACAGCACACGGCCTGGCAGCCCCGGCACCAACACTACTACCCACTTCCTTGGATTGTTGTGACGTTCTGCTTCTGTATAGCGAGTCTCTCATGTGTGAAGAATAAAACAAGAGTAATTAAATCTTCATTCCTTCAACCCCACAACCACATCAGTTAAATTGAAAACCCACACTGTGTAAAACAGATCCACTTAAGCCTATGCCCCAGTGGCTCCTGTTGTAGCGTCAGAAAGCAGGGGAAGCATTTGTCGGCCTTTCCTGCTAACAGCATAATGGCGTCTTGTTTTCATGTTACGTGACCCTCAGTGGAATCTGTAAATCAAACACTAATTATGGCGCTCAGTGACCTGATGGTTGAAGCGCTACATCTGACGTCTTCCACAGGCCAGCAGACAGCTGAGTGAATTTGTTGTCCAAAGCAGAGTGCTTCAGCAAACCGTAAGCAGTCTGGTTAATTAAGACGTGCTGACATCTCGTGAACTCTGCACAGCGTTATAGATTCACTGCCTAAGTGGAAAGAACAGTTAACGGTAAACATTTTTTTTCTCACAACTAGGCAGCAGCTCAATTCTCGTCCAAAAAACTGCCCACTAATGAATAATCTTTTCCTTATCAACCCTAAAAGCATCCAGGTTGTTTTCTGGAGTTGAGAATAAAGAGATCTTCTCCTCCTAATTGGTTGTCTACCCTGAAGTCCATCACATAAAACAAATAAAGAAGAGTGCTTTCTCACCTGCCCTGAACTTTGATGTCAGAAATGGCGTAGAAGTATCTGGACAGGTTGTTCTCATCCACCATCGTAGCCCCCGTGGCAGGCCGGAGCAGCCGGACTCTGAGGTCAGTAATGGTAAAGAAGTCCCTCAAGTTCTTGGTTGTGTCCAGTTGTCCATAAAGTGAGGCCATGTTGTGCAGCCTGGGCCCGGCAAACAGCGCGAATCGGTCCTTGATCTCAAAGCGTACGGTTTTGTCGTACTTCCATACATAGCCTCGAGAGTACTCCTCCGTGCAGATGATGTCCAGCAGAGTGTGCTGGGTCAGGTCCTGTACCGTTTTGGGTTCCATGGTGAAGGCATCCAGGCAGTCGGTGGCGTAGAACTGGTAGGGCTGCCAGGTTCGCCCATAATCTAGAGATTTCTCTAAAACCATCTGCTCGGGTCGGCCAGACTCAAAAGTGAGAACGATGTCATCAGTCAGCTCGATGGTCTTGTTCCAGGATAGCGTGATGTTCACCAAAAGGGCCTTTGGGTACTTCTTCCAGGACGTGGACTGCCAGAAGGTGGTGGGGTTGCGGCCCTCGATATCAAACATGAGCTCTGGAGGGTGAGCGAGCTCCTCGGTGCTGGCGTCACATTCGTTGTTACACATGTACGGATTCTCCTGCAAAGACGAGAGAAAACAGAGGAGAGGAAGAAAAAATGGATGAGATGCAAAAAAGAAGAATTTAAATAAAGTTATACCAGTTAACTCTGGTTGTAGGTCTGTGTGATGATTTGGGTTTGTTTCTATTTTTCTCCTGTTCTTGCTGCCACTAACTTTGTTCTCTGTTTTAGAAACAATGACTTTCCTGTCCTCTCAGGCTCCAGTCAGCGGAGGCATTAGGCTCCGCCCACTCTGAGCCTGCTTCTGTTCCTGTTCAAAGAAAGTCGTTCCTTTTCACTGTTTCCCTTGTACTGTGCTTGCTCTGAACGCAAGGCAAATTAGTCTAATTGTAAAAATATTCACTGTATAACAAATCTAATTGTATTAAAATTGAACTACATGTATTCAGTTAATTTGTCCTGAATCTGGATCTTTGTTTACATTGACTCCTTGTTTGGGCATTCAAGCTTCTGTAGCAGCTCTTCTCTTCTTTTATAGGAGCTCTGTCCATGTTTTGCTCATGTGAGTGATCAATAACATAGAAAATAGAGTTTGATTAGTGTCTAAATGTGTTTTAAAATGTATGAATATTATGAAAACATATTGCTGATAATGATATAAATAGGCCTCTGTATTTAAATGGAGGTATTTACTGATTCATATTTATACACAGACATACGTTTTAATCACCATTACACTGACACAGTCTTCTTACAATGTCAGTTCTGGACAGTGTTTCCCAACCAGCTAATTGTGCTAAAAATCATGATTGTTGACTAAAATTACTATTGATTTTTCCCCATAATCAAGCAGCCATTCCTCATTATCCCAGTTCTTTTGGCTTATTGCCCCATCACATCATTCCTGTCAGTTCATGCCTCAGCTCAGAGAATGATAAAAGTTAATGCTTTTGTTCACAAGTGTAGTAATCAGAAAAGTGCTCATTCAAAAGGATTTTATAGAAAAAGTGAATTTCCTCCAAAACACCAGATGAAAATTTTTAAAATATTTTGTCTTCAGACACTTTTAAAAACCTTTAATCAACTCTTCTAGCTATTTGCTGGTTTCAACCGTCCCTCTTTAAGGAATGCTTATAAAGTTTAATTGAAGGTTGAATCGTTCTCATCAGCTTCAGTCGGAGGGAAAGACGCCAGCGTTGTTTGCCAGTCAGTCTCATCTGACTTGTAGTTTTGAGAGTCTCCCCACAAGCTCAGATTCATCAACCACTTTACTGGAAAGAGGCCTTTCTGAAAACATTTGTCCAATTCACCACAAATCATTACAAGGCAATGTTCTCTCTTCTTGCTCCCTGGGGGCTCGAACTAGCTGTTAGAGGAGACGACACTCCTCCAAGAGGACCTTTCAAGTGCTACAAGCTCCAATTTATCAGGACAAGATAATCCACTACTTGATTAGGTGGGGGATGTCACCGTGTGTGTGCATGAGCCTGTGTGTGTGTGTGTGTGTGTGTGCATGAGCCTGTGTGTGTGTGTGTGTGTGTGTGTGTGTGTGGACGAGAGTGAGGAAACGGGGAGAGCAGCTCGACTCTGATGTAAGACGGTGTAATGAAGCAGCGAGGCAGAGATTGAGTAAGTTAGATGGAAAAACAGCTCCATTCGACTAATAAGCTTTGCAAGTTTTTCCTCGTCCTCCAAGGCAAGGTGACAATGAAACAGGGTTCTGTCAGGACTTCTGACTGTCGGAGGGCCCCCATTAATATCCTGTCTGGACCATCCCCTACAGGCTTCTACAGCACTGGACAACAGAGGCTCAGAGGAGACGGAGGAGGAAGACGGCAGGGCAGAAGTGAGAAATTCCACTTGGCTTTCAGTGTACAGCGTCTCGTGGTACGAGGTTAGGTGTGCCATTAACTGCAGCATCTGCTGCACCTTAAAATACACAGACATGTGTGTAATAACTCATAGGCGACAGTTATGTGTGCTTGGAGGCTGTGGGCAGTCTATTAAAAACACACAGTCTGGATGCTGAGAATGTGTGTGTTGGAAATGTGCATTCATAGACGGACACCTTTAGATACACAAATTGATAAAATTAACAAATTTGTGGATACAATCATTTCTTAGATGAGGTGGAAATTTAAAGTTGATTTCTGTTAAAAATGCTGTAAATCCACATTGCTTTGTCTTTAACCCAAACTAAACTAAACTCAAGCTTTGACAATTTTTAAAAAATGATTATTTTAACATTTTTACTAACTGTATCCATTTAACCAGCATCACACGTTTCAAATAAGAGTTTTTACCTCTAAAAAGTCAATAAGCCTGATTCTGATTAAAACTGAATCTAAATGCAAATAGGTTTAACGTTAATCCTGAAAAAGATATTTAGTCTTTCTGTAACAAATAATTATCATCAGTATTAGATAGTATCCTCCTGAACAGCCTCAATTTGGAAAAATAGTTTCTACAGGAAATCCAACAGGACTGATGAATCCAAACAGCTTAGACCAAGAACCATCAGTTAGTACTGGACAGGTTTTAACCTGGAGTGCTTTGATTGTTTGGAGTAAATATCACCAGCAGCAACAACATGTAGCCCTTCCTGTGGTGTCAGGTCCTGCAGAAAGTTAACATTTTTGATTTGTAAATAATATTTTACATTTAAAATGTGTTAACTCAGACACGTCTGAAGCTGATTGCTATAGCCTCTGTGCACGCATCAGTTCCGTGTTTGGCGTGAGGATGGTACGAGACATCCGGTCTCTGTGCTAACGATGGGAGGTGGGAATTTGATCTTGTTGATACTGTACAGAACGGCACACAGCAGTGGTGGTTAGACCTGCTATCAGTATGTTGTTGAAACGCACATTTTGTCAGTGTACATGTCATGTTTAGGACATGAACACATAAAAGCTTGGCATATAAGGCCACGCACAAAAAAAGAAGAAAGATTTACAAAAAAAAAAGAAAGATTTACAAGCTCCGGAAAGGAAACTAGCAAACACAGTATGGGCTTCCAGCGGCTACCGGAAGTTTACGTCCATCCTGACCTGCTACCGGAAATGACGTCACGTAGCTGCGTGCACAGAGCCCATTGTCACAAAACCACTTTAATCTTTAAATTCTACACTGAGATACTATTTTATCCTCCTGTAAACCATTGTTGCAAATTTGCATCAAACTTCTGGTTTTAAAGGGACCAGATGGGGTATTAGGATTAGTACTTTCATCAACATCCTGCCAGTCCTATACATGTCTGCTGCCCTCTGGTGGACAATCAAAAGGTGGAAAGGGTCCATTTTTCTTTATTACTGATAAATTATATAATTCCATAATAAATAAAACCAATGATAATAAAGTTGTTATATTAAAATTAGCCAATACATAGTTTGTTTTGAAAAACTAGATAAAAAAAGTTATTTTTGCATATACATTAGGTACTGCAGGTTTAGTTGGATTCTCTGAACAATGCTGAATAGGACATTTTGACATCTGACACCAGCATGTCCCATAAGTCCTGCCTTTACCTGCATCTGGAGAGATTTACACTAGAATGCTAGATAGTACCTCTCTGGTACCATGCATGTGTGCTCACCTATATTCACAAAAGTGTTAAATGATAAAAAGGGTACCAAATACCACGTTCCGCAGTGTGACGCCCACCTCATCACTGAGCAGTCAGGTGCGATTTGTCAACCATGTGAAGGGATTTCAAAGTAAAGCAGACTGTAAATTATGCTCAGTAAAGTTGTCAAGAAGAAAAACTACATTTTCAGAACCAATTAGATCAAAGATCCAATAAGCCAATAGGATGCTGAGTTTGCTAATAAGAAACAGTAACAACCATTTTAGCAGCAAACTATGGAGAAGATGAAGCAAGTATAATAAGTGTAATTGCAAGTGCATTCATCATCTGCAAGTACTCAGGTATTTATACTTGTACTTGGTTTGTAAAAATGTGCTTTTGGTGCATCCCTACTTGTACAAGCACCCCCATGTAAATAATGTGAAACTGATGGTGGCGTCAGACTTTACAAACTAACGTTGAATAAACTGTTATAAACCAGATTAGGTCTGATTTAAGATGGAAACAACACACTGCTCTTGCATTATGGGTAAAAACATTACATCTACTTTTATTGATACTTTCTGTTTTTACATAAACCAACACCATTTGTCTCCCTCATCATCTGTATGTGGTCATGGATCCAAAGAACATAATGGTTCATGATGTTACCTTCTAACTCCATTCAAATCAAGCAGGACGCTGTATAAGAGCCTGTTTCTTTCTTAAACACAGAGCTGGTGGGCATAAGTACAGCTCCTCTTTACACAGGAATCAATACATCTATAAAACATTATGACCTTCAGTTATCTGTTCTGTTCCTCTGACCACAGACAACACTAACTCTGACCACACAGTTTATTTATTGAAAAGAGACATCTTTTAATTGATTGAAAGGTTTAAAGAGATTAAAAGCTTCTGCCTGTCAGCAACAACATGTAAAACATTCAATAAGAAAAAAAATTACATAGATGGATACAAAACTAACAGGAGGGTGGGACTGAGGGAGTTCTGTTAGCTATCATTAGCAAAATAGAAGCTACAGTCTTCGTTTTGTGTGTGAGAGACAGAGAGGGTGTGTTTAAGAAAGAAGGATGGAGGCGTTGCAGTAATCAGAGCCTAGTGCATGAGATGTATCTGTAAATAATTTAGCGACAGCAAAGGCAAAGTCACTTTTTGACCCAATCTGTCTGAACTCACTGTATTTCCTGCTAGATTTACTCCAACCATCATGACCTGCCAGACCTGAGGGGGACAGGTTGACCTGTAGATCACCGCAAGGCAGAGAATAAAACAGCCTTCAAGAAGAAGATTTTAACTTTCATTATTGGTTTTATAGGCAAACAAATACGGTTAACTTAGGATTTGAAGCGAGACAAAAATGGTTATCTGGAATCCATCTGATCCCTTCTCCATTTAGTTTTAGTGAGTCAGAAATGGCAAGAAATGTAAGGAAACTTTGGGAGAAGTTGGCGACAAATGAACCTGAAGTTGTGACTGACTAACAACAGAGATCATCTGATATCCCATGCACAAGAAAACTGTAATTTATAAAAAGTTTTGAGAAGCACAAACATGTCATAAGTACCAATTCAGTGTAGTTCCAATTAAAAATGTGAACATCTTATTACAGTTTTAAGTCTCCCTATAGTCACTTTACAGAACATCTCCTCTCCTTCACACTTCATAGACAGCAGAGCACTTTTTCTAGTGTGCTGCTACAGGTCCTGTCATTGCAACCAGTTCAGGAAATCTTTCTTGCCATAGTTATGTCGGCCATCTTTAATTACCGTAAATTGACTCCAAGTGTTAATCAGTTGTAGATGGACATCCAACAAAAGCTGTCTGGGAGTTCCATTAAAGTCAGTGCTTCAGCAGACTTTTACTAACAGACAGAGTTGATTCTAGGAGTTAAACCCCAAAAAAAGGGATCCAAACTTCTACACATGGTCAGCCAACTCCAGAAACTGGTAAAGTAATACACAACATAATACTATATAACCATAATACTATAACTGAGTTATTGCTTCTAAAAGTCTTTTACACACTGTTATACACTGTTTCTGCATTTTATGTTATTTTTTTATTCATTTAGCACAAAATGCCATGTGCTATTTTTCATAACTGAAACATGTTCAAACTGTTTGGTTGCTTTAAAAGAAAAGATATTGGTTAAATATTACTGTAACACACACACACACACACACACACACACACACACACACACACACACACACACACACACACACACACACACACACACACAGACAAACTGCCACCCTGACCAGCACATCTCTGTAATCAGACAAAGATGTATCCTTATCGATCCCCGAGGCTGAGCAGCTGAAATCTGCTGTGTAGCACCTGGCAGCCCTGACCGCTGGTCCAGAGACCCCTCCCCCCTTCACCCCGCCCTCGAACATACAGGTTAAAACCTTTCATTAGTGTCTCCTCCGCTTCTCGCTTAACGACAAAATACTGCCTTTATGAAGATCAATAACCTCACTGGCGTAGCAGAAAGGAGCGTGGTGGAGGTAAAAATGCTGAGTATACGGCCTCGTGAAAATCAATAGCGGATTTCTGTGTTTTACTGGAGGGCACCGGCGAGGGCCTCCACTCGTGAATTAACGGCTTGGCACACATTAAAACAATTGATGGCAGCCGGCGCGACGACAGCAGCATTTCTGTAATTACTAAAGATGTTTCTATTAATCCCAACGTGATGATGGGTGACCAGGACGGGGGCGGGGTTGTAGTGGGAGGGTGAGGGAGGAGGGAGCAGCCAATGCAGATCACAAAGCCACTGCTGAGGTCACGCCAAATCAGTGCTAATAGAGACGCCGCCAACCCACCCAAAACACACCGGCTTAATCCGATTATTAGCATTGTGATGCAGTCAGAGCCAGTGTGTGTGTGTGTGTGTGTGTGTGTGTGGCAAGCATGAGCTTGTGTGTGAATTTTATAAACTTATCAAGAAGCTGCTCCAAATTCTTATTGCGCAGTCCCCATTATTGTCAGGCTAATTTAAGCAACCAACTGGAGGAATAAACATAAGCAGGCTGCGCTGTGGTGGATAATGAATGAGACTAATCTCATTCAGCTGCTCGCCACAAACCGGCATTACTCACAGAGCTCAGGTCATGGGCAAATGCTCTCGTTTTGTCTTGTGTTGTCAACTGGGGCCTTTAGACACGTTCGAATAAATTGCCCCAGTGCCCTCATCGAGGCAGCGTTTCACAAACTTTCACACAAGCATTTTTTAAATATATTTTTGAATTTGTGAATACATTCTGTACATTCTTTGAAAGAACATCAGTTCCTTATTCTGGTTTATGTTTTGCCAAGTCGTGCTCCATATCTGATCCGGAGGTTTTGACTGCGTCTGGTTTCTAAATAAGATACGACTGTGGGGGGCTGACAGCCTTGGCCCAGCCTCGCCGTAGCAGCTGATGGAGGATGGGACTAGCGGGAATATAAATGTACTAACTGCAGACCAGTCATTCAGATAGATGGGCTCACACCAATCAAACCCATCCGTTTGTGTGACAGATGTCCACCAAGTGGAATCCAGATGGGAAACTGAATCCACACACTAGTGTTTACACTTTCTGAATATTGTTGTTCCAAACATTTGATTTCCAAAATAAGTTGTCATTTAAATGTGAGAAATTTAAATGTAATCTAATTTAACCAATAGCTTCTTAAACCTTTGCAGTCAATTGATTTGTTTGACAATATATTAAAAATGTTTTTTGGGTAATTTTTTCAAAACAATCTGCTCTGATTGGTCAGAGAATTACTGAAAATGTCATTTTTGTTTCAGTCAACTTAAACTAGTCATGGTGTGAGCGGCAAACGGTTTCCATATGATGTCATTTAAAGGTTTGATCAAATAAAAAACTACAAATACTGGACAGATGGATGTAATGCAGTAGTTAAATCCACCAGAGGTTGATGCACCTCATCCTGGCTGCAGTGCAGGTTAACAGATGAGACTGAAGAATGAAAACACACTTCACACATCAGACGTGTTGTCTGTTTGAGAAAATGTAACAGCAAACAATTTATGACCAAACCTGCATTGTTAAATAAAATTAAAATCAAAAACAATACATAAGATGCTAAAACTATCAATATTACTTCAACTAATTACCAGGGTTTTTCATTAATAAATTCTTATTACTGCTGAGAAACGGTGCAACCTTTATTCTGAACACATTAGGTACCCGACACATGTCTCCTCGTTACAAATAAAACCTTATTTCATCCCAGATGTGACAATAACTTGGTCTTATTTGAGACCAGAACTGCCACCTGCAGCATGTGTGGAGCTCCAGTAATTCCTCTGTTGACTCTTAAAACTTTATATTACATTAGTGACTGTTTTATTGCATCAGCTGCATAAATTTCTCCCCAACTTCTCCCTGGAAACAGATATTTTTTGTTTGCTTTTCTCATATTTTTTCCCCCAGAAAGGTGAGTATGTATATGTTTGTGTGTGTGTGTGTGTGTGTGTGCGTGCGTGCGTGTGCGTGTGTGTGTGTGTGTGTGTGTGTGTGGCACAGGAGGTTGAGGGTTAAAGCTATCCCTGAACCAGTAATGAGACCTTGTGTTCCACAATAGATTTCTTCACCCTGGTCCACAGGCTCCACTGAGGCTGTGGTCTCTCAATTTCAGAACCTCTCCCAGTCATGCAGCACCTTCACTGGTCCCCTCCCCTCCCCCCGCCCTCACATGGTGATGAGTGGCGCAGACAGAAAGAGGGGCTTAACCTGGACGTGGAATGAATACTGCATGCCAGTGTGACGGATTACAGTGGTAATAGACACCCTGGCCAAATCCTGACAAGGATTACAATCATATTTTCAAATAGCTCAGGGTCGGCTGAAGGTTGCCTGGCCTGCACGGTGTCAACAAAGGAGAGAAGAGACCATGGTCTAATTGAGACATAATTAGGACATTTTGTGACAAGAAAATGTGTATATTAGGCGCGTTTTGTTAGCAGTTACATCGTGTGCCCTACGTGACAGGGACAGTAACACTTCTTGCAAACTTGTCTTGTTTGTACCAATTCAGTGTGATTCCAACTGAAAATGTACATGTTTTTCTCACTAGTGGCCACAGCCCAGACAGGAAACAGTGAAATGATGAAGCGCATTCCTCCCACAGCACAGTGGCAGCAGCACAACCTCTTAACATTTTATCAGACAACAAGTTGTTTGAGGCAAATTTAATGAACTTTGTTTGATTGGCATACAGTTCAGCCTCGCTGCAGTCAAAAGTTCAACAGTTTAACTTGAACATGGTAAAATAGAAAGAATATGAGATGACATTTACTTGGGTGTAACAATTAAAAATGTTTGTAATACCAAAAATGTTTGAAAAAAAAAATTCAGTTCCCATTCTGAGCCTGGTTCTGCTGGAGGTGAGTTGTTCCTCCCCGCTGTCGCCCCCCCCCCCCCCCCCCCCCCCCCCCCCCCC
>SSNR01000141.1:838156-897553 GCA_006937965.1 Callopanchax toddi | reverse complement strand
CCCCCCCCCCCCCCCACACACACACACACACACACACAGTGCTGCTCAGAGCGGGGGACTGCATTGAAGTGACGCTTCAATCCAGTGTGCTGTTCCTTTATATCTGACTGTCATTTTATAATGAATCTAATGTTTTACAACAGAATTACATCTACTGCAATATAATTTGGTTTTGTTGTTTTGTTCAGCGCTTTGAGATGACTTGTGTTGTAAACTGGAAATTAATTAACACGTTAATTTTGATGAATTAATTAGGAAGAAATAGCACGTTAAAAGAATTATTGCAATAAATTGCAGCTTGCATTTGAAGCAAAGGGGAACATTTGTCAACATTTATCCTCACACATACAGTAGAGCTGGACGTAGCCCGTGTCCAAATTCAGGGGCTGCGTCCTTCAGAGGATCCAGTCTACCCGACTCGAGGTCCTTCTCTGTCCTTCTTCCAGAACCAAAACAGGAAGTAAGCGGCTGTGAAAATGAACGGTCTAGCCTTTAGATTTATTCCCGCCCCTTCTTGTATGGTCCAGGTCGGTTGTGTGGACTGGTTTTACAATGAAGACAGACAAAATAGAGACCTGACTCATCCAGGACCCCACAATGGAAACGAGGCACAAGTGTTTCAAGACAGTGGGTCAGTTTGAACAGGAGCAGACCAGACTGGGCAAAGAAAAAAAAAACACACAATGGAAATCTTTTATCATTATTATTATTTAAAAACAATACCCTTCTGAAAATGTACTTAAAACAAATAAATAAAAATAATAAAGTACTGTACTTTAAGGTCTGTCCAATTTTAGTCTGGGATATTTTATTGTTTTTCTACTGTTTTGAACTGAAATGCAATTTAAATGTTTTTTTAAATTAAATTAAAAGAGCTTGAGTTTACAATATAAAAGTTCAAGTCTATTATTTTATTCTGTCCCCACTAAAATTATTTTAAATTAAAAAATAGCTTTTGGGAGGAAATTTTTATGTTATTTCAAAATGCAATTAATTGTGACTAATTAATTAGAAAGTCTCTAATTAATTTTATTTAAAAAAAATGTATCAAGTCCCACCACTAAAATAAACTGAATTGAACTACATGCTCATTTACTTGTGGCAAACAACATTATCTGCCTACTCAGGACAAAATAATAAATGTTCCTTCTGTCAAGTCTAACTCTTCCACTGATGCGCTGCCAAAACTCTTGAACCTGGAAGTGGACTGTAAACTAAAACTCAAAGGCTTCAAAGATGAAATATGCTCCTTGCTGCACCATGGGGGGAAATAAAAAAGTGATTCAAGACAGCGAGCTGCACCATTCAGCCACCTTAAGCACTGTAGAGTGGCCCGTCCAGTCAGCCGAGGGGAGGTTATGAGGCGAGACGGTGTGTAAACGTCCTCGTGTGTTGCGCTCCTCACGATCACTGGCATCGATTTAGAGGATTCATGAGCTTTAAAACAATAGCAGGGGAAGCCTTCGGTACTGGGCTTCTGCACATTTAGAGGATATAAAAACAATTTTATAATCCATTATCTTTTAAAATGGCAGGGTACGCCTCATTGGGCACCGCTGGGATATGGTTAGAGGACAGAATGATGTCCCCTGCTTAGGAAATGATATGATTATAAGGAAGAGGTAAGCGCTCCCATCAGAGGGTAGTTTGATGTCAGAAAGTTTACCATCAGCACAGCTGGTTGACTTGATAGGTAAGTGGTCTGACTGTGAAGCAGTTACTAAACTTTCTCCTATAACTCAACTGGATTTTCTGACTTGTTGCAGAAAACAGGAGCTAAATAAAAAAGGACCTGCTTGGTTTAAATTACCACCCACTTCTGAGGCTACTGCACTACTGACCAACTCAAATCTAAAATAGATCTGATTATTTTCCTCTGTTTTTCAAGTGTCATCCATCTTTTATTAAGATGATATTTCAACACTAGGCCAACATCGATCTGCTGCCTGCTGCAGAGCTACATCTCTCAGTCATACTGTCCTGTCAGATAAACTTAAGCTCACATTTGTTTCTTCGGATCATATCAAAGTCAAACAGGTCTAACCTGATGACATGAGCATATCTCATCTATAGGATGAGCTATCGCTTTAACCAAAGGGTAGGTCACTGTCACTTCTTTGTCTTTCAGAATTGTCTAATCTGAGATTTTTAATGGGATAATTGAGCCCAATATTCTTCCTTGCAGGCAGGTGTGAGGGTATCTGCTGCACAGTGAGGGGGATGTCCTGGTGTCAAGAAGGAAAGCCATCTCTCACCAAGAATAATACCAGGGTCAGACTGATGCTCTGCTGAACGTCCTGGGATTGGACTACAGTCTGATGAAGTCCCTTTCTGATTGTTTGGGGCGTTTGGAAAAAGGACTTTCTCAAGAAGAAAAGGTGGACACTAATCAGTCCTGTGTCCTGCAGCAGCAACACGTCCTGAGACCATTCATGTGTGGGGTTGCTTCTCAGTGAAGGGAGAGGTCTCACTCACAGTTTAGCTTCAGCCATGAAGAAATAATGGAACCAAAACATCCTCCCAGAGGAACCCCCTCCAAACCATCCATCAATGATTAACCGTGACTTTTCCAATATAATGGAGCATCATGCCATAAGGATAGAGTTGGATCAAATTGAAGAACAAAACATAACATTTTGGGTTCATGTCCAAACCTGATTATGAAGAATGAGCAACAGTAAGTCAGGATCTGGACCAGAAGCTGACAGCATGTCAGGGTGAACGGCACACACAACACTGCTATTATCAACTTTTGTTCAAACGACTGTAAGTATGTTGAATAAAATCATAGAAATTTATGAACTACAAATCTATTTCAGTAAGCATCAAAACATCGTAAAAACGGATCTAAAAACTCAGAAGCAGAAAACTAACTGTGTGTCATTTTAACATTTAACCAAAAACTATTCATTGTTGTAATGTTCTAGCTTTGGGCACAAAGGACCTTCTGTAGCGTTTGTGTTTCAGTAGACTGACTATGGTCAGGAAAAGCCCTAAAGGTACATAAACATGCTATAGGGGAAAGAACGATTTCAAGCACTTCCTACTGAGTTAATAGAGACAAGAATCATGTCAAACTCACAGCCAGTTATGACTTTAGATGTGTTTTGGACATTATATTAAGACTGTTAAATTGTGATTTTGCAAAACTGAATTTCTGCTTCACTCTCACCTGCATCATGCTTTGTTCATTTATGTACAGATTTTAACACTAAATAATTATTCCCAGTTAGACTTTTGTTCAGTTTTGAGTGTGTTGTCACTTGCCTTTTGTATTTTAACTCCAGTACTTTTTCCCTAAATAATATAAATATGGAAAGGAAAGAAAGGGGAATTTGTGGCCACATAACTCAGTACTGCGTAGTGGAATTAGATCTCTGCATTTGACCCATCCCTGAGGAGCAGAGGGTAGCAGGTTTTTGGGGCCTGGGAGGCGGTTGGGGGTTCACTTGCACAAGAGTACTTCACCACTTCACTTGGGTCGGGGTTTGAACTCTGGTCTCCCATATGGTAGACGGCTTCCCTTAGACTTTACTGTGTTCATTATGTCTTTTTTTCTCAAAAACTGATTATAGGTTATTTTCTTCAGGCGTGTGTTCTTTGGGTAAGTTTTTACCTTCAACATGTTTCGATGCGCTCCTGCGGTCTTCATCATTAGTGTCACTGCTGTTGGTGTGACGTGTCATTTATCGGCTTCCCTTAGACTAGCTGCAGTCCATAGTACTTCCTTAATGACATAATGTAATTTGTATTCTTTTGAATGTGCCTATTAGCTGCTTTTTACTGGAACAATGTTTTTAATATTAGTACCAAATTAAACTGAGTTAAAAAGACTAAAACTGTGTTTTATATCCTTTCCTCCCTGGAGGAAACCCTGAAAGTTGACAGATAAAGGACATCAAACGAGAGTAACCGGGAGGGAATTCCCAAAGTGGCTTCTAATTGTTCTGATTTCCAACTGAATCAGAGAAAGATTTAAAAATCCTCAGAGACTGATCAAACAGCAGGAACTTAGCAGAAAGAGCAC
Organism: Callopanchax toddi; assembly: GCA_006937965.1. NCBI lineage: Eukaryota > Metazoa > Chordata > Actinopteri > Cyprinodontiformes > Nothobranchiidae > Callopanchax > Callopanchax toddi. The sequence goes on along the minus strand of SSNR01000141.1, from coordinate 893,526 downwards.
TCAGCTGGACATGATATGGATATGAGTGACACCGGTTTCCAAACAATTATTTATCTATTCATAGACATTTAAATATATTTTTATATCTGTACTGGAAGCTTTAATGACATCATATATGGCATTACTACATTATAAATCATTATTCCATACAGGTGGTTCTTTAGTGCAATGCTAATGTTTGGTTACAAGCTCTTAATGCTGGTTTTGAACTCTTTACCTTCACTTTCCAACACAGGAAGCAGCACCACAGCTGTAATATACCAGCTGTGTTTCAGTAACACACACTCCCCTTTATCAACAGGAAACGCAGACAGGAAGCATCGTTCTCTCTTATCAACAAGTTAAACAGATCGTAGAGGCTGAATGGGAGTCACCTGACTCACAGGAGGAGGGCTGTGTTTAAGACCTATGCCTTCCTGTTTAGTCATTCATTAGGTTCTAACATTGCTCTATGAAAACGTGAATATTTTTAGGATTATGAATAGATAGTGCAAGAACTTTATTAAGGTTATGAAAACATCATGGTTACATTAGTTTTTCTGCAGAAAGCTGCTACAAGCTTTCTATAGTCCTAGAACTGAAATATGCAATAAATAATGTCTGTTTATGCTTTTTAGGTTTCTGGTTGGTTCTTGCTCACTGAGTTTGGCACAAAGAGTGATGAGACTTATATGGTTGGAATCTGTGGAGTTTCTGCTGTCATATAATATGCTGTTGGGTTTGCATTGACTTAAGAGTGCTCTGTTATTGACTGTCAAAGCTATGTAATTTAGTGTCCTTTCACTTTGTTGTCATGTTTCTGCTAGTTGTTAGAATAGTGTTTTGTTTAGGCAGTAACCGTTGCATTGGTCTTTGAGCTGGATCTCTTCTGATTAAGTGGAAATTGTATGGATTGGTGACGGTTAAATATGTTGTTGAATGTTGGAAGTGGAGCTCTCCTCCTCCTTGGACCCTAGATGTTAATGAACACTGTGTAGTCATGTGATTTTCATTAAAAGGGGAAGAGTATTGGTATCAATCAGTATCAGTAAAAACTTTACAGAAACTAATGGTATCGTGTCAAAAGGGAAAATGTTGGTATTGCCCAACACTAAGCAAAACGTCTTCAAGGAAACAAAGAAGTCCAACTGCCTCCATAGAACCCACTAGGATTAGTGTTATTAGCACTTATTTATTCTATTAATTACTTTTTGTTTTGATTATAAGAAAGAGGGGTAGACATTCATAAGCTATAGCATTCATTCTTTTTGAAAGTTTGTTTATTCAAAAAATCCTTATAGAAGTTCCATCCATCCATCCATTTTCTGTAGCCGCTTATTCCTCCACAGAGGGTCGCGGGGGAGCTGGTGCCTATCTCCAGCGGTCAAGGGGCGAGAGGCGGGGGACACCCTGGACAGGTCGCCAGTCCATCGCAGCTTATAGAAGTTTGCTTTTCAATCTTTATTTTTTCACTGATGTAATTGTTGTTATTGAAATAATGATCATTTCTGCCATTATATTAATGATTTATTTATATTTTGCATTTTAGTCCAACTAAAGAGATGAAAAAAAGAAGATAAAAATGTAATGACCAAAAACAAGTTTAAAGTATTTGATCACTTATGTTTACATTACATTCTGCTGCCTAAACCTAAAACTTCCACAAGGAACGTTTACAAAGTAGAAAATAAATAATTCAAGTAAGAAAAAAGTAATAAAGTGTTTAAAAAATCCAAACATTTTAAAACAAATACTTTATATATTTAATAGGTTAACTTTATCCAATAAACAACAGAGACGCCTCCTTTGAATTGTCCCAACTGTTAAAAAAAGACCCTTTTAAATAGTTTTGTAAATGAATTTTTTATTTCAAAATACTTTCTGTATTTATTTACCCTTTTTCAATGTTTGTGCATTTACATTTGTTTTACTTTTTTACCTCATTTCTTACTTTGATTAAAGATATGTGTTGCTTTGTACTGTGCTTTGAGATGACTGTGTTGTGAGCTGGAGCTTTAAAAATAAAATGAACTGAAAGTTCTCCAGAAGTATCAGGTAGCTTCATACTGACAGAAAAAAAGGAACAAGACCAAATCATGATACCTCAAACTGCAATCCAAAATGGTGGCATAAATTACTGAACTGAATGGTCCTACAGAAAGGGAACGTGTGTTTATAGACAGCCGCCATCAGTTTTCATTCAAAATCATTGAGAAAATACTTCTTTAAACTTAATCAAGTTGCATTGCTAAAATACTATCAGAGGAGGAGGAGGCCTAATTCAGCTGCTACTGCAGACTAAAGAGAGCATCGTTCTTTCAGCTCCAGAAACCCTCAGTCATATAATTCACCTCTAATTTTCACTCCCGGTGAAGCCTTTTCAATCAAGCCCCTGTCATCAAGCCTCACCCCTCATTAGTGTCCCTCCAGCCTGCCGTCAGAACGACAGGACTCTATTCCCGCTAATGAGCGTTTCTGTGACTTGGTCAGCGGCGGCCAGAGCAGGCTTTAAATTTAGAAACTATTAATTATCTCAAACGGGGTCTGAGAATGGTTGAGATGTCACAAAACTGAAAGAAACACATCAATCAGATTTCATCTGTCATCATCGCTAGATGTTTTTCCTGCCTTCTGGTTACTTGTAATTTTGTTAATTTCTTAAAAGTCTGAGGTTATAAAAGGATGATTGAAATCAATAATTTCATAGAGCTCAGCGTTCCCATGCAGCCTGGATACAGAACATAGTTGGGATGCAGCTCTAGGCGTCTCTGTTAGATCACTGAGGGTCTATTTAGTCATTCTACATGGAGGTTTTCTTCTTTTTTATCATTTTTTTTTCTTTTTATTCTTTTTTCTCCCCTCGGTCTCCAACCCTTCTCCCATCTTTTTCTTGGCACTAAGTCGGAGAAAATGATTGGCAGATGACTCCTGGGAAAAAGAGCTCGGGCCTTTTCCTCCCTCACAGCTCACAGGATCACGACACTCAAACACACTGACAGGCCAAGCCGCTCCACACACACACACAACAACACAGATTCTTTTGAAGGCAAGTCACACAAAACCCTGAAACAAAGGAAAAAAGAAACACAATTGGGAATTGACATGGACACCTTTGTTTCTTTGACAGCTGGTATATTAACAAAAGCTAAGTAAAAAATATGCTATTTTTTACTTCCTGATCTCAAATCTAATCTTTTAGAAGCTGGACTAAAACCTCAACAGAAACAGTGACCGTGAAAAAACTCATAGGTGTTACTGATAATCAACTCAACACCAGGGGACCCAAAACACCAGCTTTCAAAACAGTTATCTGTTTACTAGAGATCAAAGCCCCTGATTGTCTGAGTTTTAGAGCCTCTGTTTGTAATAAAGCATTTTATCTAATTAAATAGCACTTAAAGGTCATTTGAACAAAGTGTTAGTCTCAGCTGTGTTTTGTTGTTAGATTAATGCCGTTTTTAATTCTGTCCTCTGTGTGCAGAGAATAAGAAAAACAGATGGAAACAACAAGACCTTCATCACTTTTAGTCACAATGCATCTATTATCATCTCATATTTATAAAATACATAATTGTTATTGATCAAACAGAAAACAGACTATTTTATGGGAAATTAGCTGACAAATTTCTTGTTATGAATGCATATTTATTTAGTACCAGACCATTAATGAAAGTGAAAGAGTTCTTAAACCTTTATCCAAAATTAAATTCAAGCACTTTTAACTTGAGTTTTTCAAGGTTGTCTAGCACTTAGTGATGACTGGTTTCAGAAGAAAACGATTCATCGCTGTTCTTATTTGATTCAGAGTTGATTCAAAATGTCTTCTACCTTTTGTTACGTGAGAAGTCGTTTTCCAAACATTTGTCACTTACACTATGAAAGTCATTGCCTCCGTAGGCAAGACGTCCTCTGAACCTGCAGTTGGCAGAGACTCTCAGTGGCCTAGTCTGGAGACTTATGCAGAAAACAGGAGACTGGAGAAATCCAGAAATCATGTTTTTATAGAATTTAAAATCAACCAATGATTTGCCAGAACTATTGAGAGGTGTTACCAAAAGTCTCTTTCTTCACTTCCTCTCTGAACTCATAAAGTGAACGTATTTTCCTTAGAATCATGGTTTCAGCTAAATAAAGGTCATTATTATTATAATGATATTAATATGAAACATGACTGATAATAAAACATCATCAATTAGAGTCATTTGATGTATTTAAGATTTTAAATAATGCATTTTAAATATTATCGTTATGCTTTAACTACTACTTTCTAAGCCTTTCTAAATAGTTGAAAGTTTATTTCTAGAATGAAGCTCAAATAATATTATTAAAAAAATAAAATGTTGAGAAAACAATCTAAATACTATTTCCTGAATCTTACCATATTTGTTATTATAGCTGAGGGTTCTGTGTGGAAAACCAAGAACTTATTCAATATAAGGTGGCTACTTCCACTGTCCACAGAGGTTTTCTGTCGTCTTTCACAATAATAACGTCTCAAATGTACACATTGACATCAGAAAATTCAAATAAAACCAGCAAAGCACTTAAAGGATTATAAATCTTCATCCAACTGAGAGAAGTCTGCCTTGTATTAGACGTCTCTCCAGTATAATACACACCTTGTTAAAAATGAAAAGAAATCCTAATCAAATATAATCAAAAATGCCAATTCTACCTCCTCACACACTGTTAGAATTAAGTTAAGAATCTCTTCAAAACCACAAGCTACAATCCACCCGAGCATGCACTTCATTCTTCAAACCTTTGAAAACTTGTCACACTCTTACTCTTCATCACCTGTCAAAGTAAAAAACAGGAAGGAGCCTATAAAATAAAAACCAGAGGAAGGATTCCAGCAGCACGCAGCCAGCAGCAATGAAACACAAGTGCATCCACTTGATTTCACGACAACAACGTCAAGCATCTGCCGCCATTGTAATCACAGCTCTCAGAGGGAGTCAAGGGTGCTCTGCCAGCTGAGATCCTGATGAGCTGACATTAGATAAGATGAGAAGGCAACTGTAGCGGGTGAAGGAGTTAGAGGAGAAGAGAAAAAAACACAGAAAAGGAAATCTAAAACTTTAACAGGGCCAGAGGGAAATGCTACGCTAATCAACTCCACTCTGCTGAAATTATAGATAAATTAAACTCTCTAGTAGTGATTAATTAAATCAAGAGTTTCACATTAATGAGGCCACATGGAGTCATCTGCAGTTTGTGTGCTGCTAAATTTCCCGCGATGTCCTGAACTTTGAGGAAGCTCATCGGTTTCAGTTTAAAGCTGCAGAAGTTGATCCAGTAAATTCCTCACTGACGTGGTGCTTGTGTGCTCCATGACACTGAAGCAGCAAAACGATGTATTTTAATGTAAGATTTCATATAAATGCAAATATTTATTACTTTTATTTTGCTGAATAGGGAGCAATGGCTACCCTCGGGAAGTTAGTTGTGCAGAAAGCAGCAGGTGTTCATGCGGTTTCATTGTTCGCTAAAGGGGCCAAAAAATGTTTTCAGGGTTATTTTTTCTTTTATGAAGTCCTTTATGTTTTTAATCCAGACTGTTTTGTAATTTAAATCTGGAGAGTCACAAAGAGATCTTCTAGGTCTGTTCAAAGTGTGCTTTCTGTGTGAAAATAAAATGATTTTAACCAGAATGATGAGCTAATGTCTAGACTATGGGGCCAAGGCTAAGATCACATCTTTTATTATGATTCACCAGGATTTCTCTGTTTTAAAACCAACAATTTTGAAGCAGTTCAAGTAAACCTGATTTTTAAATATTTTTACACCAACTTAATTTCTCATTAGATACTCTGGTTGACTGGATCTGACATGTTTCTAGAAAGTAGAATAAAAAGCAACTGAAGCTTTACTTTAGACTCTTCATGAGTTTTTGAGATGCCACAAAAATGACAAAAAGTAAATGTTTATAAAGCAATTTTTTCATGAATATCTCTGAAATTGTTAAGTTTAGACTTGCTTTAAGGCAGAAACTTGGAAAGTGAGTGTCCAACAGGAAAACGTGGGTGTCCACCACCTTCGCTAACACAACCCCCCCCCCCCCAATTTGATACGTCAAACTTCTGATGTGGACTCGTTGAATCAAATCAAATCAAACTTTATTTATATAGCACCTTTCATGCCACAGCGAGCAACACAAAGTGCTTGACAGATTATAATGACTCATACAACCCACATTCCCTCCCTTTCCCACACATAGAACAATTATGACACTCCCCCCTCCCAGTCCACAACCCATTCCCAGGCACACATACACCCACACATACACATAAACACCACAGTAAACACTATGTTGAGCTCAGATGGCTCCAGTAATGAGAAACACGCCATCAAGTGGGCCCTCTTGAAAGATTGAAAGATCCTCCTTTCAACTAAAGCCTGTATCAGCAGAGTATTTCCTCCACAGCCTGGACATGACCAGAAAGTACACTACAGTTCACTAAATGATGACACTGAAGGTTCCAGCTGATTAATGTCAGTCACAACACTTTTAGTGACCTCATCTTTCAAAGACATCAGGCTCACATTATGGGCATTCTGTTATTGAAGCAGAGCTGACTGTCAGCACCAGAACCTTCTTTTTGTAGACTCTTCACCTACATACACTAACACTACAGGGTACAATAGGATCTGGGACACAGAACTGAGTCATCCCACCTGGATCTACCTTTCTTTGTTTGTAGAAGTAGGTTTTTGTAGACCTGATTTGTGAAATGATAGAAGAGTGCTGACTGCAGGTTCTGTGTCCTATTTTAGTGCTTTGCTATTTATGAACGTCTGCAGAAAGACAATCGAAGCTGAATCTGTGAGATAAATTTCACTTTATATTTTGGATTCAGAGGAAGGTTCACTCATTAAAGGGGGTGCTGGTAAACCGGAGAAGAGGCGCCATCTTTTTAGGCAGATGGAGTTGTTGGTGTTTTAAGAGACGTGTTCAGAGTTTTATGTGCACATCATGGCATCATAAGCTGTGTGGAAATTTGCAGCTGAGACATAAATTGCAGTTGTTACTACAACCACAAATGGAGATGTTAATTAGGGTAATCAAATGCAACTGAATGACAGTCTGGGACCTCACATCGGTGCAAATCATGTGTTTAATATCTGCTAGACAGGCAGAGACCAATGAGCCACTGTAGCAGTCAGATCTGGTACTACTGGAGACAATATTTGTTAAAAAATAAAGCATTTACCTGTTTAAACAGTGATATCAACCTTACACCTAAAATAAAAATAAACCCCCAAATTGCATCCATGTCTTCCACCTGACACCGCTGGATGCGCACCGGACCGGCTCACAACACTGCCAGTCCAGCGGTGTCCTACTGGTAACTAGTGGCCAGCGCTGTGCTGGGCTTGTGGTGGTAACTGTGAGCCGGCCGGTCTGGTGACAGTTACGTGTATTACTGGTAGTGATGAGAGCTGTGCTGGGCTGGCGCCCGGCGGTGGTCCAGTTGAGCAAATTTGCACTTCCTGTTGCAGCGGGGTTCAGATAAAGAGTGCTCTAAAAGGTCCCGCCAATGTCATAACACTGGTACGGACATCAGCTGTTTGTTATTAAGTCGCTGCATCACACGTAGATCATGTGATGACTTTCTGACAGTGCGGGGCTCCTGAGACTCACAGAGCGTCTCAGTGACACACACACACCATGAGGAGACCAGCTCAGCAAACACACATCACTACACCAGCAGAATGCATGCAGGAATGGTCAAGCTATTAAAAATGTGATTAACGTGATTAAACCATATAACGCGTTAATTATGGCTGTAATTAATTATTTGTAATAACACGCTAATCTGACACTCGTAGTTAATAGTCAGACTGGTTAAACCTTGAAACCCTCACTGAAACCTTCACTCCTCCCCAACCGTTGCTACACCTGGCCATAAAGCAGGTAGTGACATCATAGGAGACCTACCCGCTCCTCCAAACTGGTTAGTGTGGTATCTGGCCAGTAGAGGGGTGTAGAGTGGTGGCAAATATGAAAATGGTCAAGTTTCTAACTCATAAATCAATTAGATCAATTTTAATGCTCTAGCTTAAAGTGTAAAAAACTACTTAGTGTTGCTTTAAGCTTGTCCATTTTATTAGAGGGAGACCTCACGTTACCATAAGTTGCCCAGAGACAGTTTGAGTTATGAAGAGTGGAAATATGAAACATTATTAAGACTTAAAACTGACTGGGATCAGAAATGACCCAGTTACTCCATCTGATGACCACATCATCTCTGTCAAGGTTTAGGCGGCTCATTGAGGGCAGACTGTAATTGTTCACAACATGTTGAGGTATGTTGATGGTACTGGTTGCACTTTAAATTCAGTTTATTTAAAATGTTAATTCATTGTGAAACACGATGTTTGAGTTTAACTCTCTTATAAAACCACAGTGAAAACAGAGCCTTTGATTTGATTGTAGGTTATGAGCGTTGGTCATCCCTGGATGTTCCAGTTCTTCGACTCAACTAGAAATCAAACTCTGACATTTTTCTTCCTGTAAGGTTCTTTGAGGTCACATTTGGTTTTTATTCAGAACACATTTTTAAAAATTGATTTGGCATTAAATTGTATAGCACAAACACAAATGTAACTGTTTAGATTTATAATGATTTCGTTCAGGATTTTTCATTTCAGTCTTAGACTATTTTGTTGTTTTGTGGCTCAAGGAGAAGGCAGGAAAGAAACATGACAAGGGACGGGATCAAACACGGCTCTCTTTCTCTTCTTGTTTGCTAGGTTCATCAATAATTGGTCTTTTCTCCCACAAAAGGTCATAAAACTTAGTTTTCAGGATATGTATGAACTCCAGGATTGTCTAAAGTAAGTTTGCTTTATTTCTTCTTCTCACACCCCGTCCCACCCTTCACTCGGCGAGAGGCTAGCCAAGGCTAGACTGTTCTGCTCGTGACTGACAGCAGTAACAATAATTCATGAACCCAAGGTGCTGTGCCTGTGCTTTAAGCCCCACCAACATCTCAAAAATCTCCTTGTCAGGCAGAAAAAGATCTGCCTCTTCCTTCCCCCTTGTCCCCCCCCCCACCCCACCCCTTCGTTTGCTTCTCCTCTCTGGAAGTTGATTTCATCTGACATGACAGAGTTGTGGAAGCCATGGGTGGAGGCATTACAAATGCTCTGTCACAACGCTGAACATGCCAGGAAGCGTACGCCTCGACAGCTCTCAGATGCAACCTGGGAAACCAGCAACGATGCTCAGCCTTCCTGCCGCCTGTTTGACTTCAGCCTTCATCTCTCATTTCAACTACAGCAACAAACTGCTCTGTGCCTCCTCTGCTCAGGTAGCCTAGTTTTGATACTGGCGGGGGAGAAGGCACTGGCAGGAAGAAAAGGTGAGAAAAGGCAGGAGGATGGATGCTGAGGGGGGAAATTAGGGTTCAAATGATGCATACAAATAAAGTTAGCTCACTGTTTTAACAACTTGAAGAATTTAGTTTTTTTAATATAGTACAATAAAAAAACATCTGTAAACAAGGCACATAATGAGAGAAAGGAAAGGCCTTTTGATTCAATGTCTCACCACTCAGACTAGCTTTTCATTTCACTGAAGAAAAACAAAACTGACACAGATCAGTAAGAAATATCAGACTTTTTATTTTCATTAAATCACAGCACGTCTCTCCTCCTCCACTGTGAGTCAGCCTTTCTTATTGCATGTGACCTTTATAAAATCATTATAGTTGTTAGGGTTGGGCCATGTGTAACTTTTTCCCAATCGTCTATCTTCAGTCAAGAAATTGATGATGGACAATTTATTCACGCAAGTGACATGTTGACATGTTTGCGGTCATGTAAACATGCACTGATGGATTTGCCAAATTAGAACTGAGAAGTTACAAAATTGAGGATTACTTACTTACTTACTAAAATAGTGGCAGCAAAGAGCTCCAACGTTTCCACCCACCTGAGTGTGCCAACTAAGCTAGCACAGCTAGCAGTTAGCAGCAGTGATATCAGCTGCTGCTCCGTCACCAAATCACTCAAAAAGACTTCAAACTGCGGTGGACATTTATTTTATGGAGGTGACGTTCACTGTAGGGGCTTTTTATTCATATTTCAGTTTTAGTTTCACTTTGTATTTGTTGTTTGTTTCATACTTAGCTGGAGACAGATGAACACTGGACCCACTGATGTTGGACCCGCTAAATATTCCTAGCACCGGTAGCATAACATGGACCTGTAAACACAGTTTAACTGGAAAAAAGAGACAGTCTTTGATTGTTTCCCTCCCCACCACCAATTATTTAGATACATTTATTTTCTGAAGATGGACTGCTGCCGTTCTTTCTGTCTGTCACGGGGTGAGTAAATAAATCACTGCTGCTCCCAGAGGAGGAAAAAGAGAAAAAATACAGGTAGCTTGCAGCTGGGAGGAGTTTGAGTGTAACATTTAAAAACAGCACTATTTATTATTTCTACGTGGGCTGCATCCTTTGACTTCAACCAAACATTGTTAATAATTAAGAAATTAATTTATAGGGGGACGAATAAATCGTTCTTGAAAAACGGGCGACGATGGGCTGATCGAATCGCCAATAGTCAATAGATTCGTCTGATCGCCCAACCCTAATAGTTGCACTGAAAACTGAACAAAACCCTTCTTGCAAACTATTCTGACGTCCAGGGTCAGAAATTAATACTCGCCACTCGCCAAATGCGACCAAATTGCTCCATTTGGCAAGTAAAATTTGGAGCGTCATCCACCACATGGCGAGTACATTTTTGCACCAACTTAGTTCTGTTTATCAGATGGATTTCTGTGACGCTCCTCTCCTGCCTGCATGCGACGTACGCGAAACGCGAGAGTCGCACCCTGAGGCATTTCTGCCTATCTATTCACTGTTCATCAAGGCAGCAGCAGTTAGCTTTGTGTTGAAGCTAGGAGCGATATGTGGCGGTTTAGAACTGGAGTCAGCCAGTCTTCAAAAAGAAAAGTAATGGAACTGGAAGAGAAACCACCAGGACCAGTGGCAACCAGAAGATTTAATGAAAAGTGGCGAATTGGAGGTAGCAGTGGAAATGTTGATGTTGACGCTGGCTACAGGGCAACAGGTGTTGTGCAGAAGTCTGTTCCCCTGAATTTTTCTGTTCCCCCATGTCGAATTGCGAGCTTCACAGCACTTCTAAAAGATTTCTACAACACGCAGTCGTGTCAAAGTTGATACTTTATTTAGTTCCTAGTAAATAAATTAATACAAATTTAAAATTGACATTTTTTTCCTTTTTTTGTTTTGTTTTAATCACTGACAGAATCGTTTTATCCGCTCCCTACACAGGTGAACATAGTATTTCAAGGGAGCAGATTTTAGCACAACACCGGAATCTGCGCAGATGAGCTGCTCCGTTTTCCTCCAGTACGCTAAAAGACCCGTAACAACTCACTGGTCCTAGGAAATAAGACGATGAGGGGACTCCAACAATGAGGCTGTAAGACTGTCAGAAGCAGGAGGGCAGATTTCATGGAGAGAAAACAAGGAGTCTGACTAGATTTCATTAAGAGAGTTCATTAAAAACATTTCTAAAAAAATAAAATAAAAAATCTGAAATGAGTAAAAAGTAGTTTTTATTAATGATTATTTAATTAAGTTTCATTCCTTTCTGTTTGGATCCAACATAATATCATATTATAGAATAACGTGCTTTGGGTAGATCTAAATCATTTAGAATTTTGGCCGGTAAAAAATATGTTTGGCCGGTAGATTTTATCATCTACCGGCCAACTTGGCCGGTAACTCAAAAATTTAATTTCGGACCCTGCTGACGTCACTGTAAAGGTTACTCTTTAAGAAATAGTCACATTATTTTGTCTTTTATCAGATTCCTGTGATCAATAACAGAAAAATCCAGAGTTAACTTTAACCATTTCTTACACACATGAAGCTACTTCATTTTTTAAAGTTATGACAAACATACCAGCACAACCAGGTGATGCAGACTGTTGCACTACCAGTCCCTGGCTATTAGGATGCAGAGAGCAATAACACAGTTTAATGCCTTATCTCATAGAATTACTACTGAGTTATGTTGGCTGATGTATTTTTTTGTGTGTGTAATGGACCTCTATCACACAATACCCACATCTGTTTACCATTACAATGTTACCTGAACAGTGAAGATTATTGAACTCTCCAAACAGATAGAGGAGAAAATCTAAATGACCAGTTGGATTATGAAGCAACTGAAATTACCTCAAATCTCCCTCAAAGTGTTAATAAATCAACTTTTAGAAGGAAAAAAAGGAACATATATACACATAATATACGTATATCGCTTCCCACATTAAAGCATGGTGGTGTGGTGACAGCATCATGATGGGGTGATGTTTATCAAGGTAATCGGTCAGAGCTGGTGCAATAAACTAGGCTGTGCTGGACAGAGCTAAACTCAGCACTATACAAACTGCTGCTGTTTCCTCAGCACGCTGTCCACATTTAGCCAGGTTCAACACTAGTTAAATGTTGAGAAACGTGTTTATCTATTAAAAATTGACAATGCATGGGTTAAATATTCAGAAATAGTTGGAATATTTACGTCAAGTCCCCGTATGTTTAGCTCTTCTTAGTTTATTTTGGTATTTTGCAACACCTCATGTTGTCTGAAGTGGTCATTTGCATTCTCCTCATTTGTTTGTGTCTGTGACAAATGCTTTACAGGTTCCTGGGAGTTAAACCTGAGGAAATGTGGAATGGAATAAAAGGTAATTAAACAATCACTCACAATGCACTGAACAGTAGCATGAAGGTCTAATCCATGAAACCATGTCTCAGCACATGAGGATGCTTGTCCTGACACAGAGGGAAGCTTTCTCCTTTCACTTGCTCTGCATTGTGAGTGTTTGTGTGTGTGGGTGGATGTGCATGTGTGTGTGTGCGTTGTGTGTATGTGTGTGTGTGTGTGACTGCATTTCCTGACTCAAATCATTGGAGATAGTCTGTTGGCACAAATACAACACGGACTTGCCAGATCTCCTCCCTGTTTTAACTTCTTAATGAGAATGTGGCAGCAAATCTGCCTGAATTATTAAAACTCACAATGTAAAGCAGTAAATAGAAACAAGCAACCAGAGACATTTGAAAATGCAACATAATTATAACCCTTTAAATACCAGTTGGGGGGGGGGGGGGGGGGGGGGGGGGTCTAATATAATAATGTCAAACAGCATCATTAAAATGACTGAGGCTTTAAGAACTTCTTTAATTAGTCTAAAAATGATTTCTAATGAATACAAACTGACACTGGGTTTGTAGAGCACCGTGCCATCAGCTTTTAAAGGCAGGGAATGTTACTCTTCTGTAATCATTCACAGCTGACCTGGTGAGAAAATCTGGCTTATTTATTCATTAGCCTTCATAACACAATATGTATTTATTTAGCCACAAAAAGCATTCCCTCTTTTCTGTCTAAACCATACACATGTAAAAACTACACACAATGCTGAAGGTTAAAGTCACACTATGTAACTTTTTCATATTTTAAAATCTTTTCCTTGAGCCAGTATGTGCTAATCTGACCCTTTACAGGGTTAATGAAAAGTCACTCAGCCCCATCTGCTGCTTGTGTCCAGAATACCACGATTGCAACTTCTGAGTCTCCAGTCCGGTGCCCCGGATGGCTCACAAAGTCACATATCTCGCGAGGGTTAGGCTAACCCAAGATAGCTAGCTATTATGCTAGCACCAGAGTGTTTTTAGCTCATGATTCCTGCATTTTTTTAATTTCTCCCTGCTTGAACACAGCTGATTTCTTTGAATGAGTGATGAACCGCTCCAGTAGAAAGCAACGAAGGCTGAGGAGACATTTCAACAGTTAGATTTAGGTGTTTCTGAGCAAAGACAATGCTAACATTTTCACAAAGTGATTTAAAACGGACATTAGGGGGTGTTAAAAAAAAGCCAAAACTGCATAGTGTGCCTTTAAACTCAAACTGCAGTCCCCCTAGTGGCTGGCTGCAGAATAAGCTTTAAGTCCCTGATCCCGGCCTGCAGCTTCTCAAGGCAAAATCCATTAACCCTGAAATCAGCTGAGTCACAGAACATGAATAACCCGGGGGCAGATATTTAAAGGGATATTTCAGTCATTTTGTAGTGACAGGAAGTAGTCTTCTGACTGGAGCAATGCCTATAGCTAGCAAGATCATGAGAGACACTGCTGCAGAACGGTGCCAAACTGGTGCCTCATTTTTGAACATTCCAAACAACTTAGCATGAACCCCACTAGTTTGGGAACCACTGTCCTAATGGGATTTATAATCTTAACACCAAAACATGTGATTTGTACTTTTTGAGAAATTTGATGTGAAATCACATTAAAACGTGCAAAAACAAGTGGAGGATACGAGGTGAAATGTTTACACTTTGGGTTTTCATTTAGAAAAGCAAGAATCTAAATTCAGCAGAAGCACCAGGTTTTTGTTGTGAAAGCAGCTAAAAGAAAGCATCACCTTGTCAGCGCTGTACTTAAATGTTAGACTGGTGAAAATGGATTTAGTCAAGTAGAGGGTGGAGAGGACAAAGCCTTGTGTTTTTATCTAAACATGAAGCTCATTGCAGCAGGATTTCTCCACCAGGGAGGGGAAGGGTGTGATCAGCAGCTGAGCTGGTTCTCAATAATTCAGGTGGGTCTGTTCCTCACCTCGGCCTGCTTCACACAAACCGACTCACTTCCAAATCTCTGTTTTAACTTATTTACAGGATCAGGAGCCTTTAGCCTTCGTTAGGACCTGATTCAGCCTCTGTAGGTGCGGCTGGAGGAAACCAGAAAGATGAGTGATGTACAGGCGACACGCCTCTGCCCTCCGGCTCTGTCAGCCCATTTAAAACGATGGTTTGTCGGTTCCAGAACATTAGCTGATTACTGCACAGGCTCCACTTAAGCTGTGTTTTATAGCCAACAGTAAGCCTGAACCACTGCCATAATGCTGCTCTAATTTCAAGCAATGATTGTCTGTTTTACATGCAGCTGAGGTCTGTGAGCTTTGATATCTAAGAGACGCTGAAGCAGCAACAAGTCTCACTCTTATAATTCAAGGTTAGGATGCAAAATTACACCTGTCATGTTAGTTTGAATCAAAATGGGGCAACAAATCCTTTTAAAGAAAGACATTTCATTAAGTTGTAAGCAATTCAGAATTGTAATTATACTTCTGCACATGTAATTACTCTTTTACCTTGTCATACTTGTCAACAACTCACTGGATTGTGTTTCTGAATGAGATTAAAAGCTTTGTTTCTACACCAAACCAGATTAATTCCTATACAGCAGTGGGGAGTTTGCATGACGTACAGTAAACAGAGGAGATTAAGAACCACGAGCGTCTCACAGACACATCCAAAATGAAACCCTCAGAACTTCTCATAATTGCTGCAGCAAACGTCAAATCAAACTGTCTGTCAGTTTCCAGCAACTCGCTGCCTGGTTTCACTCCCTGAGGGCGTACTTTTCCCTTTTCAGGAGAGGAAAAACAAAGACCACTGTGAGAATATCCACTTGTTAATTTGAAAAACAAACTAAAGAGCGAACACGGCTGACTTGATGACAGCTGTCAGTGTGACGAGAGGTATTATCAGGTGGGATTTAAATGCCTGTGCTCGAGGCAGCCAGGCAGTGTCCAGAAGGGATGTGAGGATGGGGGAGGAGGGTGTGCTCAGTGGCTGTCACTCACTTGTGTTTGGTGCTTCTGTTAGGCCTTTATGTTTTCTGAGATGAATATACATATGGATATGTTAAACCTTAAAAATACCTTCAAAAACTAAACACAACAATTATGCCTGAAGCAGTTCTATAACTGGGTTTAAGCAACGAACTGGGACACGCTGTAGAAAAACTCAGCATGTTTAATTTTCTTATAGAGTTCAGGGAGCGTGTGCACACTGGTAAAGGAGAGCAACCGGGTTTGTTATGATTTAACAGATGCTTTAGGTTTGACATATTAAGGCATAAGGGTAACAGTGGGGGTCTTCCATCTAAAGAAACATTATTTTTAACTTCCGTCGACACATTCTCACCACAAAGCCAGTCAGCTTGGTCATGAACCCTTGATGTCATACTTTAACATTCTGGATGTCTCTTAAAGGGTTTATTTTGAAGCTTTTCTGAAGGGTTTTTCACTTTCACTTTATTTCAGTAAGCACCCTTCATTGAGTGTTGTTGCAGATTAATAAAAGGAAATATTTAAGCTTTTTATTTAGGTTTATTTTAGTTATTAGTTTATTTTACTGTGTTGAAAGGTTTGGACTTTTTTTTTTTTTAAAAACTTGATTTTCTGACAGTATTTTTATAAAACTAACAGTACTTTTTATAAAAGTTTTAGGTTTAGGCTGCAAATCAAAATTGAAAGCATGCTGTCGTGCATGTTCTTTTATAAAAAAAAACTTCTCTCACAGTTAAGGAAATCTATTCAGCCATGCTGAAGAGGAAACGGGAGAAAACCTCCATCTATCAGGACAGCTGTGGGGAAAATGTCACCCTTATAGGGAGGCAGGCTCACATTTCTCCACAGAACCAGGAGAAAAAGCTTTAAACAGCTGAGCGTGTGGCCCCTCCCCTTCCTCCACTGTGGACCTCCTGTATCATAGCAGGTCTGGTTGCCATGTTTACAGAGAGATGCTCCATTAATGCTGTCATACTGTTACGACCCCAGGTCTGAAGCCTGGTGTGTGTGTGTGTGTGTAGGCGTGCGTGCGTGCATGCATGTGTGTGTGTGTGCGCCTGATTGGCTGCAGGTTCCAGGAGGAGCTGATTGCTGACTGAAGGCAGCTGGTCACTATCATCAGATCACCTTAACCCAAGAGAAGCATTCAGTACTTTTCATGACTGAAACATTATAGGTGTGTTTTTAGAAGATACTTCACTTTTTTTTAAAATAATTATTTCCACATTTTTCATTTTAAAACTGAATATGTGTTGTCAGTGTCCAATAAAAAAGTTTTCACTATAATTATTGCTGAAGTTATTCTATTTTTTAAAATAAAAATGCATTTAAAAGTGATTATGCAGATATAGTCAAAACTGACATTTGATGTGAATGAAGGAATATGCTTTATTGTCCTTGCATGCAGCAAACATATGAGGTTTGTCACCTGGTAAATGGACTGATTAAACAAACATACATCCCAAATTATAATTACAATTATCATTTCATTTCAAGGGGTTAAGTGTTTCTGTTATTTGTAAAAGAAAAACGAAGACAAAATATTCTTTTTTCACCAAACTGAGTGCTTCAGCAGGTCTTTCAGATGACGATACATCTGTTAAAGTAAAGATAAATCTTTATCCACTGTGTGCTGATAAAGCAGAGACACCAAACATGATGTAATAACATCAATGATCACATTAATGTCACATTTACTTTTGACATCAGCTAACTTTATTTTCTCTTTTTATCTTTATTTTCAAACATTAATTCAGTCAAGTGTCAGTTCAGTTTATTTCTGTAAGTCACCTCAAAGCGCTGAACAAAATCCAGATCATGCAGGTCCAGATTCAGGACAACGGATTGCAGTAAATGTAATTCCATTGTAAGCATTACTTCAATGCAATCCCCCATTTTCAGCAAGCACAGTAAGAAGAGGACAGTAGGAAGAGACGTCCAGCAGAACCAGGCTCAGGATGAAATCATCCATCAAAACTTCCTGTTAGTCAGAAGAAAGATTTTTCTCCAACATCCAAGATCATTTATTCCACTAAGGCTCAACTTGAATCAATCCAAATCAACAGGAACCCCAACCATTAAACTTCCTGACCTCTCAGCCTTATAACATCGTAACCCAAATTACCGCTGCAGGATGGGATTATCTCAGTTCTACATGGTTGAATCGAGCTCAAGAAGCAGCCCAACAGGAGTGAGAGCTGCTGAGGCATCAGGCATATGCCAGCCTCCACCTACACCTCCCAGCAGGCACCGCCTGATTGTTGTAGACCTGTTTGCTGCCGTCTGCTGCCAACATTTCACTGGCAGAACTCTTCAGTAACAAATGCATCCAGTCAGCACAACAGCCTAACACATTCACTCCAGTCTCTTTTTAATTCACCTGCAGGGTGAACTGATCAAAACTGAAAGATTAAATCGTGTTTTGCATAATTGTGGTCTAATGACGAGAAGTGTTTAAATATTTACATTATTAAACCAATTAGAGCTGCATATAATGTGCTCTAATACTCATCATTTGAAAGCTTTTTTTAAATTAATTTTGTAACATTCCTACAATCTTGGCCTTTTAGTATCAAACACATTTTAAAAGACTGATAATGCATTTTACATGGGTTGTAAGTAAAGTCAGCATGGAGCTAAAACGGTCCCATTAGAGATAAGACAGACCTACAGACTCCAGAATGAGATTCAGTGGGATCCAGTAGGCTGGCACAGCGAGCCGCTTCACTCTGTGTTCTTATCTGTTGGCAGAGCAAAGCTGAGTCGCTCTGTGCCACATGGCACCCGGATGCACAGCAAGACGCCGTCACACACACCCCAACAAACACACAGACGCCTTGGCTTCTATGATCTATCCCCCCAGGCGCTTCCACAGGTTCAAAAGAGCCAGGAGGACGTCCTGAGACAGGATCCGTCCACTCATACAGTTAGCATGGAGGTGAAGACGGAAAAGGAATGGCTTTACTTTTAATTTGACTTGTGTTTTGTTTTTGTAAATGTAGTTTTTGTGAACATAATGTTTAGTTTTCAGATGATGTGGTTATGGATGTTTCATGATGTCATTTGGATTTGTGGCCAAACAGCCCCAGCTTTTATGGACTTCTCTCTGAATAAATGAATGAATAAATTTTACTATTTTGATAACTTGCAGAATCCAATTGCATAAAAAGGGAAAATATGGAGAAAAAAGTGAAAGACTATACTGTATATAAAGGGCCATAGCCCATCCATGCCTATCCCACGATGACTTTATATTCCCACAAGTAAAAAAAGAAGGTTTATTTATCAAACATGTTTCACAGCTACAGTCACAGAGCACTGCAATGCACTATAAATAAAATAGAACAATGCACAAAACATAAAAAAAGACATTCAAACAAAAAATGTAATTAATAAAATCTCAGTAAAAAGTCTGGTTGAACAATAAAGTTATTTTAATGCTTTTTATAAACAAACTGTTCCATAGTCTTGGTGCCACATGTTGTCTCTACAATTGACTACAGTGTGGAAGTCCTTCCCCAGTGAGAACGTTTAATCAGTGATCTCCACAGAGGAGGAACTCAGAAAATCCAGGGAGAACGTGTTAAAATGTATTTTAATAGATTCAGAGTCTAAATGGATCAAGAGAAACATCTAAGAGCCGTCAGCAAAACCAGAACTGCATTTTTAAATAGATTTAATCATAAAGGTGAGATGGGTAAAGATGAAAAAAACTGAACATTTAGGAATTATTTAGAACATCAAGAAAACTTTAATGAATTTAAATGTTATTGAACAAAAGGTCAAAGTAAAGTTGAGCCCTATTTTGGTGACTATTAAAATGATTCCTGGCTTGCATGCAAGATTTTTAATTTTTAAACTGTCTCAACCTTAATATTAAACAGTGACACTTAATGTTTTTCATTTTTACAGTTAATTAAATACATGATCAGTCACAGACAGGCAGTGTGAGGGAAGTGACAGGGACCCACACCATGGGAGGGTGTTAAGGGGGGGGGGTGAATTAGAGGAGCTAATTAGGATTATTAACTGGATGCATTTTGTTCACGTGGGACTTAAACTGATCAGTCATTGTGAAGGAAAATTGAAAATGAGAAGAGAAAAAAACTCTTTGCCCTGAGAGCTCTGAAACTTCTGGAAACCACAGAAGAAGCACCGCTGA
Organism: Callopanchax toddi; assembly: GCA_006937965.1. Lineage (NCBI taxonomy): Eukaryota > Metazoa > Chordata > Actinopteri > Cyprinodontiformes > Nothobranchiidae > Callopanchax > Callopanchax toddi. The sequence continues at coordinate 873,700 of SSNR01000141.1, read as the reverse complement.
CCTGAGAGATGCCACCAGGGACACCATGTTTGTTTAAGAGTAATGACATCACCAACTCAAACTCAGAATCATTAGTCTAATTATGACTCGACTATTAATATGTTCAAACAATCAAAGTAACAGTTTTTACAATAAAATATATTATCTCATCAGTCTAAATGACAAAAATTACATGCAATCAAATGAGAGATTTGAACATAAAATCCACACTGACAGGTACTGGTTCACTTCCACCTTAAAATCTTCTGCAAACATGACATCTCCAAAATGTTTCACAGATTCAGACACTTTGTGTTCTAGAAGCTCTCTAAACAAGCAAGCTGCTCTTATTTTGAAGTGGCGTTCTAAAGGCCGATTCATACCCCACGAGAAGATAGAACTTTGTTCTCGCTGGGGGTCTCCGAGAACTAAAATGACATCATTTTGTTCTCGCAGCCCCAGTTCAGCAGCGCTTGTTCTTGTACACATCAGCTGAGCAGAACTTTCTTTTCTTCAGGGCGTACAAGTGTAACTGCTGTGATTGGTCAGAAAGGGAGAATGGGCGTGGTTAGTGCAGTTGACGTTGTTTGTTGATGTTGTAACAGCTTTCCCATGTTTTCCTGATTTTTAAATACTTTTTCCAGTCGGGTGTCAGCTCCTCTTTGCCACCTTATTAGTGACACCTACCTCTGTTGCAGCAAGGCGCAATCTTCATTCACAAGTCCAGCTTTGTTGTAATATTACTACCAAGCATGGCGGCATGAATGCCGCAAAATTCCTTCATCGTCATGCCGCCACAGTGCTTTCATAAGACACACGGTGGCGGCAGTATTATGCTGATTTGCTGTTCATTTTATGAAAGCAGTTTTTTTCACTGGCGCGGAAGTGAAATGGATACCTTTGAGGATCAGCTGGCTGAGGCGGTGAGAAATAATGCCCACCTTTATAACTCTGGGAGTATGAATGGTCCCTGATGAAACAAACTTCTTTCTTCTTCTCAAAGCCCCCACCCCCACCCCGCCACCCCCACTGAGAACAAAGTTCTTACTTCTCGTGGAGTATGAACTGGCCTTAACAGTTATTTACCTACATTAAGGTCCACACCCACTGGTGACATCACTCAAAGAGGGCACCATAGAAACAGGAAGGAGTCCTCTGACTGCAGCAGAACAAAATGATCCAAATATCCCTTTAAGTTACATTTGACAAAAAAAATTATATATATATATATATATATATATATATATATATATATATATATATATATATATATATATATATATATATATATATATATATATATATAATTTATATTACTTTCAGCTAACCAGTCCCCCACCTAATACAGCCTTCACTGTGTTTAACTAAAGGTTGAATGTTTCTTTTGATGGATTTTTGTGTTAAAACTGAATTGTAGAAAAACTGGATAATTTGTTAAGTTTCATCTTTTCTGTCTTTCTTTGTTGGTCATTACAGCTGACATCTGCATTTTCATTTTCACTTCAGCCTGACATGTTTTAGATCAAATATCTTTTTCACAACCTTCACAAACCTTTGTCAAAGAGTTTTTCTTAGCTCAAGAGCACCTGGGCATCATCATTTAAACATTGTATTGAAGCTGCACAAAGCGCAAGCTTTCACATTCAATCCAACAGCTCTTCAGTCAGAGGAATGAAGTTACATCTTATTGCTGCAGCATTCTCAGCTGAACAACCATTTCTCAACAGCTGCTGCTCCTATACAGGGACACTTTGGACCAAAAGATAAAATATTGGTTTTATCTCCGTCTTAGAATGAAGATAAAACTTCTCACAATGGTGCGAGGGCCGATGAACCAAAGAGAAAGTTCAGATCTTTTGAAGTGGGACTTCATGGAAAGGTTATGAACAATTAGTATCTTACCTGCTGTAGAAAGCTCAATGAAAAACCTCAGATTGAGGAGATAAAGATCAGTTATGACTTGATTAGCAAGATAACTGCTTTATGGTTATTTACATCAAAATGTACATCTTTTTTTCAATTCACAAGTAGCAACAACAGCAAGCAAACATAAAACCACCGAAGATCGTGACTTCTGCCAAAATATTAATGTAATATGAAGTCAATAGCGATCTTTAAAATAGTGTTTTCAAGGACCTAAATACAAATTTTGAGATTGGAGTTCCTTGAACAGCATTTTATGAGTCACTCTTTAACTTGAATTATAACTAGGGGGGCACATAACTTTTTCATCAAGATACTACTGGCGATGCTGTGCACCGATGTATCAGTGCGATGCAGTGTGTGTGTGTGTGTGTGTGTGTGTGTGTGTGTGTGTGTGTGTGTGTGTGTGTGCACGTGTGTGTGTGTGTGTGTGTGTACACAAGCTTCCAGGGCTGTGTGAGTGCTTGGGAAAGCACTGGTCCACAGAGGCATGTTCGGGCAGGAGGATTTGGAATGCACCGCGTGTGTGCACTGTTGGACCAGTTATGTGCATCCCTGGTTTTTACCAATAAATACTTAACGTGATGAGGAAGTAGTTTTTGATTGCATATGAAACTCATCAACACAATAATGACTGTTTTTGGTGTTTGCCTTGAAACCAGCTGTTTTTGCTATAGGAGCAAGTCCAGCTAGGAGTTTCTATTTTTAATAACTCAACAAAATTGACCCCTTCTATGACATCTATGTCAAATAATACATTTTCATTTTCTACAAGTTTTTTATTTTCTATTAAATATCCCCATAAGAGTAATGTCAACCTGCCTTTTGATAGATGTTTTATCAATTAATCAAACACTTCTAAATCAGTCTGATAATCCAGATAAACCAGTGACCCTCAACCACAGGGCCGAGGCCCACAGTTGGGCCATGAGCGCCACCTAGAGGGCCACAAAACTCTTTCAGATTTTCCGCGACAGCTGAGAGACCTCGTCATCAACTGAAGACACCAGAGCTATTCAGTGACAATACAGCCACCCACCACATGGTGGCGGTAATGTTGTTTAGCAAACTCCAGTACACAGAGGAAGAGACTGAACTGGCCGCGAGACTGACTTACATTATAGAGAAATAATTTAAGTAAAAACATGAAAACAAAAATGGAGTCAAACTGCTCAAAACGTAATAACCCTGACTACATTAAGCACTGCTTTGTGATGTAATGAGGCGGAATAGTTCTTTTAGAGTAGATAAATCTGTTATGAGCCTTTTAATGTGTTTATATTAAGCTTGACTTGTTCTATGTATTGTTGGTGTGTTTGGCGTGCTGTATGTGTATGTTTTAACTGTTATAATCATATTGTCACTTTTCTGATGAGGTTTTTCTTTGTTAAACTGTAAATGGATTACAATATAGATTAAACCAGGAGTGAGATAGATTAGTCAAACTAGTAGAATGTTAATCATGTTATTTGAATGGTCCTTGGGATCATTATGTTCTGGAAAAGTTAGTGCTTAATGCAATAGAAACTAGTCAAGAAAAACTCAGGCAGCCTTGTTCACTCTGCCTCTGCATTTCCTTTGAATTCCCTCTAACAGTGAGAGTGATAGGAAGACAGTGTGCCAGCTAATAAGGCAGGTAGCATAAAGGTGTTGATGAGATCCTGGGGAATTCAGATGAGGATGGGGCAGAAGGCTCATATCAATAGCCAACATGCAGCGTTTGCAGCTTGGCATATTGCCGTTGTGTTCATGGTGGGGAAATGGTCTGAAGCCACACTGAACGTCACTGAGAGGGAGAGCCTTCGATGTGACAACAATGGACCTCCCAGAGTATTAGCTATCGCCTAGCAGCTCTAATGAAATGATTTCATTTAGAGCCTCTGATGTGCAGACAGATGCATTTTCCATGCCAAGTCTCTCAATCGCTCACTGTCCCTGTGAACATAATGAACAGATTACCTTTTGCACCCTTGTCACATCATTCTCCTCTAACAAGTGCCTGGCACCTCGTTGGAGATATTTTTAACGCGTGTCTTTGCAACCCAGACAGCAAAGCATTAAAAAAAAATGAAAGAGGATGAAAACCAGTTAAGCAACCACAGGAAATAAAACAACTTACTAATTAGAGGAGCGGCAAACTGAACCAAACAGATAGATTGAGATGTGAAGTGTCTCTATCTTTGCACCTTCAGGCTGAAAAGCATCAGACATCACAAGTCTACCTCCAATTTACTGGCGTTTCTCTCTCTCTCTGACCAGACTTGGGATGATAAAATGCTAACCTTCTCAGTATCCGTGACGGTATTCCACTAACTGCTTTTCCCTCTAGTTAAACTCAGCTCCTCATATCCTTTTCTCTCCTACAGAAAGAGACTAATGCGTTGGCTTAATCAGGAGGACTGCTTATTAAGGAAAAGCTCTCGGGTACTTCCTAAATTGGGGAGAAGACAGTCTCACGAGTGCGATAACTGCAGATTTATGTCAGAGTTAGGTGTAAATAGCTGCACTGGTTATTCCCCTTCTTTAATTAAGCCAGCACTCTTTCCAGGTCTTTGTCTTGAGCGCTGACCGCTTCGTTTCCCTCCACGGGGCAGACGCTAGCTTACCCAGCAGTTCGGCCATGTGTCGGACGGTGCACTGAGGACTCATTTCATGTGTAATTCTTCAGAGTGTATTGTCCCACCCTGTTCGATAGAAGATCAGAGCTTGTTTTATCAGCCGTCGTTTTGAAATAGTCATACAGCCTGTTTGCTCTGTGATGCTTGGTATAGTAAATGTCAAATCACTTCATGTCAGATCAAACCGAGTGCACACCAACATACAAATACTCCATATCATTAGACCGCCGACTCTGTGCTTTGAAGACATTTTCATCTGTGCTCTCTCATCTCTCTGACACATTTTTATGTGCATCCTAATAAAACTGACTCTACCTCTGAGTTTGGAGAAAACCACCTGAGAGACGCATTGGAAAAATGCTCCAGTGAAGTTCACGTGGGGATGCTCATCATTCAGATTCTGCATTCAGTTTCCATCACTGATAGCATTGCTATCGATTCAGACTTCGCTCCACGCTCAGCGCAGGCCAGACAAAGGAGATCTTATGATTTGGGAGCTGTCAGTCAAAGTAATCCAGGATTCTTATTCAAAGCCCGTCGAGGTTAGGCAAACAGATTCATGTTTCCTTCCAACAGCGATAGAAAAGTGGCCTCAAAAACATTATAAACAAATATTTGTCCTCCTAAAAGTGTGTTCTATTCTTTTTTGAATACATTGTTGTAACAAATTGAAGTCAAAAAAGCAAAACAAATTACAAGGTCACTTATTTAGTCAATCAGAGATTTCATGTATTGGTATTTCTGTTGGTTTCTTGCACTTAATGACTTTTTTAACTAAAAGGAGAGGTGGGGTCCACCCTGAAGGCCAGTACATCACAGGGTCAACACAGAGAAACACAAGACCAGCAACTACACACACACACTTACAAGGTCAAATTAGAATATCCAATTAACCAAACATGCATGTTTCTGGTCTGTGAGAGGAAACCCAAGTACAGGGAGTAAACCCACTCATGCAAACTGCACACAGAACAGCCTGAAGTGTTCTTGCTGTGAGGCTGCAGAGCTAACCACTACGCCACCGTGCAGCCGCAGCCCCCGCTGGTAACGTTTGACTTTGACAAATCAAAGAAAGTTTTGGGGGGAAAAGAATCATTAACACTATTATTTTGGGACAATATTGAAAATACAATTATTTAACACAGTTTCTATTGTTTATTATTATGTAGAGCTCACATTTTATGGAGACTGTTAGCTCTGATTTACACCAGCAGGTGGCAGAGTTTTGTGTGGTTAGTTGTGATTAAAGGTGTGGTTTACTGAAAAACATTTTTTCATGTTTTTTCTTATTGATATTGGTCACTTTGAGCTTTTCATGGAGGCTGAACATGAAAACAGTCTTCTACATGGATATCCAGCTTTAGCTTCTTATAGAAAAGCAATGTTGAAACGCTAGGATTTGAAAAACGTTGCAGAGCTACGTCACACTGCAAATTTGCATTCATGGTCTTGCCCATCTTGGCTCGCGCCACCCCACACATAGGCCCGGATAATGCACAGGCTAGATATGGCTTGAGCCTAGGGGCCTCGTGTGGTCTGTGTCCCCATTGGCCAGTAAAAAATATGTGATTTTATTTAAATTTACATGTAAGAATATTCTTAAAGTGAATAGGCCCACAAAATCATAAGTGAAGCAGATTTTTCGTGACCTTGACCCACGTTACGTGACACGTAATGTTCATGTATGGAAACAGAGCAAAATCATAACTGCATTTAAGACACCGCCTCTCATGTGGGAGATCGGGGTTCGAGTCCCAGGCTGGGTATATGTCAATATTTAAATTTTCCTGAATGTTTTTTTTTTTTTTGCACCGAGGAGGAGAGAGCCTCTTGGAGCAGCTGTAAGTTTGTAACATATTTTTGCTGCAATATTAGCAGTTATTCTGAGGTCTTTGTGGTTAGCCAGTTAACTTATCAACCCCCATGGTCCTACGGTCTGCTTTTACCCCAGTTCAGGTGTCACAGCAGCACAACAGGTTTGTTTCACATTGCTCATTGTAAGTTCATAATGACGAACACCACTAACGTTCTGCTCTTTCAGGAGAAAATATAAGTTCACACGTAGGTATTATTCTGAAATATGAGACAATTACTGAGGAAGCGCTTCCTCTAAAATTCCTCCTTCGTCTTCAGGGATCAAAAACGTAAGGCCAATCAGAAGTGAGGGTTGTGCATATCATTAATAATAATGAGGAATCATGTTGTTTCAAGCACACCTCTGCATCAGCAAGCATCTGCATCAATGAATAGAAGCATCATAGCTTTTTGCTTTATAAAAATGACTCATAAGGCATTGATTTATACTAGAGAACAATGCAAATGTATTAAATAAACAAGTAAACTACACTTTTAAGACTGAAAACAGGATCAAAACTGCAGGAGCCTATTAAGAAAAAGTAATAAATCAAAATAGTATTCAGATATTAACTTCAAACATGCAAAGACACCAACAAAATACAGCTTAATTTTCTCTTTGCGCAAACAGTCACATTAAATAAAACATGACCAGACAGCACTGCTGTAAAATTAGAGAAGAGCTGCTACAGGAGACTGGATGTCCAAGCAAAGAGTCAGAATGCATAAAATGTTTTTTTTTCATTGGAGTTGGTGTTGGTGAAATCGAACCAAATGGAAAAACATCACTGGTTGCTTCTCCATAGATCGTAGGATAATATTAACTAAGATCACTATTAGCATATTTTGAATCTCATCATGTGCTGTCAGTTTGCTTTGCCCTTGCTCTGCCATTTTTACTTATGCTTAAAGCACCAAAATACATGTGAGTTTAGCTTTTGGAAGGGTTGTTATCAGAAAGAAAGACAAAATAGGAGCATATATGAAAGTAAGCAGAACTTGTCGTAATATTTTTAACTTTTTTGTGATCATTTGTCAATTTTTTAAACAAAATTTGCAATAGTTGCACAGCCCTATTAAGAATCCTATCATATTTACAAAGACAAACATTTCACCATATCAACAGAAATACATCCAAAACAAAGCTCCAACGTAAATCAGCTGCCTTTCAGTTTGGTGACATTCAGGTAAAAAATGCACTATTACTGCCTTCATGCTAACTGTAGCCACTTACTGACTCTGTTTTAAATGTTTTCTTTGAGTCGGTTCAGCTTTGAATACAAACATCCTGAAAGTGGCGCTCCGTTCTGTCAGAAACGCTCGGCTTTGAACCAAATCCAATCACTCGCACTTTAACCCAATCATCTCTGTGTAGTGGTAGCATGGTGGTTCAGCTGACAAATCCAATTGTGTTTGGAGCCCAAAATATGTGAAAACAAATAAATTCAGACAAGTTGCAGACACTCAGTACTGTATCATGTCTTTTTTTAACGCAGCGGTAGTACGGCCTCTGCTGCGGCTCAGATCCTAAAATAGATGTGAACAGTCATCTGAAACATTAAGATGTGACGGCCAGTTCAGGATTCATAAAAGCCCGCGGTGCGGCTGTACAAATGGCCATAAATAGAAACAGACGGTGTTGCTGACACACACACACACACACACACACACACACACACACACACACACACACACACACACACACACACACTAGTGATTCCAAAGCGGGTACAGTATTTATTGTGCTGATAAGGGATGAGAGGCTCTGCTGCTTTGAAATGCTGAGTGGAGGAGGGAGAGCATCTGTCATGGCTGTAAGAACACCCCCCCCCCAAACAACATTGATAAAAATAAGGGAAGGAATCACTGAGATTACTCCATTCAATGCAACCCCACTTATCTCCTGCAATTAAATCTCCAAACACAAATAAATGAAGACATAAGCGCCTCTAAGTATGAATGCCTGTGTGTGCTTCAGACCCCCTAAGCGAGTCTGGGTGGGTCTGTGTGTGAGTCTGCCTTTGTTTTCCATGTCCCAGAGAGGGATGGGGTTATTTTGAAGAATCAGTGTTCAACAATGTGAACTCCACGGGCAAAAATCCACCTCAGAGGTTCAAAGAGCAATTAAAAGTCACGGATCTCTCCGGCGGCCCCACTGTGGTATCTCCATCTATTCCCTGAGCCTTGTGCACAGAAATGGACATCATTTTCCACGAGTGATGAACTGTGAAATGCAACAAAAGCCCCCATTACTGCAAGAGGGATTTAGAGCCCACAGAGCAATAGATGAGAAAGGGGGGTGGGAAAGAGACCCCTTCATCAAATAAAATAAAAGCCACAGAGGTCAGACTGTAAGAGACCAAAGGGTTGGTTCAGATTATGCATGAGTTCTAAAATCATGTGAGTCTTTAATAAAAAGAATTTATCAGGATAGTCATCAGGGACTTGCCTGTTGGAGCTGCACAACCCTAACAACGCCATATGGTTGGAGGTGCAAACACACCAGTCACAGTCATCACATGTGAGAAATAAAAGTACAGCAAAGTCATCAGGCTGACCTTCCAGCTGATTCCGGCTCTATTTGGAAAGACAGAGAGGAAAGTTACGTTGTGATCTTCAGGACTTTCCGTACACAGTTTGCTTGTATTTCTTCAATTTAAAATATCTAACCAGGTCATCTGACCAGATCATCTGACCAGATCACCTGACCAGGTCATCTGACCAGATCATCTGCAGTGAATGAATTCAATTCAATTTAATTTAATTCAGTTTGTTTCTAAAGCCCCAGTTCACTAGTCATCTCAAAGCGCTGAACAAAGCAACAAATCCAGATAATCTCCGGTCCAGATTCAGGACAACTGATTGCAGTCAATGTGATCCAGCTATATTCAAATTAGATTCATTATTAAAAAAACAATTAGTCAAATTTTATTTTTTTTTTATCCCGTGTCCTGTCCGGCTGTGGAGCAAACAGAATTAAAAAAACAAAAAAAAACAAAAAAAAAACAATTAGTCAAACTGTCCCGTTATAAAGGAAGCAGCTGATGCTTCAATCAGTGTGTATAAATGCACATCTAAGTCGAGCTAGGTCAGTCTTATGTTAGTGAACTGGGAGCCTTTATCCTAGTTTACATGTCTGTTAGAAAACCGAACTCTCAACAGAAGTTCGCTCCACTCCACTACAATAGGTAGCTACATGCATCCTTTCATGTCAGCGTTCTGCCGGTTGTTTTCTTAGCGTTTAAAATCGCTAGTTTTAAACGCTTCCATCGGACATAAATTTGCTCGGGCGTCTTCGTGTACCCAGCGCTGGCAAGTTGTTCATTTTGTTTTTGATGCCACCTTCTTCTGCTACTACTGATTTGTTTGTAATGCCACTTCTGCGCTCCTGGAAGAGGAGCGTCCAGCAGGTCTCAGCTGTTTACATGTAGATGAAATTGAGCTACAACCACATTATCTGGTTGCTTGCAGCTCGATTAGATCCAGTTCATCTTCAGCCAGACTAACATGTTTACATGCATTAAAAAAAACAACTTCAGTCGATTTAAAGCAATAGTTCGGTTTTCTGATGTCCATGTAAACGCACTGAATACAATCTCCCATTCCTTGCAGCATAGGAGGGCAACAGTGGGAAGGAAAACTCCCTTTGAACAGGAAGAAACCTCCAGCAGAACCAGACAGAGTGGGAGGAGCCTAATGCCTCAGCTGGTGTGAGAGGACAGGAAAGAAGCAAACACTGAGGGACTGGACCAATTGTAATGATTGGAAACAATCTGCAAGAGTCATGTGACTGAAGCGCAGTTTAGTTGCAAATTATATTAATTAGGTCAAACTTTACCCTCAATTTATTTGCAATTTGGTCACACAACAATCAGGACTGTGAACGCACCGGTCTGCAAAGGCGTGCTTGCTTATGCACACTGATGGTCCAGTTATGTGCAACCTTGATTATAACAGGTAACTATACCATTGATATTATTATTATAGGGTTAGATTTAAATTAGAATCCAACACAACATGCATGTTTTTAGACTGTGGTAGAAATTATATTCAATTTCAATTTAATAACACCTTATTAATAAGGATTTGATGTTATAGTGAAGCAGCACGGACAAACACAACTATTAACCTGCATTGAAATTGAGTATCTGGAGAAAACCTGCACATGACCAAAGAAAACATACAAACTCCACAGAGAAGTAGTGAAATCCAACTGCTCCACCAGGCAAAGTCATTTCAATAACTAGACAGCAAAAATAAAACTAAGTTATTACACTCTAACTTCTCAGAATGAAGCACTGTACTTTCTTCCACTGATTTAATTCACAGAGTGAGATTGCCAAGACACCCTCCGACCACCGAGTCGAGATACTGCAAAAAAAAAGAAGAGATAAAAGAGAAAGAAAGAAAAAGATTTCATAATATTCCAGGTTATCCTCAATAGTTTATGACAAAGAAAGAAATGTTTTGCTCAAAACTTTAGGAAAAAAAATCTGTCAGCAGAAAAGCCTGTGGGAGGCTGGAGTCAAGGGGGCCCCTTGTTATCTTGTTATGGCAGAGTAAACGGTGAGGCAGCAGCGAACGCCTTGATGGAGCCCAGATAGACGAGTCACACACTCACAACAACATCACACAGCAGCTCCTGATGTTGTCTGCATACCAACTTCTCACTAAATTCACTTTTCCAAACTTTTTTCCCCTCTTCTTCGGAGGAAACATTTCCTTCTGCTTAAAAAACATATGCTGACATTAAATCAGAAAACAGGTTAATGGTGTGGTGTAATGATGAAGCAGGTAGAAAGAGGGATCACATTACAACCACACTAATCTGTCCTGTAACTGTCATCTTGTTTGTCAGGATAAAATTATCAGAACAGAAATTTATTAAAAGAATTAATTGGCTGGATGTTTCTCAGGTTGCACAGAACTAAATCTCAGCATGTCAATTTTCAAGAGGTGTGGGAATTCATTTTTAAAAATTAATTTAATTAAATTTTGTTCCAATGTTTACTTAATGTACTTCTGCTGAGCCTGCTTTGGCTCAGACAAAAAAAAAAACAAACAGTTTGTTTATTTTTAGTGTTTAGTGAAGGAGATTGCTCTTAAAAGCTTAGACAATAATAAAAATTCAGACGGTGCCTGACGCTCATGCAAAGTTTATGACATGTCGGAGTGAAAACGTTGAGATGCTGATTTGCCTGCAGTTGCTGTGACCTTCACTTTGGTCAGACTCAGAGTCGGTCCTCTGGAGTGTTGGTCAGTTATTGTTATGTTTGGAGAAACAGCATGTAATTAAGTGTGAGTCAGATGAGGAGCACAGTAAAGGAAAACAGAAAGGTGAGATTGGTAATTAAATTCAATAGGATGAAAATGTCATTGTGTTTTTATCATCCATCTATCCATTTATTTTCTATATAATCAGAGTCACATGGGCCTTTGGGTCAAAGGCAGTAATTAGTTCATGATGGACTTAAATTACATAAATAAGTTCGTAGTTAGTAAATCGTTTAACTGAAGCAGATCCGTCCTTTAACAGAATATTTTCTAACTCAGAAAGAGAAATCATTCTGGAGTTGATCAAACTTTTGGTTTGACCCCTGACCTTTAGGACTGTTTACTGTTAAGATTGGATAAAACAGATAAATGTGATTTTTAAAATTTATTTTATAGTGAAGCAACCAGCTGACAGATCCTCTCTTGTTGAACATGACCTGCTGATGATGATCAAAGGTATTGTGTCTTTAAAAAATATTTTTAAAAGGCAAAACTAGTTTTTGAGTTATTTTTTCAGTTGTACCAAACAATGATTTAGATTAATGGCCTTTAATTAGTACTCGTATCAGTACTTGTTATTGTCAAGTACTCAAATGTAAGTACTTGGTTTGATCAAACCTGGTATCGGTGCATCCCTACTAAAAACCGGTTAGAATGTTTGGGATTTGAAGGTCTGGTCTGACTGAGACATCTCTGCCACAAACCATATTTATCCTATACGTGCAGCAACTCAAGTGAGGGAGTGCTGTTGCCATGGAGCCTTCTTTGACGGTTTATTCTGGTGGAAAAGTTGTGAACAAGTGCTTCAGCAGAAATAAGAAGGAAAACGACATGTGTACATGTTAAATGTGCTCTAGATGTTAGTGCCTTGCTCTGTAAAAAGAAAACATGGATCCAAATTTAACAAACTGTAACTGAATAAAGTTTATCCGTGATATTTTATTAAGTTTGTTTAAAACAGAGTTAAAACCAGTTTCTGGTGATCTGGTAGCTCAAGTCTTCATTAGGAACTTCTCAGATTCTCCAAACTGATCATAACAGCTGCAGGTAAGATGCTGAGTGATGACACCTCCAAAAAACATCCTCTAATAATAATAATCCATCTGTCCCTTTAAAGCTGCTAGAGCTAATTTGGAAAGCAAATGAGCTTAAAACATTTTTTCATGCCTCTTAACAACGTTTTAACATAGTATAGCTATAAATATAGAGTGGTGTGGAGAAATTAATAAAGTGGTTCTTTTCACATTTGTCTAAAAACTTCAGCCAATCATACGTTTTGGACTAAAAGCAACTACCATCTGGTTGTCTGTCTTGCTGAAGCACCACACGTCTGCACTTCGGTCCTCCATTCATGGAATTGGCAAAGTTCCCCTAAAGAGGGGTGGGAGTTCTGGGCATAGGTATATATAAAGGCTAGATGGATCATCTGGGGTTCTACAGCGTAGCTACACGGCGGCCATCTTGTGACAGAGAGCTGACGTTCTGCTCTCTATGGCAGCACATGGAAGTTGAGCGATCAACTTAACTAAAAACACTCATAACTCGATGAAAAATGAACAAATTAACAAACGGGTTACTTTCTCACAAACCTTATTATGTATAGAATTGAGATATGATACTTTTACAATTCATGAATTTCTCAACCATTATCGTTATATTTTGATATATATTCCCAGCCACGTCTCTGACGTTTATAAAAATGCAAACCGTTTGAAAATCGGTAAAAAATTGAGCAAGTTAGTAGTATTTAATAGTACATGATCCATTGACACCAATGTTAAGACAGGGCTCAGCTCGCTGTCACAAGATGGCCACCGGCGTAGCTACGTCAGGGTCCATTGACAAACAGCGCGGGTAAAATATCTAGTAATATATCTATGGTTCTGAAACTGTGTTTGTGTTAGCTAGCTAGCTATACCCAGCTTGTTTGTAGATTAACTAGAGCAGCTTTAACTCCCTAAAATTAACATGTGAAGAAGGAAAATGTTGCCATTTGCTGCTATACATTATTTTAAAAGATTTTGGTCTTGAACTTGCATCCACACTGTGAGTCACATTGCGCATATTTTAAAACACTGAACAGATTCCTTGCCTTCTCTCCCCTTAATGAATCAAGCACACGTGAGAAATGAGCAGACAAAGCTGAGGAAGCACTTCAGAGACTCAGAGGAGAGCGCTAAAGAACCAGCAGGGCAGGTAGTAGTGAAGATGATAAATGTTGTAGATTTACCACAATAAAAGCTTCTTTGTTTAACTGATGGAATTTTTTAGATTTCAGCTCCACATTTAGCAACACCAAGACAGAAGGAGGTTTTCCAACTCAGTTACTAAAATATATAGTGATGATCAGAACATTAGTTTTTTTTTAAATCCTGCATAGAAATACTCACTGATCAGTTGGATGATTTATTCGTAACATCAAAAGTCGTACGGTGATGTTTCTGATCCAGTTAAAATCGCTGTCACGTGTGTCGACGCATCAAATTATCACATCTAATTAAAAAAATGACTAACTGTAATAAAAAAAACTATCACAACAGCTGCAGGTTTATTTCAGATTCACAGCCTCTCGTTGTAGATTTAATGATTTTATCAGCTCCAACGAAGCTACAAGTTTAAGCCTGTCACAGTGGTATATGACATTTTATGGCTCTCAGATAATAAAAAAAGAAAAAATATCTCCTTGTGAACCAAAGTGCGTTATCCATCATGTCAAGTACAATCATGAATCTACACTGTGTGCAATCCTAACTCTAACTCCTCACTGCTGAGAGTTGATTAGGCTAATTAAAATCACATAAAAGAGCCAGAACTCCCTTGAACATTAGAGGAAAATATTATGTGAAAAATTCTGTTGCGTTCCCAAAGCAACATCGTGGTAAATTATGCAAAAAGAAACAAGTGCACCTTTGTTTGGGACCACAGATAGCTTTCATTTACCAAATCAAAAGAACAAAAAATTTGAAAATGACTCGGTTTCTTTTTGTTGCTGTTTAGATTGTTTGGGTTCGTGTCCTTTGCCTCAATCCAGAATCTGAGTGAACCTTTGATTTAGTTGGTTCTGATGAGGATGAAAGACACATGAAGTAGATCATGCTGACTCTCTCCTCTGATGTTTAACAGTTCTGTTGAATAAAGCCTTAGTCATTCTGTGGAGTTTAACCCTTCAACACCTGAAATATGAAAATAAAAAGATTTTAAAACTAAACCAAATTGGCCAATGTTAACGAATGAGCAATATAATATCCAGTTTCATTTAATTATGTAATTGTATCAAGAAAAAAATAAACATGTCGCTTTCCTATGGGCAGAAACTTGTGCCATCAGAAACTGAATTTGAACTAGAAAAGATGCTTTTCCTGCGAAAAAGCAAAGTTGGAATGCTGAAAGCTGAAAGAGACAGCTGAAATTGTCCAAAACCAGCTGAAAGAAGCTCAAATGAGTGCAAATTTAGCTAAACTTTAAATAGTTAAACTTGAACAAATTTGTTGAAAATACCTGAATTGTTGAAATGATTGTACACATTTGCTGAAAAAGTGTAATTTAGCTGAAAAGATTGCTTAAACATGTGAAGAAAGCTTAAAAAACTGATTAAAAGCTTAATCTAAGCTGAACTGTGTAAATACAGTTCAATCAGTATAAGATAATTTAGCTGAAAAGATTGCTTAAACATGTGAAAAAATCTTAAAAAACTGATTAAAAGCTTAATCTAAGCTGAACTGTGTAAATACAGTTCAATCAGTATAAGATAATTTAGCAGAAAAGATTGCTTAAACATGTGAAAAAATCTTAAAAAACTGATTAAAAGCTTAATCTAAGCTGAACTATGTAAATACAGTTCAATCAGTATAAGATAATTTAGCTGAAAAGATTGCTTAAACACTCAAATGGTTAGCAAAATAAGAAAATAGCAAAAGGCAATAACTTGCAAAAAAGTTTACACCAGCAGAAAAGGTAAAAATATAGTGGAATAAATATTACAAGATTAGCTAAACAGTACAGTGTAAGAAAGACTTTAAGGTCAAGCAGAATGGTAGAATATTAGTTAAAATATAATGAGGTTGAAAGTAGTTTAATTTGAGTTGAAAGCCTTAAAATATCTTAAATTTGTATTGTACTTCTTTGAATTAGCTGAAATATGTTGAATTTAGCTTAAAGAAATTGTTAAAACCTCTAAAAATATCTAAAACACTGAACTTAAGCGAGGCTAAAGAGTTTAAAGACAGTTTAATGAATGTAGGTAAAACACAGAAAGACATTAAGGAGTCAGAAAATCAAGGAGTTCTGTTGAAAGAGGGCAAAAATCTCAAAGGTTTGATATATAACCTGTCTAAATCGGACAAACGGTGTGAGCGTAGGGACATTTTGTTCAAAAAGGTGCTCACATGCAGTAAATGTGTGAGCAGCTGATGAAAGTTACAGGTTTAAGAAGAATAAAGTAGTTTAATTTGAGTTCAAAGGCTTCAAATATCTTAATTTTTTATTTTAACAGTTTAAAATAGCTAAAAAGGTTAAATTTAGCTGAAACAAAAGTTTAAAACCTCTGAAAAAAATCTAAAAACCTGAACTAAAGCTCAACTGAAGAATATAAAGACATTTTAAGGGTCAAACACAGAGCTGAAGGATCATAAAATTAGGGACTTCTGCTGAAAGAGAAGATGATTCTTTAAAAACCGTAATATCTATGGCCTTAAGTAGCATATCTGCTGAAAAAGGAAAAAAATCCCAATATTTTGATGTATAACTTGTCTAAATAGGACAAACGGTGTGAGAGTAGGAACATTTTGTTCAGAAAGGTGCTTAAATGCAGTCGAAATCCATTACAGACTGAGAGAATCATAAACCAATCAGCCTGGCCAATCAGAAAGCACCAATTTAGCTGAGTCATGCTTAGGTGACATGCAATTTAACTATGTCTACCTCACACTGCTGTGTTTAACCTGGAAAAACCACTGTCCGAACAACTAGCTGCTATTCAAAAACGATAAGACATAAATAAAAAATTTAAACTTTGTGGGTGACAGGACACTTTCGAGGTGTTCTGTCTAAATTTCTGTGTGTCTACGTTAAAATTTGAGGGAGATATGACGATGGAAAAACAGGGTTCAGTGAAAGTTCAAAGACAGACAGATGAGGTCGATTAACATGAGAAATCGGCCCAAAAAGGGAGGATTTCTGCTGGCCTTGAGGTGATTTATGAACGAGCCATACTACCTATGGCCCAAACAACCAGATATTCTGAAACTAGACAAAAATCCCAACATTTTAATGTATAATTTGTTGATGTTCTTCAAACTGAGTGACTGTAGTGACCATTTGAAAGAAAAAGTCTCTCCTAATCCAAAACGTGCTGAGGGTTAGAGGGCGGTGATGACATCACTAGAGTGGGAGACAGGTTTGAGATTCACGATTCACTCCCGAACAAAGTTGTCCTGCTCCCACAGTTTTCACAGCACATGTATAAATTATACATTTCTGATTAGGGATTTTTGTTAGCTTTCAGAAAGTGTAACTCTCATGTCTGTGTGACTTACGGTTCTCTCACAAATCGACCTAGTTGGCTCAGAAAGTCCAAATCTGCTCCCATCTCTTTCATTATATTTTTGTCGATTTTTTTGTGTGACTTCTGAAATGTTCCTTGAGTTTAACTCGTCATATCTCAGGAATGGTTAAAGATATCAACAAGCTGAGTCATTTGGGAATAGTTGAAAGTCTTGTGAGTCTTTTAAAAGTTGAATGAAGTTGATAGGTTGAAGTATGCTGAAGTAGTACAACTTTGAAAAAGAGTAGAATTATTTGAAAAATTTGAAGAATTTGAAGGATTTCAATGTATTCCAATGGGCCCAAAAGTTGGACAAAAAGCTGAATATCTTAAAAAATATTAAAGATATCAAGAAGAAAAGTCATTCCAGGAAAGTCCTAAATGAGCTGAACGTTTTGATATATGAATGGTTGAAATCAGCAGAAAATTGTGGAAGGAGTAGCGAGCCAAAAAACGGCGGAAGTTATAAGAAGAAGAAGAAGAATAATAAAGAGAAACAGCAAAACAATAGTTGGAATGCTTAGTCAGCATTCCAACTAATTAGTTATATTTGAATATGTATTGCTCGGATTGAATCTGAATTGTTCAACTTGAATAAATGCTTTGAAAAAATGAATCTGAATTACTAATTTGAAATTCAATTTATTTGTTTGGAAAAGACTTTCACTAAATTGAAACTGAATTTAATTCAAGTGAAAATTCAGTTTCAATAGTTTCTGTTTCAGTTCCCACCGTTCAGATTCAGTTTTACAATTCAATTTCAAAACTTAAATTCACTTTTCTGTGCCACACATCCGGGTCCTGAGAAAACTCCAGCTCAATCGAGTGCAGATAGACCGATCAGCGTATAAACAACTGCGTCCTCCTGACCGATCGCCCCAGCTCCACAGTGTAATCTCTCTGTCAGAGCAATGAAGCTTCAGGGTGTTTATTAAATCATAACTCACTAAATACTAAACTGATTTTCACGCTGTTTTTTTTGCTTGTTACTTACAGTTACAACTTTAAACTTTATGAAATTGGTTGTTAGTTCTTTTTAGGTCTCTCCTTTTCTGCTCTCCTCTGTGACGCTTGCGGGCCGGCGAGGGGGAAGGAAGGGGGTCAGGTCTGCAACGCTGACAGTCTGACACACAGAGAGGAGAGGGTGTCTTTGTGACTCAGCTTTGCTGCGTTTTTGCAGCTTTCAGAAGGACAGACGCTCAGGCCCGTCGCCCCCCTAAATGAACTATATCGCCCCCTGAAAATTTTGTAAAATTCTATTAATCATAGAAACATGTTCAACTAGTTCTAACATTTTTATTTAAATTTGTATCCATACAAAATGAAAAATATGAACATTTTAATAAACAATTTAACAATTTAATACACATTTGGTTGTTACAAGTCGTCTTGAACTCATCACGGACGCTCGGTAAAGTTGGAGCTTTAGCAGCTAGCATCTTGCTGTATGTTGTTGTACGTTTTTGGAGCGTGAGAAGGTGGAACCATTACTGAAAAACAGAGATGAAAGAGTCGGAGTTACTCATTCCTCATCGGTTTATCAGAGAGAGTGAGTGTTCTGTTCATGGTTCTGACAAACCGTATTATCAGCTCCTCTACTCTGTACCGGTGTTCGGATTCCAGCCTGCAGTCGAGGTGGAGAGGAAAGATCTCCTTCTGAGGAGATTGAGCTCATCAGCCACGAATGAAGGTAGGACGATGGATCATAATTAAATAAGTACTGGTCTGTGGTTCATTTGGATCAGAAAGGCGGAATAAAATGATTTAATCAGCTTGAAAGATCAGGTCCGAACCCAGTTGCCAGGTGCGTTATGTGCACAGCTCTGTAGTCCCGCTGCGCTCCACGGTAGAGGAGTATGGAAAGTCAAAACCGCCTCAGTACGCGAGGAGCACTCAGTTGTGCGGGACGGGCGGGCGCGCGCCGCGGACCGATGGAAGCGCGCGGCTCNNNCACCTTCTCACGCTCCAAAAACGTACAACAACATACAGCAAGATGCTAGCTGCTAAAGCTCCAACTTTACCGAGCGTCCGTGATGAGTTCAAGACGACTTGTAACAACCAAATGTGTATTAAATTGTTAAATTGTTTATTAAAATGTTCATATTTTTCATTTTGTATGGATACAAATTTAAATAAAAATGTTAGAACTAGTTGAACATGTTTCTATGATTAATAGAATTTTACAAAATTTTCAGGGGGCGATATAGTTCATTTAGGGGGGCGACGGGCCTGAGCGTCTGTCCTTCTGAAAGCTGCAAAAACGCAGCAAAGCTGAGTCACAAAGACACCCTCTCCTCTCTGTGTGTCAGACTGTCAGCGTTGCAGACCTGACCCCCTTCCTTCCCCCTCGCCGGCCCGCAAGCGTCACAGAGGAGAGCAGAAAAGGAGAGACCTAAAAAGAACTAACAACCAATTTCATAAAGTTTAAAGTTGTAACTGTAAGTAACAAGCAAAAAAAACAGCGTGAAAATCAGTTTAGTATTTAGTGAGTTATGATTTAATAAACACCCTGAAGCTTCATTGCTCTGACAGAGAGATTACACTGTGGAGCTGGGGCGATCGGTCAGGAGGACGCAGTTGTTTATACGCTGATCGGTCTATCTGCACTCGATTGAGCTGGAGTTTTCTCAGGACCCGGATGTGTGGCACAGAAAAGTGAATTTAAGTTTTGAAATTGAATTATAAAACTGAATCTGAACGGTGGGAACTGAAACAGAAACTATTGAAACTGAATTTTCACTTGAATTAAATGCAGTTTCAAAGCAAATTAAATCAGTTTCAAAACATTAAATTCAGTTTCAATTTAGTGAAAGTCTTTTCCAAACAAATAAATTGAATTTCAAATTAGTAATTCAGATTCATTTTTTCAAAGCATTTATTCAAGTTGAACAATTCAGATTCAATCCGAGCAATACATATTCAAATATAACTAATTCAAATTCAGTTTCTGATGGCACAAGTTTCTGCCCATACTTTCCACCTGTGGACAGTGTTGGGGAGAATACTTTGCAAATGTATTCAGTTACAGAATACTGAATACCTGTTTTAAAATGTATTTTGTACTGTATTCAGTTACTTTGCTTAATCCTGGTACTGTATTCTAAATACTTGGAATACTTAGAATACTTCCCCTATAAAACACGGTTTAAGTCTATTGCAAAGTGATGTTCTTGATGTTCATTGCACTCCAGATGGAAAGTTCTTAACATGAAACCCACATTTGTGGGAAACCACAACAATATCATCAAGCTAACGTCATTTCAGATACAACACCGACACTGTAAATGTGAGAAATGACAGAACTAACAGGATACAGGCTGTTAAATAAAGCACTAGGGAAGCAAAACTAGAAAGATAAAAATAACTTTAAGGTGTTTCTTCAGATTAGATTAGAGTCTTTGGATGCAGCTAGTAGGTTGGTAGCCGGCAGACAAAGATCGCACTGCACCGTCATATTTCGCTCGCCCCGCTCCTTTTTTAGAATGAAAATTAGCTTGAATTTCCAGGACATGAATGCATTTATTCCTAAACTGCTGGTAGGTTGATTCAGCTGCGGTTGTGCCTCCAACCACTCCATCTCTTGGTCTGAATCTATACGAGGCTAGCTGCTACCTGTTGCTACGTGTTGCTACCGGCTGGTCGGGAGTGTACCCCCGTGTTTTGGTAGGGTTGTTATGGTAATGGAGGCACGTTGTTTAGGGGCATTATGGGATAGATAACCTACACAACATGGAGACACAAGTATTCCAAGTTTTCCAATGGTATTACGAAAGTAACTGTATTCTGAATACCATGTTTAAAAATAGTAACTGTACCGGAATACAGTACGTCAAAATAGTATTCTAAATACATGTATTCCGATACTACCCAACACTGCCTGTGGATCCTCCACCAGCGGACAGTAGGATATGTATAGGACTGGATATGGCAGGTTTTTGATGAAAGTACTAATCCTGATATGCATCTGGTTGCTTTAAGGCCAGAAGTGGTTTGAGGAATTAGCAACAATTACTTTAACCTTTTTTCATTTTTTCAGATAGAAGAGTCAGATTGAAGCTTTTGTTCTGTCAGCTGGTTTGGACACGTTTCTGAGACAGAATGTCACAGACATCACTGAAGACCGGAGAGAAAGCAGAAAGATCACATCTCATTTCTCTTTGTCTCACTCTCATCTGGCTGCCATACCAAGCAAGTGTTGCTGTATGGAATGAGACATATTGCTGCTGACGGAGCATTCATTTCTCAAAGAAATGTCAGTGTAGAGCTCATTGAGAGGTGGCACATCACATAAGAGAACGGTAGAAGGAGGTATGTAGAGGTGGAGGTGTTGAAACGCTTTGTCTGTCTGAAACTGCTAATCAGGATCTGCTTAGGAAAAGGTCAGTTTTGAATTCCAGAATGTAGATCTACAGGGGCCCACAGCCCCTGACAAACATAGAGACAGGCTCTGAGTCTATTCTCATCACTTTAGTCAGACGGTCATAACACATCAAATAATCTGTATCAAACTGTTTGAAATGTTTCATTAGTGGCACTGTGGATGAAAATTGAAATCGTGATTATTGTGCTACATTTGTGATAATTAGTATTATCACAGTATTTTGAAATTGTGTTGAAAATGTAGCCTTAAAAACTAAATGAAACGATATGATTATGGTATATAGTCTACAGCCGGGGTACTGAATAAGCAGCCATGTAATGAGTTCCCTGAGTTACAATTCTTTCACTAAATCCACATTGCCATCAGGAGTTGGTGCGGTATCGTCATTACATGATGACGACCTGCAGCTGCTGCTGTCTTTTCTTCTATCTAGAGAACAGAGCGAATCACGTGCACCTATGTCTACCTGAGCCCATCCCGCCCTTTAAAAACACAGGAGCACACATTCTCACAAACGTTAACAGTCATGGTGAAGCTTTGAGCAAAACACGACAGTTGCTCTGTATGGTTGCATCAATGAGCACAAAGTCTTTTTAACCCCTTCATCTGAGCCCCTGAAGACCCACTGACATCTCACTGTAAGCACACACTGACACACCCACAGCTGTACGAGCTCACATCGCAACAAGGAACTGCTGATTAAAACAAACCACTCAGATCGCACGCTGCGTGCCCGGAATGGCCCAAAGTCATCATCGGATCACCGGCAGTCCCGTCCTGACCATGCATTTTTTTCATGACGGTACTGAGATGGATACCGTTGCAATATTTAAACACCGGCTGTATACGGTATCACCATAATACCGCCCAAGCCTACTACAAACACCATACAGATGATAAAATCTCTACGCTTTCACTACCATCTCTTTGTGTTTGTAGGGCTGCATCTGCCAATTAAACATTTACTGTAGATTTAGAATAGTGCAACAACCCAATTGTAAAATATGACACAAATAAAGCTAACCATTGGGAAATTTCTCCACAATAACCATTAGAACCAGTAACCATTTTATCCATTGACATGTGAAATGACTATGTAGGAATGTAGCACAGAAGTTGAACCCAAACACCAGTAACTCAAATTCATTCATTCATACCTCACTGATAGGACTCAATTCATTCAGCTTAAGACTTTCACTTCCTCTTCATCTCGTGTGTCTGCTGGGGTTCCTCAAGGTTCTGTTCTTGGCCCTCTTCTTTTTATTGTGTATCTGCTTCCCCTTGGGGCCATCTTCAGGAAATTCAATCTCATGTTTCATTGTTACGCCGATGATACTCAACTCTATGTTTCCACCTCTCTGTCTGCTCTTCTTCTACCAGCTGCGCTCATTGACTGTTTGACTGAACTAATTTCTTGGTTTTCTAAGAACTTCCTCAAACTGAACCCTAGGAAAACTGAGGTGCTCCTCATGGGTACAAAATCTGCCCTGGGGAAGACTGGCAGCTTCTCCTTAACCTGTGAGAATACCTCAGTTTCCTGTTCGGCTCAGGTTAAGAGCCTTGGTGTTCTGTTGGACAGCATGCTGTCTTTTCAGGTTCATATTAACTCAATCACCCGATCAGCCTTTTTTCATCTCCGTAATATAAATCGTCTCTGTCCCTCTCTCTCTGAACATGCTGCAGCTGTCTTAGTGAATAGTCTGCTCACATCCCGATTAGACTACTGTAATTCTCTTCTTTTCGGACTACCGCAGAAGTCTCTACGTAAACTTCAGTTGGTTCAGAACGCTGCGGCTCATATAGTCACGAGAACACCTGTTACTGATCACATTACTCCTGTCATTCAACAGCTTCAATGGCTGCCGATAAAATTTAGGATAATTTATAAACTGCTTCTTCTCACATTCAAGGCTCTGCATGACCTCACTCCTTCCTACATCTCCCAACTCATCCAAGTTTCTGTACCCTCTAGATCCCTCCGCTCCTCAGTGTCTATAAATCTGTACAATCCTCCAGCTAGACTGACTACAATGGGAAAACGAGCCTTCAGCAGATCTGCCCCATCACTCTGGAACTCTCTCCCGGCTGACCTTAAAAACATCACATCTCTCCCACTTTTTAAAACTAGGCTGAAAATGCATCTATTTAAAAACGCCTACTCAGTGTGAGATTTATGGTGGTCTTTTTAATGGTTGTTTTTAACTTGATGGTCTTATTCTTTTACTGTGTGTTTTTATGCTGGTTGTTTTTAACTCGTTAGTTTTGTTGTGAATTTGTATTGTGCTGTGACCTTGAGTGACAGAAAGGCACCTGAAATAAAATTTATTATTATTATTATTATTAAAATAAATGTGTACTCACCAACATGAGTACCGTATTTGCCCGCATATAAGACGAGGTTTTTTCATTGAAAATAATTTGAAAAAGGGGGGGGTCGTCTTATTATCGCGCCCTAGTTTTTCCGGCGGAGGGCGCAGGCTTTTTGGTCAAAGCGGCAGGAAGCAGCTCAGACCGCGAGCGGTTCCAGAGGTCCGGGCCTGGCCTAGCTCAAAGTTACAGGTTTACTAGTACTGAGGATTAAAATGTCCAGACCCAGCAGGTGCTTTCAGCAGCAGACTGTACAGGTGAGGGCTTGCGTCGCTCGCTCGATTCACACACACATTCTCCCTCAGAACCTCATCCGTCCCACCGTTCTTTGTATGCACCCGACACACACACCTACACACTCCCTCACACATACAGCGGGTTTGTGTGTGTGTCTGCGCAATAATTGCGCAACAGCATGTTTGTGTGTGCGCGCGATCATGGCGCAAAAGCGGGTTTGTGTGTGTGTGTGTGTATGTACGATCATGGCGCAAAAGCGGGTTTGTGTGTGTGTGTGTGTACGATCATGGCGCAAAAGCGGGTTTGTGTGTGTGTGGTTACGATCATGGCGCAAAAGCGGGTTTGTGTGTGTGTCTGCGCAGTAATTGCGTAACAGCGGGTTTGTGTGTGCGCGCGATCATGGCGCAACAGTGGGTTTGTGTGTGCGCGCGATCATGGCGCAACAGTGGGTTTGTGTGTGCACGCGATCATGGCGCAACAGTGGGTTTGTGTGTGCGCGCGATCATGACGCAACAGTGGGTTTGTGTGTGTGTATCTGCACGATCATGGCGCAAAAGCGGGTTTGTGTGTGTGTGTCTGCATGATCATGGCGCAAAAGCGGATTTGTGTGTCTGTTCGTTCATGGCGCAGCTGTGTGTGTGTGTTTGTGCATTTTGCCGCAGCAGCGTGTGTGTGTAAACAAGCTTCCCCTGCATGAAAACTCCATCTCAGCTCCACAACTGGATGTGAAGTTCATCAGTGTCTGATGATCGCGAAGTTGCACAATCTGACCGTGAAAGCTCCTGTCAGCAAAGGTGCGTTCGGGCAGAGAGATCAGTACAGTGGACTGGTGGACTAGTTGTGTGCACCACTGTTAATAAGCAAATATTAAAGCAGTCTGGAATTATTAGTAGCATTAGTTAAATTATTTTCTCAAAATTTCAATAAAAATTGTTTCTTTAAAAAGTGAATTTAGTCTTTTTTTCTGAAGATTAGTCTTGAAAAGGGGGGGGGGGTCGTCTTATAATCGGGTCGTCCTATATTCGGGCAAATACGGTATTTAAATCTTCCACCAGAGAGGCTGTTTAAGTTTCAATACAGCAGCTTTTTGAAGAAAATACAAATCTTGTTAAAAAGATAGAGCTCCTTGAAACTTAGAAATATGTGTATCAGTTATGATACAACTGGTATTAAAGGTTTGAAAGTGTCTTTTGTAAACAAGTCGTTAGACTTAAACCAGAACACACCATCTGCTCTGGTGTAGAACCACGGGGGGATTGTAGGTGCTACAAGTGAGAAATGCAGCAATTGAGACAAAAACTCACTTTTTCATCTGAAAGATACATGGTATACTTTAAATAATATAACATTAAATACATTAGAAAATGTCTTGTTACTGCTTAGAAGAGTTAATAATTTACACCAGTTTCTAAAACAAAAGTGATATGAGGAGAAGTGGGAGAAGTAGACAATGTGCCATTTTCAGATGAACTTTTTATTGCATTTCGTGTATCTCACAGATTCACTTCAGTCGGTAGGAGCTGAAACTATAATATATTACATGATTAAATGAAAAAGAAAAAAATCTGACTTAGCTATGAAATAAGCCTTTGGCGTGACTTTTCTAACCTTCTAAAAATTAAGACTTTTGAAAGATTAAATGAGTTTTCTCATTAGTTAAGCAAATAATGAAGTTGTGATCTACCTTCCTCTGAAGTAGAAATGGAGATGCTATAGACCTCGTTTCCTTTTAATTAGGTATGGAAACGCACTGGCTCACCAGGAGTTGAGTATTTTATTATAGCAGGTTTAAATTGACAGCAGAAATTGAAACACAGTAGTTTATCTGTTAAATACACATTGTTTGAAGGAATGTACATCACCTACTGGGTGTCATGAAAGAGATTTAAGATCATCCATCCATCTTCTGAAACCCCTTCGTCCTCCAGTAAAGGGTCATGGGGAGCCGGTGCCTATTTTCAGCAGTAACAGGGCGAGAGGACACCCTGGACAGGTGACCAGTCCATCACAGGGTGAATGAGTTCATCTTATGGTAAATTATGAAGTTACAGCCTTTTGGGTCAAATTGTTTAAAAACTCTATTGGGCCTGTGATTTCCTGAAATATTATAAGAACTTTGAGATTGTAACTGATTTTGTCACGCTCTTTTGAGACGACTCAGCGGTGGTGAAGGCACCACAGCGGTTTGGGTCCAGACACAGTGATGGTTTCATTCAGACCGTATGATGCTGCACCTCGTCATGCTCTCTCTTCTGCTTGTTCTGCATCTTCAACCACAGGGAGCAGATTGTTAGGCAGAAACCAGGGTATTGCTCTGTCAGACCAGTGAGATAGAAGCCTATCACCCCGGGGAGTGAAAGATTAATGACATTGGGGGGAATCAAAACTCTGGTTGATGTAGAAGACTGCGTAGAACTTTTTTTTGCTACTTATTGAACTACTCAGGAATTGATAAGGGAATTGTTAATGACTTGGATTGATGGGCAGAATCGACATTAACATTGATAAAAACATATCAATTCCCTCCCCTACTATAGGTACCATGTCAAAATACAAAGGAAAAACTTAGTTTGGCTAAAGTTTCTCCCAAAACTAGTATTTTTCTTTGAATATTATTTACATTTCCTTTTAGTAATCATTCCATTTCAGCACACAAAGTTTAAATGTGATCTGGATAAAACAAGACAAAAGTAGAAAAAACACTAAAAGCAGGTGCATGGTTGTTGCAAGAAATAGTCTGTTGTGTTTCTATAAAATACGGTAATCAAAGAAAATGAACTGTGCACATGAAGACACCAAAAATGAAGTTTTACAAAATCTCCACTTGAAAACTCCTGTTGTATGCTGGCAGTTATTAAAACATATATTGAGTAGTGTGAACGGGACTAAAGAAATCCACTGGATTTATTCAGAGTTACCTTCAGAAACCAGATCCAAAATCAAGAGGATGAAGGAGGCTACAAGTCAGGGCTACAACTCAAGATACCTCATTACAAAAAAACCAAAAGGCTGACATCGAAACAGCACTACAGAAACTAAACTACCAGGAGCTCTGGGAGAAAAAACAACAACACAAGAGGAACAGGAGACACAGGACTTCCAGACAGGAGAAAGGAGCAGGATGACAGGTGGAGTAACTGGGAAGGTGATCAGGGGAATGAGGAGCAGGTGGGTTGAGTAGAACTGAAATGAAGAGCAGGTGTGCAGGAGGAGGAACAGAGAAAATCAGAGAGAATGAACAAAAACACTAAACTAACACAAATGGGTGATCATGATCCCAGATTCTGTAAAATTTACTCAAGCTGGTTTAAAAGTGGTTGATTTTAAATAACAACAATTTAGAGCTGCTCTCCTGAGCCCGACCCGCCGTCAGCTGGTTGTTGCTGTGAGAGCTGTCCAGGCTTTTAAAGGCCAGTCTGAGTCTAACTAGAGGGGACAGTGAAATCTCATATGATGGCAGATTCATGTGCCAGAGTTCAGAGAATGCCAGCTCATTGCTATTGAAAAGGTCAGCAGGCTAGGAGGAGAGTAAAAAGTCTTTACACTTTACAGGGGAGAATGATGTGTGTGTCTGTGTGTTGGGGGGGAGACTGTGTTTGCGGCTGCCGTCTCTTATCGATGACCCTGGGATGAAGGCCACAGCCTCAGCGAGCTGCGCTCACACCACACCCTGGAGCTGCTGCATCCTGCTCTCCCTCTCTCTCCGTTCTTGTCAGGCTTTGGTTTCCGTTACCTTCAGCTCTTCAGGAAGCAGACTCCGGCCTTTAAAAGACACCGCGTCTCTGAGTGCAAAAATCAATTAACAGAGAGATGAATTTCACTGACGACTTCGGGAAATCATAATTGCCCCAAATCTTCTAGGCTCATGATATGAAGCACTGCTGCAGCAGTCGATTGGCAGGAACAGTCGCTGAAATATCAATGATAATTGTTCTGATGCTGATCCGGAGATACGTTACTGCCCGAGGTAAAAATAAAACGATTGAGGCGAATTGGACTCCGTGGTAAGCGGCAGGGGTCATATTCCACTGATGTTTGTGTGATTTGTGTTCAGCGCAGTGCAACAGAGAGGGAATGTGGGAGCTACAGCCTGAGACATGAGGGCAACGGTGCAGTGCAAAGTCCTGCTGATTCAATAAGCCATTATCTTATCATCAACTGGCTATAATATTTGTAAATCTAGTTTCAGTCATGAATTGGAACTCTTCCACTGAAGGATGTCTGAATAGCCATGGTTCATTCAGAATTTGGGCCTCTAGACAGAAAATACAAAACACTCCTGGTGCAGATGTTGGTGTTAACAGAGTCACGGTGAGGGGAAACGGAGGGAGGCTGCATGTTGACGGTGAGCTTTCACATGTGGCACCCCACTCCCTCCCACTCACATTGCCTTCAACCAACCTTGGAGTCACGGGAGTCAGCAATTTTTGAGAAGTGCCTCAGAGATGTCGTGCTGAATAATGTGTCCTATGAATAAAACACATTAGCTACAAACATATTGAATTATTCACATTTCAGAGCCTCCATCCCTCCCTACACAGAAGATATTAGTCCTTCAGTCATCATATGCTTTGCACATAGTCCTCTGAGTCTCCGTCTCCCTTACGTGGGTTCCTTCTTGCCTCTCTGATCATTCTTTTGCTGTTTTTGTCATCTGTGTTTTGTTAATCTCTCTTTGTTCTTCTGTCTTTCCTCTCAGCTGAATTTGTGCTGATGGCAACAGTCTATTTATACCCCTCCAGTTACTACTTTTCCTGAAACATCTCACTATTTATCTAAAGAGCTCTTGAAGCCATAGAGGAGTGAATTTGTTCTGATGGAATCTTTGATGACTTGGTAACACACAGCGGCCCAAACTGGATTCATCATTTAGCATCAGCCTAAAGCAACCAGCTGTGAATTTCAGAGAGAAAAAGACCCCAAATCAGGAGGAGTGTGCTGCTCTAATTACATTTTTGACCTAATATAATCTTTTTGACTTTTTCAAAAAAGAAATTAGTTATATTTACAGCTGCAATATTTTCAGAATTAAAGCAACACACCAAAAAACCTGAGATGAGTCAATGACTTTGAGCTTTTGAACGTAGTTTGAACTAAAAAAGACCTTTACTTCAGAAAATATCACTTTATAATGAAAGTACTGAGAATTGATGTTTGACAACATAAATAACTACCGGTAAGTGAAGAGAGGGTGTGAAGTAGATTTTAATGGCATAGTGTCACATAATAGCTGTGATAATGTAGGGAGACTATAGGACAGGGGTGGGGAACCTACGGCCTCCGGGCCGGATACGGCCCGCGGCCCCCCTTGATCAGGCCCGCCACACAATGTCTAATAAATAAACTCTCAGAGGGAAAATATCAACAACCAATGGAGTTTCTGCGGTCAAATCGGTAAAAACTTTTATTTCCGAGCCAGGATATAGTCATTGAACGCCTCATTACATCAGAGTGAAGGGAGAGAGGCAGACTGATGGGTGTCTGTCAATCATGGCGGCTGGCGGTGAAAAATGATCCATAAAGCGAACTTTTCTCAGATGAAATGAACAAACAAACGAACATTTTTTCATCCAAGTAAAAAACAAATCAGTGAGTTTAGTTTGTGTCGTGGTGGAGTCTACACTCTGCACCTGGTGAAACTACCGGAGAAACGTTTCTGGAGAGGAGTTTACCGGATGGACTGACTAATGAAGTTACAGCGGTTCATCAGAGGCTGGATGAGGAATCAATAAATACAGGTAAATTAAAACCTTTTTTTTAAATGAAAATGGTTAGGTAGATTAACAGTATTGGTCTTTTGTTAACCTGGTTTTAGCATTTTATTTAATCTCATAGTAAACAAAACCTCACTGACTTTAATGAGCTCCATTCATTAACCGTGACATTATATATATACTTAGTAAAAAAAAAAAGTAATAAGTAAATAAATTCAGTAGGCTACTGATAAGTAAATAAAGAAATTACTAAGTAAATAAAGTACTAATTAAATAAATATACTTTTAGCATTTCTGAAGAAATACCCAGATCCATTTTTGTTTCTGCTGGACTCAAATTTATTTTCAAGACCAAGAAACCAGAAAACAATCAGTCAATAAAATGAATGTTTTTTTTAAATTAAGGCAAACATATCAGACCCTTTTATGTCTCATATCTACAAAGATTTACTGATCCTTTCCTGAAAAAAATCTAATACTTTGTTCTGCTCAGTTAAATTTGACATGTTCATTATATTATTGACTGCCTAAAAGGGAAAAAATCACAATAAAATTATTTTTTCTTTATACTTTTATACTTGGTGATACTTGGTGAACTTTATACTTGGTGATTTTTGCCCCGTGTCTTGATAAAATTGGACATCACCGTTTTAAGTTCTGATTGTGGCCCTCAGAGGACTTTCTGAAAAAAATTTGGCCCCCGAGCAAGAAAAGGTTCCCCACCCCTGCTATAAGAGGTCAAGCAAGGCCTTTTCACCCAGAGTTGAACTCCGTAAACAACTCTTTAGACAACCAGATGTTTCCATCAGAAAAGTGCAGAGTCATGATTTCGGGAAATGTTTTCGACAAAAGATCCCAGAACCGGAGGAGAAAAGACTGACCATTTTGGGCAGAGTTATGAAACTTATCCTGTTTTGCCACGATGACTTGGTGTGTGTGTGTGTGTATGCACGAAGCAGTGCTCGTGCATCAGAGTTATAAAAAAGCCTGACGCTCTGAGTCGGGGGCTCTCTATGTATAATGCTGTCTCAATCTGTGCTGTGCTTGTAAAATAAAGTGTAAATAGCTGCTTATAAGAACCTAGTTCCTCTGACTCTTGTTTCGAACCCGGCATACGTATATGATTTTGCAACAACAGGTGTAGGATGCTGCAGCATTTAAATGCTAACATTTAAAGTTGCACTAAACTGAATTTTGCTTCCTGTTGGCAAAAAAAGAAGAAAAAGTAATGTTCTACTAAGCTGACATTGTGAAGCTGTAACATCTCTTTAGTTGTGCTGACATGTTATATTTTGCCCATTCGTTCACTACATAGTGTTCACTATATGGTAAGTTATCCTAGAGGACAGAGAAGAGCCCTGTCTTTTGCATTTCAAACACAACTTGAATTTGAGGGACAAAAAGAGTCACTTTGTGTTCTAAAATGATTCTGCATGACCATGAGTTCTGTTCTGGCACCCTCACTATCATTTCTCATAAGTTCAGTCTCAGCTGCCAGAGAAAAACAGGAAAGCTTTCTAAGAGTAGGACGTTTAGAGACAAGCCAGATGTGTCTATGTGTTTTTAGAGGGATCAGGAAGCCCAGGTCAGTTCGACTTGACAGGAATTGTTGAAAACAACTTTTTGGCCAACACGTTTTCAGTGTGTGTATGTGAGAAGCTACTTTGGGTATGTGACATATTGACCTTGTTTTCATTATAAAAAGCCACTGTCTGTGCTGCTCACCAGATTTTATCTGAGATCTTTTTGGGACCTGTATTATGAGTATCTGGAATAAATTCTGAGAGCTTTCTTTTTTTTGAGCATTGACGAGCTGAAGGTTTCATCAGATGGAACATGCATCATAACTGTGCACCGAGTTTTTAGCTGTGACTTTTAAATAAATACGATCAGGATTCACCTAAATAAAACAACTGAATCTGAGCTGATCGTTTAGATGGGAAATGTGATTACCATCATCACTCTCCATAACACTGACTTTATATTTAATAACACATATTAGTGATTACTCATTACACTTCTTCACTGTAACGTATTCACTGACACAAGCATGTACCTGCAGCTGCAGCACGACCTTCAACATTCAAACATTATAAAAACAAGCTATTAAATAATTCTGTATAAAACAGCTGTTTTTAATGAAGAAGTCATTCAAATCCAGCTGCACTGCGATGCAATGGTTGAAATGTGGTTCATGTTTGTGATTTTTACCACCTTTACTGTTTAGTCTGGACAACAGTTCCACACTAATTTCACCTTTCTTCTCAAGTCCTGCAGCTCAGACTGAGCAGGAGACACTTTACAGCTCAGAGTCTAGAAAATGATGAGCGACCATCAGAAAATCACTTTATGTTAGCGCTAGCATGCTCTGTCAGCTCAGGTCGCAATGCATCATGGTCTATTTTTACCAACATATTGTACACTACTTGTATTGGGCCATTTGATGAGTTTCTAGATAAAGAGGTGAAAATAAACTGGTGCAAAATGGCTGACTCAGTATCGAGTTCCCTATATATGTGGTCAACGCCCCCAGGATGTGGGGCTGAAAGTCCCACCTACCCCCTGCACACCATCATGTTGTTTTTTAAGAATCTAATAGCACAACAAAGCATTGAAACATGCAGCAGCAATGCCAAATCTATCAACAAAAGTCAATATCTGAATCTGGATTTTAATCAGAAAAATGTCTGATTGGTTCACCATAGAGGGGCGGGGCTTCAAACAAGTACTATTTTTGTATAATTTTTGTTTTGGTTTTGGCTCTCATGTTACATTCCTACATGTTGATGGACAACAAAACATTGTGTATGATATTAAAGACACACAAGTTTGAACTTTAAAAACATTTTAGACAATATCGCCTCCCAGATTTGTCCTGAATACTATTACACTCCAGTGATGTTATATATTCAAATACATTTTGGAAAACACTTCTAACTGCTACGACTGACTGACGTTTTTAACTCATCAACCCAACAACAGACTGTGGATATCATTCAGTAATCAATGAGTCTAAGTTTATTGGTGCAATTGTGTGTATTAATATAGAAAGGTAGAAATGTCCATGTAGTTTAGGTTTTTACACCATTGAGTATCAGTGATGTCTGAATTAGACCAGTTAGTGATAATTAAGATAAGACAACAACAAAAAACACTCAGAAAAACAACAGTTGTGGTTAATGTCTGTGGCTGCCTTAGTTTAAAATGAGACAGCGGGAAAAGTTCAGCCTCATCTTCATGTGATGTGGCTACAAAGTCAACTTAGACTGAAGAAGCAACATGGAGAAGTTACCTGCTTGAATTATTGCACCTTCAAAATGATCATCTTAGTTTCTTTCTCACCCAGAAATAGTTTCTAAGTCACCCAGCCTAGACACTCCTGAACTGAAACTGCCTTAAAGCCACTGTGGCTGAGAACACTGCAGCAGTTCATTGTGTCTCAGGTGTATGTATGTTGAGATGAGGTAACATCACATTTTTCAGTGTTTTCTTCAATATCAATGGCATTAGATTGGGTTTACAGCAGACACTGAGAAACAGCAGAACGTGACGTCAATGGGCACAAACCTCTATTCCTTCAGCCACATATCTGAGTCACAGGCTTTTTGAAAGTGTTTGTTATGGCTCTATAGAGTCAGAGTACGCCAAGTAGATGAACAATACTCAGAAAAAGGTAGGTCTAACAGTTTCTCATGTACTCACCAGGGCACAGTACGTCTCTGGAGGGTCTCCACAGGTGATGTTGGGGGGATCCAGGGTAACCTTCAGGAACTGGGTCATGTCTGCTGCCTCTGGCTGGCAGGCCATGTAGTCCCAGGTTAAACCTTCATCTGAGTAGCCCTGGGACTTGCACACATCATAGTGGCCCCAAGCTGCAGGGTAGTGCTGCATGGCGGCATGGCAAACGCCAGTCCATATTGCCTGCAGCGTCAATGCCAACTGGAAACGCATGGCTGGTCCTCTCTCAGCTCCTTCAGATGGAGCTGTGTCTCCTTCTGAAGGTGTCCAAACTCTGGATTACTCTTCCTCTCCCACCTTTGTCCTCTCACTCAAATGTAATGAGGAAGCATGTCAGACTCCCTTCAGTGGGAGCACAAGTCAGCTTAGAGAAGTTGTTTTCTTCTTTTTTTTCAAGATTCTAGAGAGGTGAGAGGTTACCAGCCCAAAGATAAGAGGAGAGGACCGTGGGAAGAGGAAGAGGGGGAGCCAAGCAGGAGATAGCCCTCTGATATGCTGATAGGAAGGTGAGTCTCCTCAGCTCTCCTGGCTGTCAATCATTGCCTGCATCCGGCGTGATGGTCTGGAGCTGCCGAGAAACAGAAGAAGAGTGAGGGTGAGTAAACCTCCCCCTTATGGGAATAGATCCTGACACAGAGAAAACATTAGTTGATGCTGCAGCGTGGGGGAGAAAAGGTGTGTGCATGAAAAGAAAGTTGGATGAGTGCGAGAAAGAGGTGCCATGTCGGTGTTTGCTGTCCATTGAAACAGAAAATCAGTATGTGAGGCCATCAGGGTAAACTAGATCCTGCTGCTTTCACACCAAACCTTCATCACACTCCCAGGAATCGAGCCTCACGCTCTTCTCACTTCAGCACATAGGAATATAATGTTCTATACAAATATGGAAACATGTATCACAGTTCTTTCTTTATCATGAAACAGAGGAGTGGAATTCATGTAAACCACATCTAGAACTTATACAAGGAAGTATTCTTCATAATAAAACTAAACATCTGACGGTGCTTCACAGGATGAGATTGCAACATTTAATAGTCATTAAATTTTAAATTGAACTGACTCGACTGCAACAGTACGGACTTATAAAAAAACACAAAACTTTTTATGTAAAAACCATCATTATTAAAGATGTTTTCAAAGAGCCAACAGACTTCCTGGATGATGTGACTTTTCCTAACATTTTAATGACGTGTATCTGTATTTTTATTAGGATAAAACAGCTGAATCCTGTTACCCATCAACCATCAGGATCTTGTGATTTTAAAGTTGATAAAAAATTGAGCTAATTAATGTTATTTTATTCCCGTGACTGACGAATTTAATGGTAAGTAACCCAAATATGATTTAAACATTATTGAAAGGGATCTAGTCTGTAAAATACTTGCTTCCAAGTTGGCCAGCCTCCACGGACATGTGCACGTTTTGTACATGCAGGCACAGAATGAGGACACAAACCTGATCTGACAGAATTCATACTTTTCATCAGCATGCTGTCCTTTTGACTCAGTATTTGTTAATAAAATTCCCCCACACTGGATACAGACCCTCAACGACCTCCATGACCTATTGGAACATGGCTGGACTGCAGCTAATTTGGAAAATCTTCTTAAATCTTGGTGAAAGTGAGTGATGAGGATTTTTTAAAATGCCAAATATGCTGCTGTTTTCCCACATCCACAAATGTCTCCACTGTACCCTCATCACATTGTGTAGGTCCAGGATCCCACACTGCCATGACTCTCTCCAACTAGTCAGAGTGCTATAACATATGCAAAATAAATTATTCTGCAAGACCATGTCACACTGGTGCTTCATGATGCTGCCACCATGCTAACGCCACTACAGTCATGATCTTAGAGCAGTGGTTCCCAACCTTTTTCCAAGGGACCCCTATTTTACCTGTCAATTTTCTGGGCG